>PDGT01000039.1:1858797-2208354 GCA_003671415.1 Megathymus violae | reverse complement strand
CCGGTGGGCTGTTCCTTCATTTCCCTGCCTAAGTCATCGGCACTCGGGAGGGTGGCCTTTGCTCTCGTTTTCGAGGCTGGTGCAGCAAAGACCAGAGAGTCCTCAATAGCCTTCTGCTTACCTTACCTACTGCTGCCTTACCTAATAAATGATTTCAAGTCTTAAATAAAAATATACCTAAAGTAAAATCGAATTATTGTGTAGCATAAATATATGTAGATTTTCAAATTCCACAGATGATTCATCACAATCATGATATTTGACAGTTCCAATTGCCACCATATTGTTGTCATACGTAAAAACTTAAAAATAATTTATTTAAATTAATTTCTCAGAGGAGAACAGGTCATTGAATTTTTTCATCAATATTTTTCTGTGATTCACGACCCCATAGCCCAGTTGGTAGTGGACCTGCCTGCCGAGCGAGGGTCCCGGGTTCGATTCCCGGCCGGGGCAGACATTTATGTGACAGATAAATATTTGTTCTCGGGTCATGGGTGTTTGTGATGTCATATATGTGTATGTCCACGCCACCCGCGACACAGGGAATAATAATGCGGGGGTGTGAGTGTGTTAACGTTTATTTATTCAGTTTATTTTTTTCTAAATTATGCTAGACTGTATACACACTCTTATCAATATCTATCATCATATTAATCTTTAAATCATCATCATCATATTATCATCATATTAATAATATATCAATCTTATCAATATGTGTACACACTCTTTTATAACATCGTCGTCTTCATTATATTTGATCAGTTTTTTTAGCCAAAAACTAATAATCAGCTTACTTTTATGTATTAACAATTGCACCAATATTTCTCTTTAGATATCTATTTCGCATTTTTTAGAGATATTCAAATCATGTAATACCTCTCGAAGTATAACTTATGGGGCCATTTATTTTCACTTTACCATATTCATTTTCCTGCTGTTATGATGATTTTGAAATTGCAAATAAAAATACCTTAAATCTTCCTATAAAAATAGATATTTTAAAAATGCAATCTTAAGTTTCCTGTCAAACTTTACTTTGCTTGGCCACGTGAAATTTTTCTTTCCCCTGTTTTTGCGTCGAGTGAAAAAACCTTCTCTCAGCAGTTGCTTTGCAGTCGGTGATTTGTACACATTCTTCCCCTCTTGTGGACAGACGAATCGCAACTCAAGGTAAAAATGATTACCGTAGATAAAGTTTTCAATGCACTGGGTAACATATTGAAATTATGTACCCTTTAAATTTGAATGTCGGTATACTTGATTTATTTCAAACCTTATCTTTACTCTAAAATAAACAAACTTATGAATTTGACAACCCCATAGTCTAGTTGGTAGTGACCCTGCCCGCCGAGCGAGGGGTCCCGAGTTCGATTCCCGGCCGGTGATTAATTAATGTGGAACATTAATGTGACAGATAAATGATTGTTCTCGGGTCAAGGATGTTTGTAATATCATGTTTGTATAAATGTCCATGCCAAACGCAACGCAGGAATTCGAAGTGCGCGGTGTGATTGTGTAAACGTTAAAAAAAATTACTAATAAATCTTTTGCAATTATTTGCTTGATAATAAAATCAAATTTTCACTAGAAATAAGAATATATTTTCCCAATCGTACATCTCATTTGATACAGATACGCTTAGTGCGCACAACTTTGATACTCATTGAAAAGCTTTTTCTTTCCAATAGGTAAGAAAATTGCGCTCACTCAGCGCTTTCATGTAAGCGTGTTACATCCACCTCGTCATGTGATTTTTCACATGTCATTGATCTTTTTCATTAGTCATTAATTAAAATCATGACTAATATTATTCCAACATTAAATTAGCTCAATATTTTCTCTTTTGCCATTAATCAATCAATATTGTTCAAGGTAATGTTAGATCAATACGACTTTATGTGGTAAGCAGTGGTAGCCTAATGGTTTGAACGTTGGTCTCTCGCCCGGGGATTTGTGTTCGAATCCTACACGCACCTCTTAATTTTTCAAATGGTGTTCTTATTACAAATTAATCATCACGTGCTGCAATCAAGAAGAACGTTGGGAGGAAACCTGCATACTAGAGAGTGATCCATAGAGTTCTCAAAGGTATATAAATCGGTCGTACTTGCCCACCGTAGTGGTAAAGGTATTAGAGGCATAATCATGCGTCTAAAACCTCTTATTGTGAGAGGAGACCCGCGTCCCATTATGAGTACAATTATGGGTTCAAATTATACTGTTATGAAGCTTCGTGAAAGTACCGCGGAAAACAATAAAAATCAGAACAACAGGTGCCATAAATCCTCGAACACATTACGCGAGTCTGAAGAAGTGCTTGTCAGGAATGTCATGATGAAGATCGTGATTCTATTATTACATGCTGGAAAGATAAATACGTCTTTCAATTAATATCTTAAAATAAGCCCTAATCCAGGACTAATACACCTTATACTTATGTATAAAGCCGAGAATTTTATTACCTGCTTCATCGATTGTCTTATTGTTTTTTAAGGATTGTTGAATTGATAAGAATAGCGTAGAGAGTGCTGGAAAATCAGAAAAGCAGTATAAATAGAAGGCAGAGCCGCTGGTAGCACTTTCGGTATTCGTATACGGAAGCAAAGAGTTCTTTCTACAAATCGAAATATCTTCGATCGACGAGTGCGATTGCGACTGTTAAATAGTGCTAGAGCGTGTGTTGCTATCAGCGCAATAAAGTATTTGCGGAACTAATTTGGTGTTTCCACGAATCCAAACCGTAGTAAAGCTCTCATAGTAGCTCTCAGGTCGCTTACTAAATTAATTGTTACGTAAAAGTTGTCCCACCATAATCATCATGTTTACCCCATGTAAACTTTTACATGACAATTTTCACATTTCTTTAAATATAAACTTTTTTATTTATAATAATAAAACCACCGATAAACTTCTTTATTAAAAGAACTTTATATTAACTTTTAGCTCACGTAATGCGGATTTGGATCCATTTCGCCACATGTCGAATATCTTAGCTTGAATTTATCTATAAAATAAGTCGTAAATATGTTGTTTTAACTTCTGTTCAATGGCTTCTCCATGATATTGTTTAAAATAGAAAGAAAAAAGTTAAAAAAAGGTTTTGTGTATCGGAAACAAAGCCTACTTACTAACATTATAATATAAAAAAAATATTTTGAAACATTTTTTGAAGCAATTTTTGTTGAGTGGGTTGGACGTTTGTTTCATGCTTTAAAAATTATCTAAAAATGGGCGACTGGAATACAGTTTAACAATTTGATACGCAGAGTATCACATTTATATCTATTGCTTTACTGAAGCAGGAATACTTGAGAGTTCTCAAGTCTATTCATTCACACTTGGGCGGCAGTGTGGGCTTTTACGTCTCACGATATTGTTACGATATTACCGATTGTGTTGACAATAGATAAAAAATGTCATACTTATGTTTGGAAAAAAATTATTCTTCTCGTACGAGAATACGAGAATGCAAAACTGTTTTATCAAAAATAATTTTCAAAGTAGCTGGCAGACTTAGAAAAGGCGTATTCATAACAATATCCTGAAAATCGCTTTAAATTATATTTTTTGATTTTACGAAACAATTATTAAAATCAAAATTCTTGGATAAAAACATTCTGTTTATAAAACAAATAAATTTAAATTGTTTTGGTGATATTTCAAGTTAAGTGGTTTTAAATAACTGACAAACGATGCAGACGGATCATCTGATAAGTGGTTACCACCATGTGATACATTCATACGTATCACATCATATTGTGATACGTCCATGTGATAGAGAGATGTTCCCTACCAAGACACGCTTAAACATTTTAAAAGTGAGTCCAGGTGGTTGTGGTTAACCAAGTTGATTATAAAGAATCCTACTAACAAATTAGTACTGTCGGAATTACATTGGGTTGTTTACCTGCGACCTCCAACAAGAGAACATAACGCCTCGTAAATGAGCAAGTGCCGATGACTTACGCTCATGAATTCATGGGACCCCTTACGATAATCGGTACGTACAGTACAGTACTGTATCAATACCCTAATATACGCAAAGATTTCCCATTTCCTTTTCCTTAATTAAACTTGTCTATATCATTAACAAAGTATATCAAATTTCCTTATTGTTGAAAAATTATTCCAAAACATTTAAGATCGTTCTTTATTGCAAAGTCACGAAATTCTACCAACGTTAATTAATTGACGTCACGGTTAAATATACTTCAATATCGGTAATTCTACTTTTATGGGTTAATGATAACGTAAAGCCTACTAAATGAATTAATATTAAATAAAAAATGGCCAATACCATAAAATGGGATATATAATAAAACATCAATGTGCATAAATAAAAATAATACTATCTATACTAGTTTTATAAAGGGTAAGTTCTAGTTTTTCTGAGTTTGTGTATACGCGGAGGGTAACCTCCACTACGGCGCCTATTTGAAAAATGCTTTTACTATTTTAAAGGTATATTATTCTGGTAGACCATTGGCCATGTAATATTTAAATAAAAAAACTCAATCCCAACGAAATCGGAGCAGGCCGCTAATAATATTATAAAGAGGGAGAACGAATTTTGTGGATCTGTATGTATGCGGAGGGTAATCTCTACCACGACAGCTATTTGAAAAATTATTTTACCATTTGGAAGATTTATTCCTAATGGTTATAGGCTACGTATCTTGTATATTTACAATTTTTCCACCCAATCGAAATCGGATATATTAAAAATGAATTGAGGCCAATTCTATAATCGTATATATTTTGGAAATTCTATTGTAGGTAAACTTTGTTATCGATATAGAGGTCTGAACATGTCTTTTGGAATTTTTAAACCTATCTATATGTCTGCACACGTATAACAGTAAAACAACTTACAGATTTAGGTAATTCTTGGCACTTTTGGTACTTATATTATGGATTATAGTCTACAATACTTTTCGTTCCGGTATATTTATTTATTCCTGCGGAATTTTTCATTGCGAAGCGAGGGCAGATTATTGTTACGTTATATTAGTAAATTAATTCATCTGTCAATTAATGATTAGGACAAATGCTGAATAACATATTTTGTAGTCTAAACCAAACCGATTGCTAATAAAGGAGAAATATTTTTTGTGGATATCGTTTGAGAGACGCAAGCAAATATACATGAAGAAATGATAATCTCCTTTATAAATTACTAGCAGCCAGCCCCGGCTTCGCATGGGTGTACTTTATCAATAGTTTCCGCAGCGTATGCGATGAAAGAAATTTTTAAGCAAATTTTTTTACACCTTGGTTCACGTTACTGAAGTTTTAGCAAGGATCCATTATTTTTTCTAGTAATAAATATAGCCTATGTTACTCAGTGTAGTTTTTGAGTTTATTCTTTACAAACATACAAAAATACAAAGCTTTCCTCTTTATAATATTAGTATAGATATAAATAAATCAGATAAGTGTAGAATAGATACTTTAAATGTTTCCAAGAATATTTTCCATTTCTTGTAATATAATACGTACAATACAGTAACAATATATAAACTAGATATATTATTATATTTTCTTTCAATCTATGGATGTTTGACATCTGAAATAAAAACATATTATTAGATATTAGTTTTTTTACATATCCTTTTTTCTTTATAGATTTTGGACAACAGCGACAGTAAATTTACTTTACGTTATAATTAATTAATTTACAGAATACATTTATTGCCGAATTCAACTATTTTCGCCAGGTAAATCAATGAAAATCGGGTAACGCAGATGGACAGCCAGTCAAAGGGTTCAATCTTTTCGTCGGATGTATAGAACAAAACAGAAAAATATGTTTATTTTAGTTCGAACTGCTTTTCTAATATTATATAAGTACTTTAATTCAATTACGACAGTAATGTCGCGATGTATCACCTTTTTCATTCAACGAAAATGAGCTTATCATGGCGGCTATAAAAGCTAATGCATAATAATGCATTCAGTTGGCTGTTACAGCTGATGTGAGATCGTTTCGAGCAGAACGCCTCATGTTCCAGCCACTATTGTCGGCATTACGACTCGCAAATAATTAATAGCTTCAAGCCCATTGTGGGAGCGTCAGACGAGCAACCGCCTTTGTGTTGGCATTATACTCGTATAAAGAGCATTTAAACTTAAAACAAACAATTGTTGGTGCAAGTTATGTTAGTTTGAGAAGTAATTCAGTGATGGATTTTATTTCATGCAGTAATTGCTTCCAACCTAAAACTTGAGAAAATACTTTATTGCACTTCTGAGGAGTTCCGAACAAGTCTTAAAAGAAATTCTTAATTGTTACTGGAATTATTGTTTTGGTTTCACGTGTCTAAACTTTTTGGTTTTCGTTATTGTCTATGTAATGACTTCATCAGAAGCATTGTATTCTTATTTAATTTTTCCTCGACACCGATTAGAATCTGAAGACAACCGCTAAGATCTAGATGCTAAGTTCGATGGTTTGTGTTACTTGGGATGAATGACCGCTAGCAGAAAAATTTCTTCAGGGCTAAAGTGGTTCAGAGAACATGTTAAGCAACGATCATGATTTAATCATAAATCGAAAACTTATTGCCCACGCGCATTTCTACAAAGTTTTAAGGATATTTAGCTGTAACCATAGAGACCGACTATTTAACTTACCCTTCGAACTACTATAGTGTTCAGGAATGTTTTGCCACAATGTGCTTGCACTTTTTACCCCACCTTACATTGATATAAATTAAATAAATAAATAAACCTTTACACACTAACACACCCGCAGTAGGATTCACTGTGTTGCGGATAGTATGGACATACACAAATATAACAATCACAAACACCCATGACCCGAGAACAATCATTTATCTGTCACATAAATGTCTGCTCCGACCGGGAATCGAACCCGAGACCCCAACTAGGCTATAGGGTCAATAATAGAAGAAGACACGAGTAAACGTTATCAAATTAACTAAAATAGTCATATACTAGGTCAAGCAATAAGTTTTCCGAAACATTGTTTTTATGTATAGGATACTTACTGGTCAGTATTGTGATTTACGAGTTTTGAAAATACGGTTAATGAAAAGTGAAAGTTGAGTAAATATTTAATTTTATATTTCCCTCCGTTTTTCACGCCCTTAATTGAATTATCGTGTTACATCGAAAATTTAATTTGCATCATTAATATTTTGGCGCGATATTTTTTAATCATAAAGTTATGATTTGGTACTGAGTAACTTCTTTTTATCTTCTACAATAAATAAAATATCTCAAAGCGACAGGCTATAGATAAGGTATCTAGGATAAAATAACGTTTCTACAAAAAATGGTACTGTTTTAACAGATTTAGTCATAATAATTTTGACCGTGGAAATTAATTTTTTGTTTTTTTTTTTAATCTTTTCAGTGAAAATTTAATCAAAAAAAATAAATTGAAGGAGTCGACCAGGTCTGTATACCCAACACTTGTCGGGACACATACATGAGACAGGTTGAAACTGTCCATTTAATTAAAGATGGCTGATTTTGAAAGCATAAAATAACATTAACCTACACGTCATAATTGGAAATCACACACAAATGATCAGTAATTTTTCAAGGGTAATTTTAATCAATGAAGGAGGTTTGATATAAATATCCTGGTGAAAGCATTTGGGTGCAATAGTAGTCTTGTCAATTACACAAGCACAAAATAACTAAATAAGAGAGATGCCATGTTGAAAGTCGATAAGAGTGTCAATTATTATAGTTATTTATTCATTCTTTTTGAAACTTAGTTATTACATGGAATAAGATTTGTACTTAATCTTTAAAGCATTTTTTGTACGACATAACACTTTGTATTCACTCTTTAATCATACCACAAAATCTGAAAATTATGTCTGTAAAGTAATTTAAAACAATGAACTAGAAAGCTCGTTAATTTCATGGAAAGACCGCTCCGAACTCGAATAGGTTGAACAGCGAACAATAAAAGTTAGAGAAACTAGGACGATGAGGTGAAAAATAGAGACAGCTAAAGACTCTGAAAAATGGATATGTCGGTCATAAGAATAACGCTGGGGCTAAAATTAAAAAAAAATGCAGAAAATGTCCTGAGATGTGTTCGTTTGCGAATTGAGAATCATTACAACTTAGCACAAAAGAGAGAAATATTATAATACAAACTGCCCTCACTTCGCTTCAGAAAAACTACGCCTTACGCTTAGAAATATCACCTTAATTATTTTAGGGCTGTGTTTTTCTCGTTATATTAATTACAAATTACAATATTATTTCAAAACTTTTTCTAATTACGAGCGGATTGAAATGAAACGAACTTTAACTTTTAAACTTTAAACTTTGCTTACAACAATATATTGATGAAAATCATAATTAAATCGTTTAAGTCGTTTCTGAGATTACCGCGAACAAACGCACAGATTAACAGACATACAGACAAACAGACAAAAATTCTAACAACTATTGTTTCGAGTTCTATTGCGGTAATAAAGGCCCCTAATAGTAGTTTTTCTTATATATCCTTGATGTACAGAAAGCGATCAGTTAGAATTTTATTATATGTATAGGTAACAGGGTATAGTAACATCAGAATAACATATATCATGTAATTATTGATGAAAAAATTAGAGCTAAACCTAGTCTTTCAACACATCTTTTAATTCAACTTAGTAATTATTAAACTGGTAATATTTTTAATTTGAATATACCAGCCCAATGTTGTCAGCTAAACTGAGTCGCTAAATACCAACATACAACATACATACCAACATTAACGCTAGGATAAAAAAGATCCGTGAATCGTCCATCTGGACAGGTACTGCTAAAGTTATATCTAATTTGGCCAACTATCTGGTACTGCGAATTATTATCGCTTGACGTTTGGTAGAATTTACTTTCATACAGTATTTAATTGACGTTAAGTTTAATTTGGCTTAACTTTGTTTTTATTTTGTAAAATTGGACATGGCTGATAATTATGATAAATATACTTCTACAATATGCATTTAAATATGTAGTACATTAACTTGATCTCTTTCGAGACAACTGCTTTTATTGTACCATTTCTCAGGAACATCGAAACACAATGTTAAGGCATCTTAATGTATGATGGAAGAGGTTTTATACCGAGTATATGGCACAGTTACTTTTATTTCCGTCTGTAAAGGACCAATCAAATTGTAATGCGCGCATCAACTTTCCATTCGTAATGATAGCAGATGGTGTCATTTTTATTCGTCTTGCAGAACCAATTTCTTAATATGTTCTATCTACTTATCTATCTATGCACTTGTTCATTATTCATAATGTTCCAATGGATTTAACAAACCAGTGAAAAATTAATGTTCACACATACCACCTTTTAGGATTCCGTGTATTATGGCATGGACATACTCAAAACACAGTTCACAAATAATAATCACAAACACTCAAGACCCGAAAAGAAACTTCGAGAACCTAGTAGCCCAGTTGCTAAATGTTGATTTTCTTGTAGATGATGAGAATGTTAATAATGGTGTAATTGCCATATTATCTTTTACAAGATGTGGTGTGAAGTTTCTTTTGCCGTTTCTTCTGCTTAATGTTAAAGACCTCTCCGAAACAGTAGTAAAGACAAAAAATGACGTGCATAGGGATATTTACATAATACTTGAATTATTAAATAATTTTTGAACTTAAATGTGAATTTGAAAAATAAAATTTATCCTCGATTCTTTCTGATGTCATGTGAACTTTGTCACCCGCAACAACAAATATCTTTAAACACATTCATTTATTCTCATACCTAAAAGAATTTCATTCTTTAGCGCCGGAACCTCACCATACATATATATAAAGGATTTACTACATACAAGTCTTCTCCTAGAGCTAGACTATAACCTCCTCCTTTTTTAAAGTCGGTTAAAAATGAATTAAACTCTCTAAATAACATGTGAAATAAATCACATAAAATTAATGCAAAAAAATATAGTTTCAAAGTTATATTGTAACAGATGTTATATATTTTTAATTTAACGAGTTCACATTATTTTTTTATTCTATAGCAATATTTCAACCCTATTACATGGCACGTGATCACGCTAGACTACAAGGACCACAGGGGAAATTCTTGATATTTGAAATTTCACGGATACTAACTGACTGTTGAGCCTGTCAACTCTAAACAATACCAAAGCCCAGAATCACTGTAACAATTTGTTATCGATAAGGAAATTCGAGACCAACGAAATTAATGGACACGATATTAGTGAGGTGATGTAATCGATGACATGTCACCCCTTACAATTCGAATCCTTCGAATTTCGTCGTCAACAATATCACACTATCTGAAATCCAAGGCAACGGGATTCGTTATATTGTCATTTCTGTGTCAACAACACGATGCTGTCAATGTCATGATGGATGTCATGCTATAATTTCTAACAAAAATACGCAACCGCACAGTTTTAAGTGTTCTTATTACCTCATGTTGTCACAAATTGTTTGTTATATTACACAAATGCTGCGAAAGGCGAATGCTCTTAATGAAGCATTATTGTGCATGTACTGCGAAATATTAATGGCGTATGATTTATATCTATTGAACATGTTATAACGAATCGTATTAGCGTGAACAGAATCTGTAACAATTTAACAATGACTGCTGATTGCCTAATTTAAATAGTCAGCATAGTTTGCAAAATTAAGCATTACATCTATTTTCTGTGAATATTAAAAATAATTTATATTAATAATAAAATTGTAAAGGGGTCAAATCTATACACTAAGTATTT
The DNA here is from genome assembly GCA_003671415.1 of Megathymus violae. NCBI lineage: Eukaryota > Metazoa > Arthropoda > Insecta > Lepidoptera > Hesperiidae > Megathymus > Megathymus violae. The sequence continues at coordinate 2,197,606 of PDGT01000039.1, read as the reverse complement.
TTTTAATTTTTTCAGTATAGCTATGCTTTATTATCAATGTAGAGGCCAAAACATATTCTTTTGGAATATTTTTCTGTTTGTCTTACTAGGTATCACCAGGTTTGGGTGATTTTTGACGTATTAGTAATTCACATTATGGGTCATAATGTAGGATACTTTTGGTCCCAACGAATGGATCTGTTCCCGCGGGATAATAAATACAAGTTAACATGGACATTTCATTAAGAGGGTATTACATAAAACTTTTAACTTCCTGACTGCAGCTATTATAGTAACATATGTTTCTACAGTTTTATGTTTGGGGCAGAGTTTATTATTACGTTTAATCCTGGTTTAGAGGTATTTGTGATGTTAAATTGTTTGTGTTCATGCCACCCGCAAAACCATGAATCCTAATGCTGTGATAAGATTGTGTGAGCGTTTAATATCTTATTTATTTTATTTAATAATCTGTACAATGGCATTTTCTGTCTGTGGAGTTAAGTAGATATTTTCTACTTATTGTTGTGTAAAATAACTAATCGTTATTTCTGTGGAATGAGTAGAAATGGCTTAATTGGAATAAATCACAATGACTGTAAATAATTATAATTCTTGAAATTTAGTTCCAGTTAGTGTCAACAAAGTTTATAACACTTAAGAGAAGCGACTTAAATAACGACAAAATAATGTAAATTCCTTCGAAATACTAAAGTCCGTTTCACTTGAACTTTCCCGCAAACTATTATTACAATTAAGTTTCTCTTTGTGGATAAAGCAAACACTTTGAATGCGAATTTTATAACATGATTACAAATTTATACAATGAATATTTTTGGATACAGTTCAAAATCTAAAGTGGTGAAGTTTCTATAGGAAACGTGAAACGATCCCACGAGAGTCAGAATCATGTTGACCACACTTCTCCTGTCTCACTATCAGTTTGAACCTTAGCAACTTGATGCTCTAACCTATTATAATTACGAGGATAGATTCCTCCTTGACTCTCGCAATCGTAGAGGGGTGCTAAAAACTATCTCGTTTAAATAGAAAAACAATAAAAAGATTTTTTATAATACAATTATTATATTATATGTAGTAATATATTATTAGTTTACTATTATTACTATTTTTATTTATCACCTACCGCAACTTTTAACCTTTGCCAAGGGTTGACTGGTGGAGAATGCCATCAGGCATTAAGTCCGCCCATTGTAACTTAGTTTTAAGGTGTACAATGAAGAATAAATAAATAAATAAATACCACAATGTATAGTACCACTTGACGGTACGTCAAAAGTGTCACTGACGTGATGCTAACCAAAACAGAAGCGGTAAACCCGCCTGTTAACTAGATCTGTGACTTACAGCAACCAAACCACATCAAAATATATCAATGCTGATTAATATCCCTACGACCATGGACGAATACCCTTGCACTTACACTAGATAGTAGACAATAGCTGTAAAAAACAGACCCAGTGCTAGAGCTCCATGTGTCGTTTAGCTGGTTGCGCCACAATCAGGAGAGGTTAACTTGGAATCAACAATGATAGCCCCTTACACCCAAAAATCTACCTATTAATACAAATTTATGCCCCCAAACGCAAACAACTGCATCCAAGCATCATTACTACGCAGTTAAAAAGTCATTAACTGTAACAATGAAAAAAGCAATGTTAACAGCAGAAATAATCTTAAGTACCGCCTGAATAGTGATAACTTTGAACATCGTGTTATCAGAGAACAAAAAATAGAAACTCATTAATAGAAAAGTAGATCTGTACATTAACTGGTAATAGAGACTATATAGTGCCAAGTTTCTCAGATATACATGAGATAGATAAATATTTGTTCTTTGGTCTTAGTTGTTTATCATTACAAACCATTGTCAGACTCCTATACTCTATTTTCTACTAATTAAGATAAAGATTAAGGTCATAGCCTGCCAAAGTTGACAAAATGCGAAAGCTGGCCAAGAGCGGATTTTCAGACTTGACTCTTTGGCTTTGAGAAGAGTATAGAAGACTCAAAGATTTGCAGGTTTCCTTGCAACGTTTCTTTCACCGACTGTGACAAGTAATTTTTAAATCGCATTATTTGCAATAATTCCTTTTAGAATGCCTATTAGATTTGTCTTTACGGGAGACCGACCATTAAGACCGCTGAACTACTAGGCCATCGCAACTTTCTTGTTTACGATATCTTAGTTATGAAGGTTTGAGTATGCAAGCGCATTTTTATTTTTTATTTCTTGTATATTAATAGCCCACAAACGAGCAGACGAGTCACCTGATGACAAGTGATCACCGTCGCCCATGGACATCAGCAAGACCAAAGGTATCACTGATGCGTTGTCGGTCAAGAAATGAGAAGGTTAAAAAGAAACTACTGGCTCTCAAGCCCCCAGCCGCAACATGAGTCGTTTAAATTATTTTTACTCTTATACAATTACATGTATACATGTTATTATCCGACAAAAGCAAATGGGCCTCTAAATGTAAAGTCATCAACATCCATTCTAATTCGTAACACTAAAGGCGTCGCCAACGAAAAATATAGCGCAGCATCTTGTCATATTTATGTTTTCTAATATACAACTCCTTTTTTTTCTATTTGACATGCGCTCATATAGCCTGAATAACTCATGCCTATTGAAGGTAGCGAAGTTACTACCGACCATGTGAACATAAAGTCTGTTATTGAGCAAAATCTAATTCTACGAGTATTTATACATAATCCCTTCTCGAGAAAACTTATTTGATTTAAAGCACAAGTTAGTGAGGGTAAGGGACAATCCTAAATACTCAAATCCTAAATAAACACTTATCTCGCTCTAGAAGGGAATCGTTAATATCTTGCTTACCGGTTTAAGAAATATCGCTGATATAAAATTAGGTTTGACGGATGTAAAATCAGATATTCAAAATGTTCAAATTTGAGCAGCGCCCTGTACAATTAAGGTCCAAATTCCATCATATATATATGTCCTCTTTGTTTGTAAGCAATACGTGCCACGGCTTACCTCTAGTACTACATCCTGTATAAGGCGGTACCTGACTTTGCATCACCCCCTCTTCCTTAAGGGAGTTGCCTCAGATGAAGGCTTAGAGGCCATAGGGACAATGCCAACCTCGGGTGGTGTTTAGTGGGTAGACCCCTAGGTTTATCGGGAGTTCCACATAACCAACGTAGCAGGCTGCACTGGTATACATAAGCATTCACCACCGCCTTCCCGTGCATCTCCGGAGGGTAGTACTGTCCCATTGTCTGGATGCAAAAAAAAAATTGCATCGGATCATTTGATCTACGCCTGTCGCCCGGTGCACATGCTGTATCATAATAATATTGAAAGTCATTTTAAATTGTTCCCTTTACTCCAGTACATATTTTAATATTTCTATGTTCAGAATCATCGGTAGAATTCAGAGGTGAAGGAGGATGACACGAACACAATCGTTGGGGCGGTTATTAATTATTCCAGTGTGAATGGAGCCAACAAAAGGCATTAGCCGTGCAGATAATAGCGTCTCTGCGGCTTCCTTCCTCCGCTCGGATATCACTCAATTCATGAAGGCTAGACTACGACTGTTCAAGCTATATCCCCCTAAGTCAAATACAGATATTTGTAACTCAGTAAATTTATTCAAATAATATCATCCTGACGTATAAATAGATATTATTTTTTGAAGGTCACATGTCACTTTTATATCTTATAAGATAGGATCGGTAAAAGATATGGACGAATGATTAGAGGACATCTAGTTTGCTAGTATAATACTCATCTTAATCATAATTAGTAATCTAATTCGAAATAATCGTTGATCTTTTTATAGGGTATTTTATTTTTTTCACGATGCACGTAAATCAATCTATCCATTGGTAAAAACTGTATGAAAACCCGCGCTGTAATTTTTTATTCAGATACAGAGAATTTGCTATATACTATATGTTCGTCCGGGATAATGTATCTTTCAAATGTTTAAGATTTTTGAGATAGGTGCTGTGTTTCCCAATATTACTTTCCGATTAATTACTTTCCGAAATCCCAAAATTCGCATCCTCTCTTTATAATTTTAGTATACATAGAACATCATTTTTATAAAATCTTCGTTAAATCCATAGTAAGCGTAATGTTTCAAAATTTTTAAGTTTTTCTATTTGAAGGTACTTTTTCTAGCAACAGTTTTTGCCTAACATTTTTTTGAGATTAACATACATGTTCACAATTCAATATTTTAACGCTAACATTTTAGGTATTTAATTACAATCATACTAACTGGCAGACTGTTTCATCGAGTATAGTATTATTTAATGATGTTAATTTTGATTTCCGCATGTTGAATATTTAAAAAAAACTTTATAATTTTATACTGCAGGAGATAAGGTTATTTTCAAATTTGTCATCATTTTAATGTTTTCGGGAATAAGGCTGTAGTTAACAAAATTCCAATGTAACAATCTGAAATTATTTGTAGCCAACAAAATTCTTTACGTAATTTGATAGGAATATATTGCAAAGGACACAAAATGTTTTTTACCTCAGGACAGTAAGCAAACTGTTTGCTGAAAAAAGTTAATACTATGGAATTTGTTTCTTGTTCAAAATCCTGTTCTACGCATATCTAATTTAGCAAATTAGGTGCATATTATAAATTAATCATAATGTGCTTCACTGAAGGAAATCTCCTTACCTGAGAGTTCTCCATAACGTTCTCGATGGTATGTGAAATCTGCCAACCAGCATACTACCATACCACCATACCATACCAGCATACTACCATACCAGCGGACTATAACCTCAAAACCCTCTCCATGCGAGAGGAACGCCAAACTTAGCAATAGACAAACTAAGGCATCTAATGACGACAATTTATTTTTGTAATTCAAATATATCTTTGAATTAATACTCATAGAAACGCTTTGATATGTTTTGTTATTAATTGATGTCATTTACTATGAAGTTAGCTCTTGCATGAAATTCCACATAACTTCTGCATAATATTTTTTGCCCATTCTAAAGTTAAAATTTAAACAATTTTTTAAAAAACATTTATAATCAATACATTTAATCTCTTTAGTTGGTTGCTGAGGTTGATGCAAGATATAGGTGGCTTACTGTACAGTGAGCTTTTCTAAAGTGTCGAAGAATATTAACTCGACCGAAGGTTTCCCGCAGGCTTTCAATATCGTTAATTGTTAATTGTAATCGTTAATCGTTAATAAACAGTTGTTCACAGCCGCGACTTTTTAAAGTGGCCCTTTAACCCCTAAAGCGGTCGTGATAAATAGACACACGCATCTAAGTATCGACTGGAACGCCTGTTAGTTACACCTTTAAATTTATACAAAACAGACTACTCAGGTAAATGTTCTGCAATAAATTCGGTTATATTCATTAACAAGGAATTTAATTATAATCTAACGTAACGCCACTTATTGGATCCTATCATATGTGAATATAACCTAAGTAGGTCAAGCAAGGTATTCCAAAAATAAGATTAGTGTTTATTTATATTGTAATAGCTTGCAGAATTATCCGAACAGCTTTGTATCATCTTCATACTAAGAAAAATACCGGCATCGAGTGCACGGTGGCACATCGCTCAACGTTATTGGAGCTCAGTGCAATCTCGTCGAGATCACGAAGACGAATCGTGGCGAATTTCCGCTTATTTTACCGACATATTACCCTCTCAGTTAACGGGCTAAGAAGGCTAATCCGGCCGCTATCGAGAAGAGTAATTAGACTACTCCGCACTCAACGGCAGATAGTCTTCGTCAACATGTTTGCACATGTCTAATTTGTATTTGACGCAGCTGAAATAAGGTCGAGAATTTAATGCTGATTTTAAAGCTTCCGTATCTTGTACAAAATTTGCCACCTGAAGTGAAATGGGTACGCGAATTCAAAGGAGCCGTAATCAGTTGGGATAAAAGTGTTAGCACCTTACTTAAATAACATGTTGCATCCCTATTAGCAGGACTGATAATTTGCATAAAGCAGAAAAAACCTTGAATTCGCAAGGATCAGGATAAGGGGGAATAATTAAGAGATTTTAATGGTCACATGTGATAGTATCATAGTTATATTTTTTTTTAAATAAGCGGAATTTAGGTCCATAGGCGAAATAAGGTATTTCGCGGATGATCATACTTCTTTTTTTATTTTTTACCTATCTTACAATACGGATATCTCAGATGCGATCAGATGAAATGTGACTCTGATTCAGACTTGGCTGGATTTTTATTATTGCGGGAAATTCTCCAAACAAAAACGGCCCTGGATTTTTCGGTTTATATAGAATTCCTATCCAATAAAACCATGATTACGCACTCGTAAAAATAATTGCTTAAACTCAATAAGCTAAGCATTATTAGCTAAAAATCTTTATAGCACATTGCAATAGAGATTATGCCTGTTTACAGTATTCTCTATATATTTCAACACTAGTAAACTTTCCAATGCTCAAATATACTTTGATAACAGTTCCAAAGCACTTCACCTTTATTCCCTACTCGGTTATTCCGCTCATGCGATGCACTAAGAATTATACTAGGTTTTAAAAATATACTTCCTTCGACCGCTTAAAGTTGAGCTGTTATATCGACTATTTTGGATATTTACACTTTTGTTATTTAAAGCACTTTCTATAAGTAAAAATCGTTTCAATATGTTACTTGTACATTTTGTTTATGATTACCATCAGTTGAGGTTACAACGGAGCATTAATTTATAAAAATATAATATTATATAGCAAACCACCACAGGAAATAGTCTAAATTATATTAAAGTGAATTTTCTAGTTATTTCCCAAAGACACACGGACGCACGCATGCACCGCACGCATGCACCCATCCACACAGACACACGCAACACACACACAAAAAATTTACAGACAAATTTATTTCTTACATCTAGCAAAGTAATAGCTAATTAAACATAAAAAATATCCAGTGATGCGTTATTGATTTAGACGACTTTATCATCTTATATTATTTATATATATATATATATATCTTTAAATTAAGCCGTTTACTTATGGTAAAGTGTCTCACGAATCCTTTAAAAATATACGCAATGTTGTTATTTCTCAAACTAACAATACTTGAAACATGCTTTACGCTTGAATAAAATAACTATTGGTAAGGAAACTCCATAAAGATATTGTTACGATTCGAAAAGGTAGATAGATACCTTCCACTTTGTGTTCGCCGGAAATAGTTTCAAATAGTGCATTTGAACTCGGCCTATTTCCCCGCTGTTTATAAAACTGGTATAAGTTGTGAAAATTGAAAAATGTGCCCGGATTTTGAACCGTCGCGGCGTTCCATTGTTTTCAATAGTCGTATTCCTTTGTGCAAACCTAACCGTCTCCTAGCTGTATTGAAAAATTGTTATGCATAAAAATTACAATTACATATTATCCACTTAATAGTCTGTCTCACGTAGGTATATTTTAAATAAATCAGCGTATATACGTCTACGTAGCTAGATCAAGCATATATGTTTTTGGAGCTTTTATACAGTGTCAATATAGTTCTGAATATAAGAAAACAGCCATAGCGTTTTGACATTTAATGTGGAATGTTTTCAAAAATAATCTAAAATATAAATATGAAATAATACCCATAAATAAAATAATTAAATATACCAACAATAAAACCGCATTCAGAAGTCCTCTATTTTTGTGTGTTAAATTTTTAGGTGGAGTAGGTGGAAGATGGCACGATTAAGGTGTCTGTGACTTTATAAATATTAAGCTAACCATCGAAATTTTCTTGTTATTAATACCCCATTAAAATATGTTGCGGTATATTTAAAAACAACATGCATTAGCTGAACGAATATAAAAACTGTTTTAAACAATACACAACAATACGCCAAAGTACCAGCTCAATTGATTTAACGACAACGACCCACGAAACACCGAGACTTGAACCTTTAAGCGCTAGGAGAGACATAGATGCCCTTTGTCTATTCCATCGGAATTACAATGGTGAGTGCTTTGAGGAAATGTTCGGCCGGGTGCTCACATCACCCTTCCATCATCGCACCACCCGCCGAAGAATGAAATTCCATCCACACTGGCTGGATCCGTGACACTTCTCTACGGTCCAATTCTCATGATCTTATTGTCGCGCACATGCAAATTGTGGAATAACCATCTTTCTGCGGCATTCCCGGAGCGCTATGATATGGAGTTCTTCAAAAACGGTCTAAAATGAGCTCTCTACGATGACCGGCGTTGCATTGCGACTCCTCTGCATTGCCTATGTCTAAAGGAGACGGGACCACTTACCATCAGATGGCCCGTTGGTTTTTCATCTGCCTTTCTAGCTATAAAATAATTATAGAAAATATTATTCGTAATTTAATGTTTCATAATTACACCAGTTTTAATTAAAACATTTATAATTAAAAGATCAGTATAATCTCGTTCTTTTAAAGACATTAGTAGAATTATATTAAATTATCCCCGAATTATTAAACCCGTCAGTAATTAGTATGAAGTTTGAAGAACAGATGTTCTTTCTCATAATAAGTTTGATTACTTCCTTCCATTATTGATCTCTATAATAGATAAGAGCAGGCAAACAATATATTCAATTGAAATGCCCATCTTATCGACAGTCGAGTCAGTGACAGGATTTCGAAAATTGAGCCACGGTAAACACTTTACGTTTTGTAAACAGTCTTACAAGCGCTTGTACCCGGGAATTGGGCACGGTTTGTCTCAAATGGGAACTTTCAACCGTTTTAAGCGAAATGGGTGTGGTCGGGCATGAATCGCTAGTAAAAAAATTCAGACGCCCTCCCGCTTCATTTGCTAACTGCCACTAAGATTTTTAAAGCTGTAGATCACATTAAACTGTGGATACGATTAAAATTAAGCACTAGTGTACATTGTATCAGAGGGAGAGAGAGATATATGTAGAGAGAGAGATTTGAAGTTCTGGGGCAGCAACCATTGACCTTCGACTTAACTAACTCTTACATCAAACCTCACCAAAGTGGCATGCTATAATACACTCTAGGCATCTTCAATCCCAAGGAAAGACCTGTGCAAAGCAATGGGACGGCTGTGAAAACAACATAAAGTTATCAATTTTTGTTCAAACACACGCGACGTGATGTTCGCACATGTGTTCGCGATGAAGAAACGAGCATTATGAATAAAACTTTAACACGACAAAATACATAAACTCATATATCTGAAATTAAACGAATAGCAGTCAAAACGGGTCACGGGACCTCCTGGAGTTTTGTGTCGTATGTTATAGGTGGCCGGAGACAAAAACAAATGGGAGTATTGCCGGAGACAATCTACATTTAAATGGATCTTTTTCCTCAATTCGTGCGCGAGTTTGCCGATAGGTATCGCCGCCGCAGATTTATTTCACCGAATTTACATTTAGCTGGTTGTCACTAGGAAAAATGATGCCGCTGTATTAAGACGTGATAAGTACGAATGTGTGAGATGCTGCTTGCTAATAACGAACTTATTATAAAATTGTAACTCTAAGTACCAGTTTAATATTGAAATAGGTTGCAATACTACTAATTTGTGAAGTGTGTCTCATACTCTATGGCGAGCTCTAAATTTCATCATTCATAAACCAAATACTTAATTATTATTATTATCCTTGAGTCCTAACCCAACCTGCTGGTGGCACGCCCTGCTGAACAACAGACTAGGAATAGGGTTAAATACCCCATTTAGGAGTTCACTTACCTTTGTATCACCCATCTTAATTCCAATAGTACTCCCGTATAAGGTACCGTTGTTTTACCTACCTGCCTGCTATTCAACTTATAAAACTCAATCGTGTAAACTTTTAATGCTTCACGGTTCTAAAGAATCATTTAATAAGCTAAATGTTTTCCTGTTTTCTTTTTGAACGACACTGCGTCGCTAACGCACCTGCTATTTCACATGTACATAGATAGGCACTGGTCACTACTTACCATCACATGGTCAAGTTCAAAACATTTAATCATTTACGTATTTTGTAAATACACTTATACACGCAATTTTTTGCTTTTACTATCGTTTGACAAGACGCTTAAACATTGAGGAGAACAAACGGCGAATGAAACTCTTTAGGCTATCTTTAAAACCAAAGTATAACAATTACAAACTAAGTGTGTAACCTGCCCGGAACCGAATACGGCGCTTTTATTTTTAGGCGCCTTTATCATTTATATATCCATCTATAGCACAATATAATGTATCAAAAAGCTGTGCTTTCACATGACACTGAAATGTTCCGTCCGCTCAATTGCCAGCCAATGCCTTAATAATAACTATACAAAAAACTTACTAAAAAAGAGTCATAGCCGCAACAACTTACCCGCAATTTCCGATTTGTATATCACGCTTGTAATGTCCTCTATATGGGGCAACTAAAGCGGTGTGAAGCACCCTGTTTGCATCCCACGCGATCGCAAATCAAATTATCACTCCCTACCCGACGGCCCTGATGCTAATTGTACGGTCAAATAATGATTATGGGGGACAGTGTTTACACGTCGATTCGAAAACATTCCGTCGACACACAATTTTGTATTTCCAATGCGTACTACGTACTGCAAAGATTTATTGAATTGGCTTTATTTGAGAGCCGAATTTTGTTTGGACGCTTCGCGAATTAAATTACTATGATCTAATTTGATTCGATGGAATTTCTTGTTTTAATTTTTCTCCTAGGTATGTTTTATGTAATAGGAAGAACATTAAATTATAATTTAGGGATTTAATTCCTTTACATTTTTAGAAGCACTATCACATTTTACTATCACATTTTTCACTAAACAAATTATTTCAAATCGATCAGTTCTGTTTTTCGAGGAGAAAAATACCACTGATACAGGCATAGCACTTCTTAAACATATTTTTTACGCTTGGGAGTGCAAGCAGGATGCTATTAAAGCGTTCAATTGTTAACCATAATATGATAAATAAACTTAGGCATTATGGTGTATCCACACAATCAGTGATCCTTATAAAAACTTATCTTTCTAAGCGTATTCAAAAAGTTTTGATTAATAGAATAGAATTCCCATATGCAAACATTACCATAGGAGTGCCGCAAGGATCAATATTGGGAGCACCACTATTTTTAATTTATATCATTAATCTTCCTTATTTCACTAGGGAGTTTTGTAAAATCATATTGATTACCGATGACAACCCCTTAGTTTTTAAAGTAAATAGGAGAAAACAAGGTTTTGAAGATGTAAATAATATTATAGGCAACTACCCTCATAACTGGCTATTATAAATAATAACCCGCGCAACTATCTATAAAAGGAACCGTAAGGTGTCAGCCGATGTCATTCGATTCCAAGATTTTGAAGCGTGTACGTCAGCAGTGTAGTGCAATGAGTGTTCAATTATTAGAATTTTCATATTAGGATTCAGATTCTATTCCTCTGTTCATGTCAGTTTGGTTTTAAAAATTATTACATAAAGAAATATTTATTTCTTTAATTTACTTATTTAAGTAACGGGTATTTTTATCATTTTTGATTTTCTGCTTCTGGTTTCTAAAAATATAATTTCACAAGTGTTACACTGTGTTAAATTAAATGTATTAAGTTCACGGTAGCAAATGTTAGGCAAGTGCCAACTCTTATTCTTATAAAAAAGGAAGTACTTGAACTAGTAAATTCTACCACATTTCTTGGAATTACTATAGACTCACCATTGCAATGCAGTCCTATTATTAAAATATTCTCAGGCTATGCTGCTGACGCTGTTAAGAAAGTGAGGCATTAAGGGATGTAAAAACAGCAAGATTAATTTATTTTAGCTACTTTCAGTGTGATGTCTTATGGTATGTTCTTGTGGGGCTCAGCTGCTACTATTGAGTAGATATTTATATTACAGAAAAGAGCAGTACACGCCATTTACAACCTCTGGCATAGGGACTCGCTTAGAGATCTCATTAAAGAAAACGATATATTAACTGTTGCAATACAATATATTTTAGATAATATTATGAAAATGAGATGAAAAAAATACTCTTAGAGATGAAAAAAATACTAGATCCCTTAACAAGAGTAATGTTCACAATATTAATACTAGGAATGAGGGTCAACTTCAGAATACCTTATTTCAGACTTTCTAAAAGTGGTGGCTCCTTCATAGATATGTAAATATTTATAATAAAATTCTGTTAGAATTAACAGAAATGCCATATTGTAAATTAAAAACTCACGTCTTAGGCATTTTAATGTAGAAAGGTTATTACAAACTAGATGATTACTTTAAAGATAAGACTGCTTGGACTTGAGTTTAATATTGCATAGCCATAAGTACGTTTTGTAATGAGTAGAAAAAAAACTTTCTTGGAGTTTCTTGCTGCTCCTTCTTCCGGGACCATTCACGTTAGGGATTTGTTGAAGCGATGTCGTAGTTTAATTTAATTCAATTCACATACTGATCACTGATTTATACATCAAGACATGGCATGTAGTTACAATTTTTATTTTATGTCGGCCCAAGAGAACGCTTCAGTGCTGCTCTCCATAATCGCCAATATTTTCTTTTGTCAACATGGTTTTTGTTCACACACAAATAACCTGCCAGTGGGCGCCACACCTGTTATTGAAAACAATCATTGGGAGCATCATCTGTTACTAAACATTAAGTATTCAAAAATATTTTTTTTACTTCACGAAAAAAATAAACTTTGCGAGTTCAACCTCAAGGATAATCAATATCAATTGTAACTTTAATTCTAAGGTCAATAAATATAACGGGCAGAACAAAGTCCGCTGGTTTACCAATAATTTATATTACTAGTCAACATATAAAAATAGAGAATTATCTTCTCGCCTAGAAAAACTGCTAAAAACCGCGCAGAATAAAAACTAAGAACATTAATACTCCAAAGAAAACTCGTGAATAAAGTTTCGAATGAAAATGTCAGCACAACTATTATCCTCAACGGTCCTCAGACAGAGACAATGCTAAAGATCTTCCGAGATCAGGTAATTGAGATAAACCTATAATTTCATTAAATTCAATTTAATATCAATATTATTTCTATCGCTCAAAGCGACGAAACTCAAGAACCTCGCAGCTTTATTTGAGCACTGTCAAACACAAATTCGCTTAGACATCCGAAAACATTTTGTTGAAGCCTACCGTTGAGAGCGGAGTAGTCTAATTATTTCTCTCGACAGCAACCAGATTAGCCTTCTTAGCTTGTTCACTAAGAGGATAACATGTCGGTAAAATAAGCGAAAATTTGCCACGATTCATCGTTGTAATCTCGATGGGATTGCAGTAAGCTCCAATAACGGCGATGCTGGTACTTAGTTTGTGAAGGAAGTAAATTTTGTTAGATTTTTTTACGAATAGCCGTGAAACGAGCAGACGGATTACCTCTTCTGTCTGACTCTCTAACATTACAACTGAAAACCGATGAACATATTCCAAGATTTACAACACATTTTAATTTTTTTTAAGGATACTCTATCCAGATAAGCTTTATCGTGTTACGGAGAATCACTGGGATTAAACTGGGTGATACCGTTACAATTGATATCATTATCTCCCCCATTGGTCAGCAAGATGTACCACAAGTGTGGGCGGTTGTATTGGACTGGAGGATAAGATTTTTTATTTATTTAATGATGAACAAAGTGTTTCTTTTTAAGTTTACAAATTACTCTTTAGATGTGTCTGAGTAAATATCATTACTAAATTTTTCCGCCCAGTTTGAACCATCAAGATATTCTAGACTTCATATTCCGTATATTAGGTATGCTATATAATAATAATTTGAGCCGAATTGCACCTTTTAATAAAGATAAAAGAATATATTATAACGGAGATAAGCATTGACCTTTTCAAAGCATATTAAAACCTCAAAAAGAGAATGTTATGTACTGGTACTTAAAGAATTTTTTTAAACTTCATGTAATTTTATTGAATACTAGCAAACTACCCTCGCTTCGCTTCGGAAAAACTACACTTGACGCTATGAAATTGTACCTACATTATTTTAAATTAATTTATACCTTTTTTTATGAACATAAAAAAGCCGCACAACACTGATATTATCGTCAGTCGTCACCGTAGAAGGCCGTCCCTCACGCAGATTATCGGTGAAATTAGTGCGACCACGTTTAAATTCATTAAACCAGTTGTAAACAGTGGCACGAGTTGGGGCTTCATCGTGAAAGATCAATCGAAGTCTATCATAATTTTCTTGTTGATTTAAATGACATTGAAAGTCATAAAAAATCATTGCACGAAAATTTTCTCGCGTTAAATTCATACTGACGTGACACAGACAATTTTCAGTTTGCCACCAAAATGTAAAAAATGGCCAATTAATAAATTACATACTGAATAATATTCCATTTTCAAAATTCCAACTTATTTTTTTATTATATTGTTTACAAGTGGCCAGTTCTAAAAAAATTTAATGCGACCCTCGTATAATTATTAGTCTACTCTTTTTTTTTATTTTTAAATATTATTACATAAATACTCTCTCTCATTTTCATTTGTTCTTATTTGTTTTGATTTGGAATTCATTTCGATATTTAATTCATATTGAATATAAATATATATTTGTTATAAATGTATTTTATCTATATGACCTCAAAAATCAGTCAATTTGAAATGTAACAAGATCATATACGATAAAAAAACGATTAGGTAGAAATAGATACAAAGATTGAAAATCGTGCTTCAAGAATTTACACTGTGACGTTAATTATCGACACATTCTGTAGGCTTCATTTTCACTGGAATAATTAACAACCCCCCGTTATTGCGTCTGAAGCGTCGTACTTCAGTATTCAAGCGATGATTGCAAACTTTGTTCACCTTTGACTAGAGTTCACTGACTACACGGCTTTGCGAATCGGCCACCATAATGATTCAATTCCTGAGTAAATGAAGTGTTTATTTGGGCGCCGTATTAAGGTAATCACCCTCTTGACTCTGCCTTTACTATTACCCGCTCGAAGATCCAGTTATTTCTTACCAAATGGATATTTATTTTTATAAACCTTTAGACATGCTTTTATTCTGTATTTTTTTTATTCTGTATGAAATTCTTAACTACAACTTTCTCCGTGGATTTAGAATACAAATAAATTTCTATAATAGTACTATCATTTGGCTCACGTGTTAATTATCAAAAACCTATCAGTCAAAATGTTGATCTTCTTATATAGCAGAGATACCGATTCGAAGATAATGATTCGAAAATCGATCTTCAAATCGAGGGGCTAGCAAATTCAACATCCTAACATCTGTGTAAGCATAAGTGCTTGCACCGCGTTGTTGGTTATGTTAAAAGCCGTGGCTTATTACCGGCGCTCTGATACTAAAACTGAATCACACAATCATTTTATGTTTCATCCTAAAAGCAGGGTGGAAGTTGGAAACGTGATACAACAAACACTGGCAATTGATGCTGAAAAAGAAAAAACATAAATATTTTATGTTTTATTATAGAAGAAGGGTGGTAGCTAGAATAGTGATAAAAAAAGACCGCCATGCACGAGTACACTTTAAATTATACTTGGTGTTGCCCTTCAGCAAGTTCTGCACAATTTGACAAAGTCTCGGCCGTTGTTCAGCAGGGTGAACCACGTGGCAGGGGAGATTGGCTATCGATTCAGTTATCTATAAACGGATTCGATTTTGATAAGTATTTGTAAAAACCGAAAACAGAAAAAAGTTCACTCATTCATATAATACAAAGTTGACTCGTTATCGTGCATTAGTAGTTATATTTAAGAGGTAGAAAACAATTGGATTTTTAGAAAAGGCAGTCTTACCGCTAAGCTATCATATCTATCAGACAAGCTTTGGACAGCAATTGATAGGATATCTTAATATATTTAAGTAAAATATCGTAAGTATCTAAAATATATGTATATCATATAATTCTATGAACAATATAGACAAGTACATATGAATGATGATGAACAGGGTATAATTTTAGATAGAATTACAATTTTTTTTAAGGATCCAGTTTTCGCTATTTCGAATAGAAACGGGTAAGGAGTTCTAAATTTTAATATACACAGTAAACGACAATTGATAAAAGGAAGATCTGTGATCAGGATGTAGAGAGTAGTTCATGTTAGAGGGTTAGAAATGATCATGGGAAAAATAAGCAATTTTTTCAAATAGTGTGGAGCTACTGTGTCAAAAACTTTATAGATTAGAAAATATATTAATTTCCAGCGAAGAGGAATTTGAGGCAACTTAAATTTTTCACGATATTAAGAAATGTGATCATATTTGCGTATACCAAATCCCGATGCCAAATATCTGTCTAGTCAAGGGTATGTAGAAGTAAAAACTAAACAGACACCACTATCATCGGAGTAGGAAAAAAGTTACATAGGTGTCGAAATAAACCGTGAGCTGCAACCTGGCATAATAGTGGTACGCATGATAGATTGCAGTACATTACATATTATACCCAAGTTTTTATAAAGTTACTATACAAAATACTTACATCAACAAAGTGAGAGATACGAGCAGTTAATACTATTTTTCGATTCCTTTTAAGTAACAGTCTGGAACATACTAGGCTATTTTAAAATCACGTTCATCACTGACAAAAAAGAATTGCTTCTGAAAAATTCGTTGCATCTATTTTACCCTTCTTAGGTAAATAGTAACTTTAAGACCGAAAACTAGTGCTACTACACTTACATATTTGTATAACGCGTGCTCGTGACAAAAGTGACATTAGGTATGACATTATTTATCTATTAGGCATCATTTACTCAAGTACTACCTCAAATAATATATCAGTACTATCAAATAATATTTTATTCATATATAAGTTCATAGAACATAAGATATATGAAATTATACATTATTCATCTGTGAAACTTGATTACGTACCAGATGAGACTAATATTATATTCGATTTCACTGAGAAATAAATTATATATGCTGATTTTCACGTTTTATTTTGATTATTATACTAGCAACTTACTCGTAATTAGGCCCTTCATTGCAAAAATCACATATGCATATAAGATACCCATCTCATCTCAGCACTCGTACACACACAAAATACATCTCTGAGTGTTGTCAAATAAGAAGTATGACTTGAGACTTATTGCAGACTAGCTGTTACCTGTGATCGTGTCCGCGTGGTATGATTTCAGTTTTACGACAATTTATTTATAAATATTAATTTCACATAATTCAGTTGTAACAGTAAAAACTGATAATGTACGTATAGTTGTACGTATAGGCAGATGCTAGTATTCAAAAAAATCTTTCATAATACAGGTTCGTCTTCATTATTTTTAATATGTTTACGTACGGTAAGAGGGAATGAACACAAGTTATACTCCCGTCTCTCTTGCACTCGCGGTAGTATTATAAACCGGTTCCATAGCAGTGCAGCCGTGCGGTGTTTGTAAGCAGGTACGTCAATTTTACGTATTTTTAGATACGTCAATGAGTACTGCGAATTTATTGTATGGTTTGTAGTGTAGAACTATATATAGAAACGGACAAACCCTTATAGGTTTTTGCAACCGATTCGTTTATATATTTATAACTGTTTGATATTAAATAAAAACAAAAGTGATTAGTTGTAAGCAAACATTTCCATTATTTTACGTAATTTTCAACCTTTTTTAGAATCTTTTAAGAACATAGATTTTTTTGCCACAGCAATCGTTATGATATAAAAGTGAGAAAATTTTTCTTTATTTTTTTTTTTTTATATAAAACATTCATTGCCGCGCCTTAGCAGTAAAACCGACTTAACGCCGTGATGGCAAATGGCAGGCCACTCTCTTACGTTGTTATGCTCCCTCTTAGCCCCTAGGTTTTTCGGGAGTCCGCACATAACTAGCGCAGCCGGCTACGCTGGTATGCTATGAGTATTCACCACCCCCTCCCGTGTATCTCCGGAGCGTAGCCCTTTTTCAATTTGTCTGGGCGCAAAAAAAAGCTACCTCTACGTCACTGCTCTCAACTCCTTTGCGTGTGTGCGTGCGCATACTAAATCCTTCGTTGATTCTCTGTATGAGCTGCGTACTGTTTTTATCAGACTATAATACGTAGTCGTGTCAATATATGTATTTGTTATGTATAATTTAATATTATTAAAATAATAACAAATATATTTTTTGACACTGCAAACAATCCCTGTGGGATTCTTTAAAAATAACCTATCCGTAATTTTTGTTTCTTTAAAATAATATTAATAAAGAATTTAAATTGTCTAGGCATCATTCCTTAAAACATATAATCCATTAGTGACGCCCGCGCAAACCGCTGTATTTTTAACCAGCTTAAAAAGGCGTACGTTATATGTTCGTGTTTGTATTGTCATGTATGTACAAATGTAACTCCATGTTTAAAAACATTTTATCGCAGTAGTGTTGCAGCACCTTAGAGGGTCCTTTCGTTCTTTTTATTACGACACTGATGATATGTTACTACCGTACCATATTTCATTAAGATCGGTCAATTTGCTTTAAAATTATCGAGTTACATACGATCAGACAAATAGAAAATAATACAAAACTTCTAAAAAATATTGTATTCGTATACAGATTTGTTCATCGTCAGTGTTTTATTATATATATAGACAATAGACTAAAGACTGCAGTTGATACTCAGACGATAGGGCGAATTGCATTTTTTGTTTAATTAAAAATATCTGAATTTGAGCCTGAGTGGTCCTAAGCCCTCTGAATGTAATGTTTTTCCGTTGTTTTCTTCAGATCTTTTAAATTGTATAATTTCTTTAGCTTAACGTACTCTCTTGAATCATGAACTTGCATTGTTTCACCTTAAACTAACGTAATGGACTAATTTTCTTAAAACTCTAAAAGCAACAAAGTTTATGGGATTTAAAACGGATACTTTTGACTATAAGTCTGCTTTTAACGAAACATTAACGAGGCAGGGATTAAGTCCCGAAAATTCGCTGTTAACTTTGACGAGAAGACGGAGACAAGTTAATTTACCGAAGTTGTTTTCCAACTAATTTTAATCTCTTTATTTAAGGTATACATCTACCTTTAATCCTGTTGAATACACCGTCAAATAACTTGTAATTACTATTCTAAATGTTTCAATTATCTTATCAAATATCTTTCAAATAATGTGTCGAATATCTTCCAAACACTTCGTCATGATTACTTAGTTACTTTCAATAACCAGGTCAACAATTTTTGTGCATTTACGAGTAATTAATCTGAGGTTCATTATAGTAATAATATAATAATATTTTTGTGATAAATATTAGGCTAAAAACACTTTTTTTATCATAAGAGGGAGGGTAGTCAGAAAATACCTAGTCTGTGAAAACGGACCTGGGTTATGTGAACTTACCCTAGGAGACTCTTGGAAAACTAGCGTTCCTACGCGATTATAATATGAATGACGTGAAGACTAGAGTTCTAAGTTATTCTTGTATGTTTTTGAAGTTAAGTTGCCGGCTTGCAACAATGACAAACAGCATTTAAACGATTTAACTCGTCAGAGTTAAAATAAAATTAGTCATAATCCCAATACAAAAATGATTTAATATTCATGTGCAGTAAACGTGTAATACAGGAAAAATAAATAACAATACGGTCTCGTGACTCCCCCAATAATGCAAATGAAGATATTTTTCAACATGCAGCGCAGCGCCGCATTCGATCCATTTGCGAGCAAATTATAGTTCGTTACGCCATTATAATGAGGCCGGGTATGCCAATGCATTTCGTGACTGTAATTGAGATTGATAATATTTTCGTTAACTTAATTTGTTAGTAGGAAATATTTAGTGATACGACGATTGATTTAACACATCAACATTACATTTCTATAGTTTGCGTGAAGGAAATCGCTAAGTATGTATGTATGTTTCAGCTCTGATTTTATAGAGTGCATATATAAAAGCACCAATCTGTTTATGAATAAATACAGTATCACAACATAACGACGTAGTGATAGTTGGATCATGAAGCAAAAGTTCATGAATATCTACAATGAACTTTGCGATGATGAAAATCGTTTACACACACTTTTTGATTTCAAAACTGTTGGGTCAGAGGTATTAACAGAAGAGATGTTCCATACGAGTACTTCCCTGAGAGCAATAAATTATTTGTCACATAAATCATTACCTTGCCGGGAAAAGGAACGTATTTTTGAGCTCGGCAATCTAAATTACTAACACCTGACATATTACAATGTCGTCAAACTTATATATTTAATAATATTTATTTTACGTTCAACATCTTTGTATTTCCGTTTACAACACGTATGTACATTTGCAGTTCCACTCATATGTATTTCGGTCAGAAAACCCTAAAATCGAAGCGATAAATAAATTACGAACAAAAAACCTACATAAAAAGGTCACAACTCCTAACACTAGATTGATTAGCAAGTTCCTTTTCAGCGCAACTTGAAGGGTAACGAAAACTTGAAAAGCTCTTAACCAGCGTGCAAAACATAAACCGGGCACACGAAGCATTTTATAAAGTTAACGGCAACTCGATTAAGGAGCGGACTGAGGAAAGTTGCGAAGTGCGAAGAGCGAAGTTTGCTCGCGAGGCCAATGCTTCATTGAATCTTACCTATATACGGCTTATGAGCTACTTAAACGAATTAGTCTCTCCGTCACCGCCAAATATGGCACTTTCTTCAATATTTCAAAGAGAAAGACCTATAAATTATTATTATATTACTATATAAACTATAGTACTATGATGTTATAATACTATATTACTATATAAACTATAGTTAAGTTACCCGAGGCATGTGATCACTTCACGGTACATTTAGAAACCAAAAAAACTTTTTCAGTAACGCAAAACAATTGTACTCATTATTTTCATTTATCAGACAATGAAACCGGTGTTCCTCTACTTATTTGATAATGAAATGCAATAGCTGCGTTTAGGCGTTTGATTTTTAAAAGAAATTGACTCTGAACATCGTTGAAACCCAAACCGAGAACCAGAGCTAATTCGAGAACCAGAGACATAATCTGAACGTTCCATTAATTTCAAGCCCTAAGCCACTCACTGCCGCTATTAAAAAGTTCTGGTTCGTACCACGATGATCCTATAAGGATTGGTGATAATTAATAGCCCATGACCGTGGCAGAAAATCGTGTGGTACTAGATGCCGAACTTTGATATGGCATGAAGCTTACTATCTAAGGGTGAGGTACAAGATATTAAAGTGCCCTTCAAAAGATGCAACCGACTTATAAATTGTCATTAGCATTTTTTGCGCTAGTATTGGTTATATTTCAGTACAGGGAAGTACCACATTCATATAAAGTTTTTCTTTTTAATTGATAGAGAACTAGTGAACTCGATTTGTTGACTTCAAGTAGCTATTGCAACCTATTTTTAGTCCACTTAAATAAAGTTTCAAACCATACGATTAATCGTTATACATTCATACTGAGACGGCGTAAAATTACCTTCCTTTTGTGAACGTCGGTGTTCATTTTTATTATACAGAGCTCAAAGACTACTCTTAATGTAATTCGTAACCGTAAAAATGATTAAGAAACATCTGATAACATAACGAATAGGGAAAAGAATATGAATGGATGTGATAATAATATTAACACACATGTGAATGAATGTATTAACGATATAACAGATGTTTCCGCTCAAGTTATATATGTAAAATTTTGTTATAGACATAGATATTGTTTTTAAAATATATTGGTTTCCATCGCCGTTTCTTTCCCTCGATAGTAACGCACTATTTTAGAAACAATAGTAAAAAAGGGTATTGGTAAATGTTAAAATTAAATAAATAATTTTAAGTTTATAAGATTTATTGATCACGAAAAACAAATAACAGTAAAGACATTATACGTAACCAACTGCAATAGTGAAAAACTGTCTCTTAGCAGTTTACGCCCATCCCGTAACAAAAGACTTAAAATTTGGTTAATTTAAGTGAACATAAATTACCAGCTTAAAAATATTGTACAATGGTTTAACTATTATAAAAATAACTATAACAATGTGTAATTATAATTTTGTGTGTGTGTTTGTGTGTATGAGTGTGTGTATGTGTAATATGTGTGCGCACGTGAGTGCATGGTCCCTACTATCCAGTAAGAAAAGCTTCTGTGTCATCGTAAGTAAAATTTTGTAAGTAATTCGTTATTTTTACTTTATATTCCCTATATGTTTGTGGATATATATTCAGGATTTTATTTAGTTTATTATACATTTTTGCGGCTAGGACTTCATAATGACGTTTAACTAGTACAATACGGCAGTGTTTTAACTGACAGATACGTCGAGCCAGACGACCATCGCTAGTTCTCTTAATGAAGTTTGAAGTTTAATAACACAAAAATAATGTTATAAAAAATGATGCAGTTTCTCGAACTACATTTCTGCATTACAAATAGCACTCGGTCCACTCTCTTCGCTACTCTGACTCTCCCGTAGTCATTTTACCTTGACTAAGTCGCTTTCCATTTCCACGTTTCAATTTTCTATAGTAATATTAAGAGGATCTCAATCTGGTATCCGATCTGCAATCAATAAACTTAATATTTACAACTCCGAGAAAATCGTTTTCTACAGTCGACCCAATTTCGCATATACAAACATGTACACTTAAGTATATTTACGCTAAATCTCCCTTCGTACCTAAATACTTTGTCGTTCCATCAATATTTTTTTCGACACAGTCCCACAAATCCTACAAGAGTAAGAAATTCTATAGTTGTGATAATCTTAAGTACCTAGCAATATTTCTAACTATTCTAATGAACCCATATTTATTCTTCGTTAATAATACGATTGTTGGTTAAAAGGATAATTTTAACACACTCGTTTTCCCAAATTGCAGATACGCGTAAAGTAATTCAAAGACGTTTATCGTTTTCAAAGGATTATAAACAAGGACAATATTATTTCACTAAAATAAGCAATACGGAAAGACAAGATTCCAAGAAGATTATACGAACTTTAATTGACTGGGATAAGAAGCCTGTTTTGTAACTGTTTTTGCATCACGGACCTCAAAACCATTCTTACCAAAAAGTTTTGGTTAAAGACAATAATTTATCGTAAAAAAAGACTTCCATCCAACAATACTTAATCCTCCACGTTACCTGGTGCTGCGTGCTGTGACCACTTGCTTATTTTATATCAATAGCTGACAAACAAGTGGTCCGTCTAATGCTAAATGGTCACCGCCATCCATGAACATCTGCAACACCCCAGGCATTACCCGACGTGTTACCGACCTAGACAGATGCGAAAAACCTATTTTTAATCGTACCTACGATACAGCAACTACAACACGTTACAAACATTGTACGGTTCTAAAGAAGGGTGGTACCTAGACAGGTGAAAAACCCTACAATAGTGCAATCTTACACTTCTAAGGTATTAAATTATAATTTGATACTAACATTTTACAAAATAACCAACTCTTTCTATCATACATTCATGACACATTGTGTACGTAACACAATCCGCTTTACCGCTGCCAGATGTCTCCCACCCATCCACGGTGCTTAAGAACGAACGACTTTCGAGACGCGATCTGGCAAGAGCAACTGCAATGAAATTTCCAGCGTGTCTGGAAAATTATCCATGAAAACCTAATTACCTTATGCTTGTGTAAACTTTAATAAATCTCCATCTGTTATTTATTAGCATTTATCTAATAGGCCACGGGTATTATTTATATATTTACAGGCTATATTTCCTGAAGCGAGCGTAATTGGGGTTCTTAGTTTATAATGTTGTTCTTATCAGATAAGTCGTATTAAGTGATATCATTTAAGCATTACATGTACTATTGTGGATTACATAATGTTGACTTTGTTATTAAATAATTTTTGTCTGTCTGTGTACGTATACCATTAATACTGAACATATCATACCGGGAAATAGATCTGTTCCTGCGGACTTATATTTATACTTATAATATCATTTTAGCTGATCGCTTTTTGTAATATATACAATATATGAGAAAAACCATTATTAGGAGCATTTATTTACGCAATAGAACCCACAACAATAATTTCTTGAATTTTTGTCTGTTTTTCTGTGCGTGCTAAACTGAGAAACGGCTTAACCAATTTCGTTTTGGTTTTTACTAAAGGATTGCAGTAAGTATCACTTAATATTTAAAGTTCGGTTCATTGCAATCCTTCCATAAATAAAGAAAGTAATAAATTCATATATTTTTGATTCATAAAACCAGAAAATCTAGTCCTAAAACCATGCAGGTCCTTTTTCCAGGCGAAACGCCTAGTATTTATGAAGCGAAGCGAAGGAGGTTTGTTAGTATTTTAATAAGAACATTAATAGCATTTATTTATTAAAGAAAATCAAATCGACGCTGATTATTTCCAAATAATATCATAACGAATATTTTCATAAAATAACTTACGTACCAAGAATTGAATGCGTTGAAATAATTTTAATTTAGCGCTTACATTCATGTTAAATATAATTTTCGGTGTCAGCATGTTAAGTGTTTTGTCACAGCCCGTTCCATATGTGGCCGCGTGGTATTTATTTAATAAACAGTTACAAACTGTTTCATTTAAACGCATATTTGTGCAATGTGTAACGCGGTTTTAATATTTCCCTTCAAAACTTATATATGTGTATAAAATATACTGTACTTATTTTAACGTGTATGAATGAACATAAGACTCCCAATACGTTAATCATAAAAGGAGAATGATATCTAGTATGGTAGATGACGGAAATTATCCTACCACCAACAAGATTATGGTATAAAAACAGCCATAGAATAGTGGATCTAAAAGGAGATTGGATAGCCAGGAAGGTACCGTAACGTAAAAGGATGCTGTGGACGACACAAAACCCAAAGACCAACAGGATCGAGCGGGAAATGAAAAGACTTAACATCAACAAGCTATATTTTGTTATGAGTTTTCGAACTATTCCCGTATTTGTTCTGGAAACTCATATTTTACGTTCCTAACACACAAGTGCCGTATTCGTGTAGTTGATTACATCTCCTTTGTAATCTAAGACCTCTTCACGTTGATAGAATGTGCTACAACAGATATCGCTTGGTCTCGTTCAACTCGACGAGTGCTAAGGCTTCATAGCGAAGACCTCCTCGAAACAAGCGCACGTGCTAATTGTTGTAACTATATTAAATACTAGCAAACCACCCTTGCTTCCCTTCAGAAAAACTGGAACAGAAAGGACTGGTTTTTCTCGTTTTATGAATTAGAAATACAAATATTAATTAATAACTTTTTATTTATGGAGGGATTAAAATGAAACGAACTCTATATAAGAACTGTATACGAATATTTATACTAGAATATACCATTGTACATCAAAGAACGAAATAATAAGTAAGCAGTACGTACTTATCTATATATATAATAAAATTCTAACTGATCGTTTTCTGTACATGAAGGATATATGAGAAAATATATTATTTTCTTTATTAACACAATAGAAGCCAAAACAATAATTGTTTTTTATTTGTTTGTCTGTGCGTTTGTTCGCGCTGATCTCAGAAACGGCTTATCTGATTTCATTACATTTTTACTATTATTGCAATACACGTCACTTAATACTTAAAGTTCGTTTCATTTAAATTTGTCCAAAAATAAAAAAGTTACAAATTATACTTGTATCGAGTAAAACCCAGTCCTAAAACAATGCAGGTGCTTTTACTAAGGTAGTATTTCTGAAGTGAAACGAAGGCATTTGCTAGTTTGTAAATAAATTGCGACAACTTCATGACTACTGATAAAATTTTAAGTGTTTTCTCTCACATTTAGTTTCCGTATAAGCTTTCATTTCTTAACTACTGGTTTAGTCACAGAATGTTAATTTCGAACGTGAATTCTGTATAAATCACCTCTCCGGCTGGGACCGTAACTAAAATCCACCGTCATACAAGATTGGTGTAAATGAGGTCCCAAGGCGGCTTCTTGCTTCACTGCAACCTTTTCTCAGATACCCTCTTATTAACTTTGCCGTTAATAAATTATCTTAAAATGTCTTTGCTTAATTGCATTAAATTTTTTATAGTCTGACTGATAATCAAATAAGTCGCCTATGGATTAGTTCAATCCGTACCTGTCTGAACTTTTATCGACTGTCATCATAAAAACATTCGACTAGAAATATTGAATAAGGAATATGTAATATTTGTTCATCACTATAATATTCCTCGTACACGTATAGCACATTTCAGATATTCAGGAGTTTTAAAAATAATTGATACTTGGAAGAATTGATTGTTATATCAACATAATATTTTTAAATTGCAAACAATAATATATGTTCTACTAGATTTCGTGAACTGAGATAGTTAAGAAGATATTAATTAACATGCTATTTTAGTTTCCAAGATCCTCCAGTGCACCCGATCCAATATATGTGCCATTTAAACCGAATAACAGACAAAACGTCTTATTGTTATCATTATGTATTAACCCATCGTAACCTTGACAATGATTTATTAATTACCAGCAAATCTAACTAATAGTCGCAATCTTTGCCAGGCTTTTTAATAATTGTTTAATCAATATACTCACAATCACAGTAAAGTTTTTTTTAATTATACCATTTGTGTTCGGCTTCACACGCTTCATACCTAAACTACTATCAATAACTTTCAGCAGTTACTTTTTGTAACATTTAAAGATGTATTTATTTAATAAAATATTAATAATATTAAGCAGTAAATCCAGATTCGTTTAATTCTCATTACAATAATCGTGTTGGCAAGTTTATAAAAATGGAGGACAACGCCATCTATCGGAGTGTTACAAGTGTCCCAGCGTAAAACACTGTGCAGCCATCGATGAAAAAGTTGTAGATTAGCAGTAATAGGAATATGAGTAGCTATAAAAGCGGGCGACGCACATATAGGTAGTTATAAAAGATTGGCGATGCAAGGAAATACATAGCGGTTCAGGGGCACCAGACCGACCTGGAGGGGACCGAGTATATCTCTTGTTTCTTCTTCCTCCCTTCGCATAGGAGACTGAAGGTAGCAATGACTGTTTGTTAACACTGCACTCACTTTCTAATGAAGAAATCTGCACATTGAGAACCGCCTGCTGCGAGGCTGAAGATAAAATGAAAAGAGGCTAACGGCCCGTTAAAAAAATTCACATCTACAGGAGACTTTTGACTATTACACATTACTCTGCTGTAAGCAGTTGAGCTTAACTATTCAAGTAAATAACTATACAACCGGTTATGACAACCGGTTAAAGTAACGCTTATTCCTTATTACAATATCACCGAACGTCGACTTCAGACACTGAGGAATATTGTTTTAATAAGAGACAGAAAAGGGTAAGGCAAATATTTATTTTAACAAGCTTTCACACAAATATCTCTTTCTTTCTCGTTATATTAACCGACCTTTGTATCACTGTTGTAGTAAATATTATAAATTATAAAACATCAATTGAACGAGTCTTCAGTTTAGTGGCACTAATAGTACAGTGATCTTCGACATTGTACCATTTTAGATTAGAAAATGGAAAGAGCTCCAACTATCACAAGTATTTTGTCAATATACTTAAATTATACATTTTTAAATTCAAATTGTTATTTCAAATAATAAAATTACAACTGGCAGTAGTGTTCTATAACCTAGGGAATATCATACGGCTGTTATTTTGGTGTGCATACATATTCCTTAATTTCAATACGGCATGTTTAACACGAAAATCTAATTAAAACGGTAGTCGTATGCATGTTGACCTAAGTTCGAAGATTGCTCGCACTTCCAACTGTTTAGTTACATATTTATAAGAAAATAGCGTCTCACGCTTAATTTATTCGGGTTAAACAATTATACAAGCCTATGCCCATCCCGGATAATGTACCTTATCCTTAAATAATATAAGAATTTTTTAAATAGTGATTCCCGAAATGACCCTTTGCATAGTTACAAACAATACATACAAAAATGATAATTTTTAAATTATACGTAAGCCGAATTAACAATTTTTTAAGACAAAAAAAAATTTCGACATTACCTGGCGTACACTTAGTTCCCTGTATTAAATACATATTTAAGTTCATTATTTAGAGTTAGAAATATTTTCAGTATGTCATTCTAATTTGTATTTGTTAATTAATTTACTTTACCGACTGTTTCGGATGGAACTTACTTTTAAAGTATTTTTATATCAATAACAGGTAAACGAACAGAGACACCACCTGATAGTTAGTGGTTGCCGCCGCCCATGGATATCCAATACACAAAGGCATCAATCACCGTTGCGTAGCATACCAAGAAGGTAACGTAGAACTCGCTTATTACTGACTCGTCTACACTATGACCAAAGTACGTATAAAGATTTCACGGCTGTTTCTAAAAGGAATGTGGGTGCTGATCTTGAAGGTAAAAATACCCTACTACCATGTAAAAGCACTGTCAAGACTTACCTGAATTTAACTTAATATACAAAGCCCACTTAACTCCAACAAGAGGGCCTGAGTGCCCAAAAGTCATCGAATGTTCAGCAGGATACACCACGAAAGAGTTCGGAGCCTTTTCAATATCTGAATTATACTACTGACGCCATATACTTAATGAGTCATAATGAGTATAAATAAGACCAACACTTAAATGCTTTTCCTGTTTTACAATCGGAAAAAAAATTAACCAAAGGAAGTGAGTAATATTTTACAAAATTATATAAATTAGATGAAGATTAAATTTCAGGACCAACCCCGCTTATTTATGTGGGTATGTATATGAAATTAGGTAAGTTTGAGTGTCCAAAATCAGGAATTTTAAAGTTACCCAAAGACGGGAGGTTCGCATTCATAATTAATACAAGAAGTGTTCCTTAATTTATTCAGATCGGTGTAGCGCTCTATGTATAATTCATGGGGGAAACGTATCTGTTTTTACAATTTTAGACAATTTGTGATTTTTCTTTACTCGATGTTAACTTTATTTGTATCGTTAAAGTCGTTTATAAATTAATACTATTAAAAGGATAATAAAAGGATAATAAGCCCTCAAGAAATAATATGAATAATCAGTCCAACGACTTACGAAAATCTCGTCTCTGAAATAATTCTTATTGTTTCATATAATCATTTTTATATTATTATTTTACGCTTAGGCTCATTTTGTACTCTATCTCTAGTGTTTCTCACTTCGTCCCGGATCCTGAATCTTAAACCATTGTAAACACATACTTGTAATTAACTCAACGTATTACATGAACGTACATAAATATTTTTCATTAGAACATGGAATAGCTATACTCGTATACACGTTCCGGTTATGTCTTTATAATATGGAACTTTATTTATGAGTGTACAATGCAATAATGGCGTAAGTCACCTTTTTAAATACTAATTAGTTACCTCAACTTAAGAAAAGTGTCCGAAGTAACCTCATAAATTTCCAAAATTACAATACATATGGTTAGACGTCAATAAACCGTACATTAATAATAACAAGTATTCTTGATAATAATATAGGCCTTAATGTACAGAATTTCCATTTGAAAGATCAATATGAATTATATAACTTGCCACTAAATACGTCAATTTGGTCCAAAAACCGTTCAATTTACTAACGTTCGTAAAAGAAGCTTAACTCCTTACTCCGTGGCGTGCCGGGACGAAGTGGAACTCTTCATCGAATATGGGCTTAAGACGCAGCACGCCCCAAGTACCTGTTTACGTACAAACGCCCAGAATTAAACTATGAAAGTACATTAGTTATAAAATTCAACGTTAGTGTCATGGAGTCGTATCCGTCGCCATGAAAATATATTAACTGCCATAAATTTGGCATCGTCAGCGATTTATTTCGCGCCTGAGCGATACGCTCTCGTGGATCGTAAACAGGACTCATCAAACCGGCCGGATTATTGGCAACATGCGCGCTGTAAACTGAATATCTCTTTTATAGCCAACTAAATGACGGTTAATGATCATTTATTTCTTGATAGCGTTTTTAAAATCTGAACAATACTAGTGCAGAAAATAAATATCGCCCCACCCAAAATTTGCATATGACAGGTCCAGATGAGTAAATTCACCTTTTAGAAATGAATTACCTTGATTTTGATTGTTTTCCACAATGCTTTTATTGTTCTAGGTCGAAGCCATCCATTGGAGTCCCCTCCCAAAAACCCCTGGGGATGCATCAGTATCTATATTTCTGTATGCGTAATGTAATAATTTTGTGCATACAATCCGCACAATTTGTAAGGCCACATATTTATTGCTTTTAAACCAGTTGGACTATACCTAAAGAATAAAAAACTTCATTTATCTCAAATAACTTTTTTCATTTCAATACACCCCTATATCCCACCTTTAAGTCGCCAGGCAAGCAAAGATCTATGTGTTATAAAAAATTCAACACATCAGATGTCAAATGACACGAAATCTTAAAACCTGTGGAAATTGAATATGAAGCTTCGTCCCAAAGTCAATCTTGCATATATATCTTCTTGTATAAACTTGTGCTTACTTAAAATTCACTATCTTGGATCAAGTAAAGCATCATGAGAAAGCCTGCCTACCTTAGAGCTCTTCTTCCATATTCTCTTTATACTGTACTCAATTGCATGAAATGTACCAACCGACATTTGGCCAGTATGATAGGCTGAGATGTGATGTACTTTGATCAATGTCATCTTAGTCTCCTTATTCGGAAAAAGGTACCAATTAGTGAGTTATAAGTTGTGAAAATAATGGTTAGCTATCCCAGAAATTGTTTGTAAACACTTGTTATTCCCCAGAGATTATTAGGTCGTTCGATCGAAACCTACATACTTGAGTACTCACGACGTTCTGAAAATGACGTAAACAAGAGTTCAATTTCGATTCTTGTTAACTTCATTAAGAATAAACATCACCTTAATATAGGTTTATATACTACACGTGTAATCAAACTTTGATTGTAGATTAAGTTGAGTGAAATTCGATATCTCCTTTGCGACATCAATAAGGTATTCGTTTATCAAGTGGTACCAATTAACCTCAATTTGCTACCTGATATAATCCGTACATTTAGTACCACATAGCTACAAGCCTAAGTATAATCTATATATAATCGTCTTTTTAATTTTTTTATTGTAAAAGCAAATTTTTGCAGTACAGTGCTACAATGTTACAAGAAATCATCTAAAAACTTGAAGAAGACCCATTTAGCAGTCAGATTTTGCTTTCATATAGTGTTGTTTACGATTATAGAAAAATTAAAATATCCTATTGTCGTAGAATACGAGTTCTGTCATTGCATTACATTGCACATACAGATGAAAGAGTTAATTATATGTTTAACAACGCTTGATGTTGCGAACGGAACTCTCCGGTATCTACAGTAATCTCCAGACGTTGCTTAAACTACTTTCCGCGTTCTTCAAAACTTAGATAACTTTGTCTCTTCAAATAAGGCGGTTAAAACTGCTTTCCAGGAATTCATAGATTCTCGCTTTCAAATATCTGTTAGCAAAGAACAACGGCCTTCCTATGAAATAGATAGAATGAAATGGCATCGATTACTTTAAAAAAATCTTTAAAATAAAATACACAATAGTTTTTTATATAAGCGTTTAAAAAAAATCTTTTAATACAATTTCACAACAATTTCGCACGTGAGGCCTAGTTACTAAATTGTATCCATGATAGTTTAGCATTTGCCATCCCGTGGTTCGTCTGCTTGTTAATACTACTACCATTTTCCTTTTCCTTCTTTATTGAATGTTTCTTTTTTAGGTGTCATGCATGAAGATCAAGGATTTATAAATCATATGTACAATACATATGTACAATATGTGACCTTTATTGTATTATCTGGTAATATAGCATTCCTACCTTAGATAATCTAAAAGAGATCGCTTTTAGCGTTAAAATCGCTTATAATTTACGGCGTATCGTATATTTCTTAAATTGATACATTATGTTTCATATTGTACTGTTCTATATTCATGAAACTTTTCACGCTTTTAATGCCGCTTTTATTGGTTCGGCTTGTGCTCTATAAATTTTTATTTACACTATTGCACTCAATTAAAAACCTTACCCATCATTCTTACTCACACGTCATTGAAAATGCTTCCGTCGTGCAACAGGTACAACTCATTGATCAAGCCTTTATAATTTTTATTTCACGTTCTAACGTTAATACCAAGTAATTTTGCTGCTATCTATTATTATCAGTACAAGCTTAGAGGGGTCTTTACTGAAAGAGCTCCAATCTTCTTTTCCCAAACTAACCTCAATAAATCCAGGTTTGTTCCGCACGCGTAACTTTTACATTTAAGAAAAACAAAATGCTATGTATCAACCAAATAATAACCAACGACAAATTGAAATAATAAATATACAAATAAATAATAAATACCTAAAATAAAAAACAGCAACTCATTATTTTTTTCAAAGTAGATTTTGCACTTAGTTATTTGAAGATACAAAATAAATTCTAAAGCCATATTATCACGAATTACAGATTATTTTGGTCTATGTATATTTTAAAATACATTATGTTAAAATAAAGCAGAGAATGTCTATTATACATTCCGGGTTCCTGAATAATTAATAAATAAAACGTCTTGCTTTACCTGTCTTTGATACTGATATTACTTCTGAAATATTAAGACTAGAATCAAATGAAATATTTATTACTAAAGTGAATGGAATTATACATCTGGGTCCGAATACAATACGGTAAATAATATTCCTCTTCGTTGTTTATATGAAAATTCCACTAAAGCTTTTAGTTGCCAGCCTGCGTATTATAATTCAATAAAGGAATTTAAATATGCAGAGTTAAATAAATATCATTTGTAGATGATAGATGTTTCTCTGGCAGTAGGGCTGTCTGTAGTAGATGCAGCGTGTAGGGTTGTGAGTGAGAGCAATTTGATTACTACTGAAAGTTAAAGTTATGGATGTAAGTGGATTCATCTATCGTGGATTTAAAGCCAACCTCCCCTGGCCTTACACCCTGCTACACGATTGTTGAGGCTATTGTGCCGTGTTTAACGCCTACTTAACCGCAACGGTACACATGTGTGATGGTAGTTTTTTACTTATCTGGCTAGCTGCTACCCTTTTAGAATCTACTATTAGACTTTCACCTCAGTAATCAAGAGCATACTGTATTTAATTTGTGGTTGGAAACCTACGCCCATTTCAATAGCTACATACCAAGGAAAATAGTATAACGTCTAAAGGTAATGTCACAAGAGTAGGAAATGGTACAATCGATTTTTATACATTTTAATTAATGTGTTATCTTATCTGGAGTAATATTATATGGAGAAAGTGCTAATTTTATTTGTAAGATTGAACTATTTGAAAAATTCTTTTTTCAACCTAAACACAGTCAGGGCGGGTCACTAATAATAGATAAGGACTTTATGGTAGACAAATGCTAATAACAATATTTTTGTGAGAAAAGTTATAGAGCTTTAGTAGTTGTTAAACTACTCGTAGGTAAATTGTTTTTGATGTTTTCTATTTTACATTAAAACTTAATATGTAGAGAAGTAGAGACGTAGAGAACGTACTATTACGTTTGTAAATTTAGACGAATTGATAATAATATTACAGATGTAAATTAGTATTAAAACTCATTATAAAAATAGCAGTCATTAAATCAGAAGCTTTATCATATCTATTCACTTTAATTTAAATTTTGTGGCATTATATTAATTGGTATTGAAATAAAAACTGACAACCCTAGTTCACAGCCGATAGGAACACCCGCGTGATGGATGATCCCGGCTTCGTTTACATTTGACGAAACGCGATATACAAACCGAAATGCATTAACATTCACGCTGACTCATTTATCGGATACCGACGTATAAAACGTTGATGTAAAGAAACAACCCTGATATTTTTGAGAAAATCCTGTCTCTTTAGAAATTTATTTCAGACTTAATTCAAGGCGATAATATATTATGTGAAATATTGAAAAACCTTTAATGTGGAATATAATATAAGTAAAATAATTTACAAAAAAATTTACATGTTTAATGTAAAAGATTTTATCCATAACAAATTCGAAAACAAATGTTACAAATTACAACTTTAATAAATCACAACAATAAGTAATTTAAAATATGTAAATATCCAATATATGAATGTGTATTTGGTGTACATAATAATAGACTAAATTATATTTACAATATCCACATAAATAGATAAAAAATTGCAACTGTATATTTTTCAATTAAAACGTGATTTTTGATTTGATAAACCAATATGAAGATCTCCTTAGGTCACGAGTGTCGCGAATACTGATCTGCTATGACGGGGAATCCAACCTGAGACATAAATGATAGGCAGGGCCACGGGGCTACAATTACACCACTTTTGTTCAAAGATTTCCAGATGTAACTAAACATTATTTGTATATATTTGGTAGACACAATAAAATTAATAAAATTTGTATTGAAAAATATAAGTTCATTTCTAAATAATAATATATGTATATGAAATAACAATATATACTAGCGGACCCGGTAAACTTCGTATCGCCTAACCTGCAATCAATGAATGAGCAGATTTATGATTTTAAAATTAATACCTAATTATTAAGTTAAATTTTTTATTTTATTACTATAATAATAAAATATTTCGGAATTGGTAGGAAGACTGCACTCTTTAGTGAAACACCCTGTGATATACGACATTTTTCGTTTTGTTATCAGGCGCAAGAACAAATAACAAATATATATATATATAAAATTTTACAAAAATCATAAAAATCGGTCCAGCCGTTCTCGAGTTATAAATGGTGTAACTAAACGACTTTCTTATATATATATATATATAGATATATAAACATTATACATGTATTTATATTTATTATTTTATATTTATATGTATATAATACTATTATACACATTATTACTAGATATGTTTACTTATTTTTATAATACATATCTGTTTTAAATATTATGTCATCAGATAGATTTTTTGTCTTATTTTTTTTACCATTTTAAAAGTTAATCCTTGACTACAATTTCACCATATGTTGAGGCACCACTACTGTTACTAAAACGCACAATTTTTATAAAAGCCTAATACACTATAATACTAAAAGTTTACAGTGTTGACATCTTAATTTATATCAAAGATTATAAAATATGTTTTTACGACAAAATTCGAATCAAGAAGCGAGATACGCTTGTTAGTAGGATCTAATTTAAAATCGTAACAATTGCACTGAATTTTACTACAAATAAAGTTATAGTTTAAAAACTGAAGCACACAGTAAAAATTGATGAAAAAAATAAAATTCGTATGTGTTTCTAGGAATATTATCTTTTGCCATAAATATATAGAGAACAAAGAGAGAGGAGCTTCATTTTTGTAACGATTCTTAGAAGATTTTGTGTGATGAACGGATCAACAGACAAACCGGCTTCTGTATCCGTTATCACGTGTCGGTTCACTATATTCGTTGTTCTAGTGAACGTGAATTATGATGGTCTTAATAAGAATGACGTCATTACTATGAAATTATTTTACCGACATTAGGCATACATATGCGTGCAAGACTTAAAATTTGGACGCCCGAAAATACGTGAAAATCAATTTAAAGCACTATATTACAATCGTAGATACATGAGAGTACACACGGGTTATTTTTTTACCAGTTTTGTCGATGTTTGACTACAATCCCATCTGAAGGTAAGTGACAATGTAGCCTTAGATTTTAAAGCCTATTTACTCTTGCTTTGAAGTCATTCAAAGTCTTGGAAACATGGTAGTTTAGACTGTGATCTCTTTTTTGTAATGACGTCGGCGAACACTTATTATTAGAGCCCTGTCCTGTCTACTCATTTAGTTCTTTGTTTAAAAAAGGCGCGTAAAAACAATAAAATTGAAAAGTAATAAAAACTTCGATTGAAGTTCATAACTTTGTTAAAAACTTTAAGCTGGAAGTAGTTCAAAAGAACTATAATCAGTCAACAGACAATTTTATGCGATAAAATTTCAATAGAAACAAAATTGAATTAAAAAATTTCCTTCCTTTGAAGGAACTGTCGTTAGTCATCGTTGAAGTTTTGAAGTTTTTCGCTTGCTCGCGAATTCGCAGAGTTTCACATTGTCTTTGCCATATTTCAAGGGAATATTTATTTTAAAACTTTCAACTTTCAGTCTGCTTGCTCATATTATTACATAGATTTTTATTAATTTACGGTAATGTTTCCATGTGGTGAATTATATTAAATAATGTCCCGTTACTTGCTACTGCAATTTGAGAATATTATTACATACAATAATAGATGATGTGTCCATGTGTACCAAGTCAACTAGTACAATTACAGAATTAAAATTAACTTCAACACTCCAATTTCAACTTTCAACTTCAATTAATTAACACTTCAAAACTCGCAGTGTGCAGTTCGCATTAAAATACTTTTGCAACTCAAAATGAGTATACAATGCAGTAATTCACTTGAAATACTAGTAACCAATCCCCACTTCGCAACAGGATACATGTTTATTTAGTTCACAGACAACAACTACACCCAAAACAAAAGAAATTCGCTTTTTTTATCAGGCGTCTTATATTTTTTGCATGTTTACCGTAAGTGCTTAAACTTTTCTCCTAAATGCTTCTACCAATTGGTAAAAGTTGTATTCAGTACCCCGTAGCCCAGTAGGTAGTGACCCTGCCTGCCGAGCGTGGGGTCCCGGGTTCGATTCCCGGCCGGGGCAGATGTTTATGTGACAGATAAATGTTTGTTCTCGGGTCATGGGTGTTTGTGATGTGATAATTGTGTATGTCCATGCCCCCCGCAACACAGGGAAACCTAGTGCGGAGGTGTGAGTGTGTAAACGTTTATTTATTATTATTTTATTTTGAGATTATTGCATTCAAATAGAGTGATAGAAACTTTATTCTAAATCTAAAGTCTATACTAATAAGTATTATAAAGAGAGAGTGCGAATTTTGTGAGTTTGTCCATATGCGGAGAGTAATCTCGGGAACCACGGCAGCTATTTGAAAAATTCTTTTACCATTAGAAAGGTACATTATTCTGGACAGACATAGGCTATACATTAATTGTTGAACCCGAATGTCAGGATGGGCCGCCAGTTACAAATACAAAAATTGTATTATTTTATTAATTAGTTATCTGCTTTGCAAAACTCCGTAACCATAATGTACGATGCTATTTCTACTTAGACTAGTATAGGGAGGGAAGTCCTCCCTAAAACAACAAGTTGACTAGACGTAAAACCGTAAGGCGTTTGCAATGCACGTTTAGGCATGTATTACATATTGTATGTACGGATTTTTTTATACATATAGTAATATCCGCTAAATGAGCAATTGGTATAGCAATATTAGAGTAGATTATAAGGGGTCACAACTGCTATTCTAGGAACGACGCGTTGCCAGCCAAATAGGAGGAATGGAACCGCTTGGCAATTGGCACTCCGGCTTATCAACCGAAATACATTAAAGATAAATTCACGTTTGGTTTTAAGGAGGCTGATAGTAGCATGACAGGTAAAACATTTATATTTTACTGGATACATATATAAGATTGCTTCATCAGTTGCTCAGCAGCATTTATCACGAACAACGAAGTTTAGATTAGACTCGATAATGAACGAAACACCGATTGCTACAATGTAAATCAACACGTATTTAATAAAATTAAACTTCAGCAAAGTAACCGATGCCATTATCTATCTTTAATATACTTAAGCGCGTGCGAGTAAATTAATGGAACTTGGAAATCTTGGAATAACTGGAATGTACCCAGCAATAGAGCCGTCCGAGCGTCATTACCGCGCTGTCGCCGCGCCGCGCCCCGCTTGCGTCATTATCATTTGCTTGCCATTAGTGGGTTTAGTTCTCACCCGCACTGTTTTCCGCTGATAGTTTTGCAATATTATCTTGGTAAGTATAAATGTACAGTATCATATTCATTTTGCTATGACATTATGGTTATATTTTTAAAGAATGCATACTCATAGAACTCGTTATTCGGTATGAACGATTCATATAGCTGTAACTTACTCGTATTAGCACACTGCAATCTTTAAAATTACAACTAAAAAAAATTCTTCATTGCTGCACAATACTGATAAGTAAAGCTATTATTTGAAAATTGAAGTGTTTTCAACCCAGAAGATATGACATGGCTGAACGACTGGTATCTAACGATTAACGAAGTAGGTATCTATGGTGTTTTACAACTAATGATCTTAAATGTAACTTTATAATATTAAATATTGAACAAATCATTATAAAAAGAAAAAAAAATATGAACGAACTTATTGTTATAAATATATTTTTTTGTTTCAATAATCTGGAAATCAGTAGACGGAGAAGTCATGGACACGATAATCTCTGGCGCTGCCTATAACTGTAACGTTAGAGCATATGAGCAACGTCGGTAAATAAGGAAATAGGGGAATTTGACCTTGACTTACAATAAAAAAAAAAAATATTTTACATCACATACGATAATATTCAACAATTTAACAGATAAAGAACTATTAAGTAAGATAAAGTACAATTTAAAGATAATTAACCAAAGAAGATCTTATCGCCACAGTAGCAATCTCTTTTCCAGGTAGCGCCCGTTTTCCAGTCAGTTTCCGTAAAGGATAAACAGAAGACATAAACTCTGGTAGCGGTGTACAAGAATATGCAAAGGATGATGATAACGATAAGATGGTGATATTATAGGTTCTAATAACGATAGCAGTAATAATAAGCGCAGCAGATAATAATAAAGAAGCGTGTCACATACCAAGACAAAATTCCTTAAAGACGAATACAGAAGGTCCAAAACTAAAGTTTTCACACAAGCGGGTATAGTGAACACATAAATTTTTCCTGTTTAGTTACGAATAGCATAAAATACATGGCTAGCCAGTTTAAGACATGTGGCAAGGAATGGCAACGATACAGCGTGACATTAAACGAGAGACACGAGGAGTTTATACGTTCCTAAATTATTATGTAAGCCTTCTAAACTTCCATACGTGCCCATAAACTTCGCGAGCGTTGTTCCGGCTAGGTACCCCAATTTTTGTAGTACCGTAAACCCCCAAGATTTATCGAACGACCGGAGTTTTAACGAGATGCGATGTCCTCCGCCTCTATATTTACCCGCAAAAATTTAGTTTTACGACAATCGCAAGTGGACCATTAAACAATTTACACCGACAACGAGTACATTGATCGTCTTTATGAATTTTATGTCTTTCCTATATTTAATGATCTCTAATAACCAAAGTTCTAGGAAAGAAAGTTGGATAAGATAAGGTTTCTTGGATCTTGCTAATACTTATCAGTTTTCGTTATAAAATCGAAAACTCTTGTAAGATGCACAATTTACGCCATAGTAGTGATATCGATGTCTATAAATATTATAAAACAAAGTTGCTGTATCTGTTTTTCTGTTTGTACTCTTAACTAAAATTACATATATTTTGTTTATTATACGAAAAACCTATAAAGCCCTATTTTTGTCATCATCATTACAAGCTATATTTGTCCCAATGCTTGGCTCAGGCCTTCATAATCAATGAGAGGAATTTAAGACTATAGTCTATAACACATTTGAAAACATTGAGGAGAGTTCCGATATATGTTGTTCGCCTTGCAACGTTTTCCTTAATCGAATGAAATAATAATCAATTTTAAATTCACACATTATTTTGAAAACTTCCAGGATCCAAATCAGGATGCTGATTTTCAAAAAGCAAGTTGCACCAAGGGCAAACCAATATGCAGTGTGAAAATCTTTTGTAGAGTTATCTGCGAAGTCTGAGTTTAAAAAGAAATCGTGACCGAATTTGCGCGTAGCTCGCCGATCGGAGACAATATCTATAGAAAGCTGCGTGACAAAACGACACAGAATGGAACCCTCTCATCTGTAACAATACGCTTTGTGTCACTCCAATCTCAAAAGAATATTCGGATATATTGAACTGGGGACTCTCACTCACATAGTCGCACAATACCTTCCCACTGAAATTCCTTTTGGATTTTTCACATAATTCAATCAGGCCCGTGAAAAGTCACATTGTTTAGATGAAATTCTGAGATTCATTCCACAGACCCTGAAAATTTATCTCCACATGTCAGGTACGATGGTCCACACACAAATATATTCGTAGCTAGCTGCTTCTGTTAAGGAGGCAGCATAAAAATGATGCTTGTTGCCAACTGAGGATTTATGTATGTTTTTCTATGTAAGTAGCCTACAAACGACAGGCAGATAGACCACCTGATGGTAAATAGTCACCAAAGTCCATAAATATTCGTTACACAAAAAGTATCAAGTAAAAGCAGATTCTCCGCTTTTAAGCAGATAATTTAAGCTGACTCGCCGATCAACTTAATCGAACACCGAACATAACCAAAGTTCGCTAAAAATATTTTACGGTACTAGCTATCCAGGCAGGTGAAAAATGCTATCACTATGAACGAGTACCCTCAAAAATAAATTTGACGTTACATAGCCCAGACCTTTCCAATCAAAAAGACTTGGCAACATTGTCTCATCTACAGTTAAACAGGGTTAACCAAGAAACTGCAACTTGGCCTCAAGGATAGATAGAATCTTTAAACTCTGCAATGTGGACTAAGACTGAACGCCTCATTTGTAAGCGTCACTATCCTCTCACACTTATTATTGAAGCGGAAGGTTGTTTAAAGCAACTTATTTCCCAACAAAATTGATAGATATAACGGCGTAGAATAGATAACCAGGCTCTGGGCAAACCCTTTAACAGTCGTCCGACAGATGTGAAGTACAGAGGCAGTTTATTCACATGATATTATAAGAACAATAAAAAGCGATCATGACTTCTCTCATATAAACGATGACGTCACTATAGGTATAATCACGCACACTGAGTAAGTGTTGTTTAAGTAATGAAAGCAAAATTAAACATTTTCACGTCCTTAAGGCCGCGACATGCCACCAATGTGGTTTAAAAAAATATATTAAAAACTAAAATGCAACATTAAGCAAACCTCGGAGAGCTAGCTCATGACATCTAAATTCAATTTTTGTAATTTTACCAAGAGTTCATATCTAACAGTTCATTAAAAAAATCTGTGTTTACAATTCTCCAGACCGCGGTAGTCGTGTGGTGTGATCCGATTGAGCTAATGTGCATTAATTTGGGTGGACAAGTTACCGTAATTAAACAAAGCCGGTTGCTGCTCGCCGGACCGTAAACACACGGCACTTTATGAGATACAATGTGTGTGACCGGGATTGATTACAGTTGCTCAACAAGCTCGTAATGGCGATTGAACTACAAAGGAAATAAATGGAATAGCCTTATAAAACCACCCCAAAAAAGAAGACAAAAGTGACTAGTTTTATGCCTAATATTATTTCTAAATAAAACTTACCCTCGACTAATTGTATACAGAAAAGTCGGTTCACCATGAATGTAAGAAAAATATTAAGTGGGTAGACCTTCTGTTTTCCACTACGGCAAGATTATATTTAACTGCAATCATAATGATAATTTCACTAAGGAAGGGCAATTTCATAATACTGATAACACTCAGTAATTGTTATTATCGTCTTAGCCGTACATTTTTATTCCACCACTATTTGTTTGCCCACAACCATTTCATTGTTTTGTTATCTGATTGTGTTTATTTTTGTTTTGTTTTATTCAATAGTATAGTTATTATTTTGAATTATTACTGTCAGCTGATCGACTTGCCCGAACTATTCGGACAAGTGAGGTTTACACTGAAAACCAGTAGTCATGGTTCCCTATCGCTCCATGACGCAACCTGAACATATTCCTTTTCCGTCATTACTACAATAACATACCTCCTGTGTTATTTGTACACGGCTGCTTATAATTATACATCAAATGCAGAATCGGAACCTTCATAATGATGAAGTTGATAAAGATGTTTCTGGTTTCTATGTATATTTTTTTATGAAAAATCTATGAAATATTTGGCATACCAGTATTTACAGACCGCACATTTTACGGCTTAGATGCTGCTTTTGCTTTTTCGTTCACCCTTAAAACTATAAAAAAATATCGTGTAATATTCAAAAGGTATCAAATTATAAAAATCATGAAACCTACAGTGACCATTGAATACATCGGCGTTGTTTAATCAACTTTATTAAAATCAAATAGAAACTACAGCAAGAAAATATATGCCTTTACACAAAAGACATATCTATCATAGACATATCATCATTTTTTCATCTCGTTACATTAAACTCGTTTGCCGGCTGTAAAATTTTTAAGCGACTTTCAAGTTCTCTATACGTCATATACATTATTCGTGCTTTCTAGTTTCACTGGAATTTTCGTTTCATATTTTGTGACCAGATTACGTATCGCGTCATTCCACAAAACCGCTAGTTTTATAAATATTTAGTATAAAGTTGACTTTGTGCAGATTTTCTTTGTCGCGCACTGCCGTAACAATAGCTCTTCATTCAACGTTATTCTCTCATACAGCTTTGTTGGGAACAAGTTGGCTGAGACAACAATTGTTCCCTATTCACAATTCGTTAAAGAAACTTGTTTTTTCTGAACAAGTACCGAATGAAACATTTGGCACGATACAATTTGGTATCGGTAAATCAATTGAAGTCGGTTCGGAACTGTATTAAATAAAAGATCTAAAATCAAATAGAAACCTAATCTACTAAGGAAGCTTAAAACTATTTTACTGTTACTTATTAACAGTTAATTGTTAAATGTACCATCTGTGTTAAAAATACATAAAAAGCGTCCGTACATAATTGGGTGGTAGAGAGCCCACCGAACTTCGTTAGACCGCAACAGACAATTGCTTCGTAAAAGTTAGGAAGTAAATTTTACCTCCATATTAGGTAAAACTTATCACAATTCAAACTCGTGAAATAAATGTAAAACCGTACTGTATGATTGATAGTTATTTCGATACTATAAATGATATTTTGAAATGGCTACTATAGTAATAAGACCGCCTCATCTGT
The DNA here is from genome assembly GCA_003671415.1 of Megathymus violae. Taxonomy (NCBI): domain Eukaryota; kingdom Metazoa; phylum Arthropoda; class Insecta; order Lepidoptera; family Hesperiidae; genus Megathymus; species Megathymus violae. Next base: position 2,154,658 of record PDGT01000039.1, on the reverse strand, counting down.
TCAATATCGGCTTGGCTTATAAAATTTTAATGAGTACAATATATTTTATCTATTGCGTTGAATATCGCATACATATTTTTTTCATCACTAACGCGTTGCTGCCATAGCCTAGTTAAATTAGCGTAGTCATCACAATCCTTAAAACTGACCACTGCTAGAGTCAGCTCTCCTGTCATAATTTATTATGTAGAGACTACAATATCATGCACACAATTTAAAATTATTATGGATATCTATTACATGTGATTTAAATTTTACCTCAGTGGAAGTGACCATCACTCAAACCCCTAGGCTATAACCGCTCTGATAAAAATATATTTTAAATACAAACCATCAATAGTCTTTACGGCAATGGAACAAAGACTACACCACCCCATTGCTGTACACACACGCAATCCTACTTACCACGGCCAATGTCAGCATGCACACACTTGATTACTCATGGAATAGCTTTGACAAAGTGCACTCAAGGGAAACTACATACCCCAAATATTTATTATAAATTCATATTCATTTATTTATTTCGATGTGACTAATAAACTTATTCACACGCGCACACATACATTATTTTTGCTTCTAAGCTCAAAAAAGCACTTTATCGTGAACCAGAAGAATCGATTAAATAAACAACTCAGCACATGTAGTAATAAAATCAGCATATACATTACTGTAATATTTAAAGTGATCGGAACTAGCTGCAGAGCTGGTCATGCGTCATTCATTCATGCGTCTTTGTAATTTTCATATTTATCTGGACCAGTTGTTCCTAAAAGTGGTTTGTATATAAGCAGAAAGGAATCTCCGCAACCAGAGCACCTAATTGAAAATTTGTGTAACCACTTAAAAGGTACATTAATTCGCATGAAAATGTATAAATTCAATAATAATATATAATTTTATTATGTATAAAAAATAAATAATATATATTAATTAATTAATTATTTTTAAATTAATAAAGTCAAATAGAACTACTTGAGATGAGGTAGTGTTTAACGTTGATAGATAAAATAATGTAGTACGTACCAGAGGTTTAATTAATTATAAATTTCTTTGATGGTAACTAATATGTTCTTGTCTAACTAATATGGCCAGTAGCTCGCGGATTAAATAAGAAAAAAAAAATAATTATCAAGTGCATCTTGTAGCATAATAGTTAAAAGATGTACATACAGATGTTATACATACATTAATATTCTCCTTAGCTTCTTTTTCCAAAAATACACATCGTAGGGACTTCCTGAAATAATGTTTACATTATAACAATAACGGGTACTCACGATTTTTGTTTTTTATCGCTGTTTCGACCCAATCACATGGATCATGGTCACAGCGAGACGTTCCTTTTAAAGAAATATGTATATATGAAAACCTATTTTTTTTAATATGTTTTTTTAAAGATTTTCAAGAAGAACTTGAATATTTAGCTTCCGTTATCTTGGAAATTACTGAGATTCAAATGCCGAAAAGATTTAATGATTATCCCCCATAGTTACAGCAAAACCTACAGGTAAGGAAAACCTAGGTTTTAAAAGTTCTGCAGGATACGTAAATTTTTTATGGACACATCATCAAAGTGTAGCTCACGGATCTCCGATTAGGACTCGTTCAGTTTAAATAACTTGTTCTTACTACATAGTGAACTGTTGTTTGTTTCGCTCGTGTTACATTTTACACTATAAGTTTAGATGGTTAGCATAGTTGTTTGCGCTTCGCCAACTCACAGCGTTAATTAATAAAATGCTAATGCACTCGTGTAATGAGGACGCCTCTTGTTTACAGATTTTTTTTATTTTCTTCTACGGCAATCATAGATATTGCGGCTCATATTTTTACTTAAACCTACTATTTATTTATCTAGTAGCTTTGTAAATGAAGAATATTATAAGACATTATTACTACTAGTAAATACTGCTAACAATAATAATAATTTTAATACTTGAACATTGGTGTCATTGCCCAAATAAAACTTCAGTCCTTTTTTAAATCAATAAATCTTTGTGTGCAGATGCTCCATTCATTTTTGAGTTCAAGCCAAAATGCCTTGCGCGCAGGGCACCCTGTCGACCAATATACGAGGCAATGACACCAAATCTCTCCGATTAAAGGTCGTTGAGTTTTATAATATTAAATTTGATCCTGAAAGTATGCATGCCTAGCTACCACTCTCCTGATAATATCAGTTAACTTTTAGCGTGTTTCGGTTGCATTACAAGCCTCAATTTGTGAGAGCACCGTAGTCATCTCCTCACTCATATTGTTACCAGTAAGTCATCTGAGATGGTATTTGGATGATTTACTTCTGCCTCCTCGAATCCTTAGAATATTGAAGAACAATTTAACACCATTTGGTACCGTTATTACCGTTCAACGAATACCTTTGGTTACGCCGGATTGTTCTTGAGTCAATGAACCTTGCAACTTCTTGTTCTCCTGGAGAATGTAATTTCGTTATCGCTCCAGTGATGATCGGTACAGTACCAGTCACATTGTGTTCACGCACAGTCTTATCTTTGTGCCATATCAGTTTTTAAACTATCCTTGTATAAAAATCAGCTCTAAGTGATACGGTTCTTATTGCCAGATAATGAAAACCTATCCACGTGTGAGCAGGTAGTAGGAGATGTATTTTTTATGTAAATAACCGACAAACGTGCAGACGAGCCATCTGATGGTAAGTGGTAACAGTTAAGGATAACTAATGCGTTGACTGCCAATAAATAAGATGAAAGAAAGAAAGTACTGGCTCTCAAGCCCCCAACCGAAACACGACGAGTCCTTTGGCGGCTGAGTCACGAGTCACTGAGTCCAGGCAGGCTTCATGTAAAAATATCAGTCATAATATTAATGACTTAATAATAATATTGATAATATAATCCTTACCCGAAACTCCACTACCAAGCAGGCCGGCTTACGTAGCGTCTTACAATACCCCGTTCTGCCAGCATGAGATTGGGGTCAGTATTCTAGGCCGCCCCAATACAGCCAGTGTTTGATCTCAAACATCCATCAATCCATCCAAAACCTCCACCTGGGCTGGAATTTTTTTTTCGAAAGTTGAAAAACGTGTTTGAAAAGATTTAACAAATAAAATACCTATTAGAGAATTTTTTTTTTAAATTTTTGTAAGAATAATCATAGATTTATCTTACTCTGATTACCTAATCTTCGTTCCAAGGCAAATCATCTGTTAGTTCTCATAATATTATTATATACGCCTTAATTAGTTACATGTGAATGTATCCTTTTTGTGGAAATGAGGAATATGAGAAATAACTGCTTTTATAGTGCACGCGAATTGACGGAAAATATGTGACTATTAATTTAATAACAATGGATTTCCGCAAAGTACCGCCTGATACTATTAACTATGTGAGTGTTTTTTTTTGCTGCAAATTACATCATAACAACATAAAAATATAACATAAATAACATATAAATTAATTAGACATGGTTTAAACAAAATATTTTTAAAATGTCATGATAACGAAAACTTAAGAGCAAGTAGTTGCATTACAAATGACCCTCGCCAAGGGGAAACATAAAAATGTCATCGCTACAACTTGGGTGGTTAGTTGTAAAGTTTTACATGCACTAAGCTGTGCCGTGACCCCAAGTCAGACAATACGTTATGTTGATGGATTTTTTGAGTCATTTAATTACATAACTTAATGCAGCTACTATTTTATCTAAAAGTCATTTTGGTTTCTTTTCTACCGATCGAAAATCTCGAATTGTTTCCCGGCGTTGGAAAATATCTTTTGTGTACTCTCTCTTCTATTTCATACTGCAATTAATAGTAATATATGTATATAGTATTGTATATATGTTTAATACAGATATTATTACTTGTATGTGAGTTTGATGCAGATTTTAACAGACAGGTAAATTTTGTTTTCAATATCTCGCATACTGGTCGTCGAAAAAATTATTATTATTTATTTATTCTTCGTAATACTTACCCTAAAAGAAGGTAGAACGATGGCAATGGACATATTTATTATTAACAATGATCGCCCAATTGTTGAAACTTCACCACATTTCATGAACTGCAACAGATGATAATCAAGTAAGTTGTATTTCAATCATAGAGTTAATATTACGTAACTCTATGATTTCAATACTATAGAAACCCACAGAAAAATAAATTACATATACTCCACAAACTGTTAAAAAAGTTACATTTGAATTTATTCTAAAGTTAAAGTTCAAAACTCAATCAGTAGACGACATTTTAAAATAGTCGATGTTCTCTACTCTGTGTGATTGTTTAATCACAGACCGCAGTCTTTGGTATAGACAGCATGAGCGTGAACAATTATTCGTTTTTGTATTTATTTGTAACACATTAAAATAAAGTAAGTCTCACGATCCTGTATGTACGCAAAATATTTCAAAAAGTGTACAACATTCAACAACGTTCTATTCATGTTTAATATATAGATTCGCTTGCAAAGAATCTACATCACAAAGAAGACGGTATCGATCAGGTGGCTATGGTGAAGTGTAGCGCATACATAATAAATCAAACACCGGCTGGACCTAATTCATATTTCTTTAACGTAAAACTTAATTACTTAAGCGGTTTTACTAAATTGCGCCATCACATAAATAAGTTTTTATAAAGAACCTTAATCTTTAACCCTAAATCTTTGGACCCCTAAATAGTGATCCCTAAACACATGACGCTGTTTAACCCTAAAATCTTAGACACCCAAATGTAGCCAACATCGCCGAATAAAGCTTGGTGCACCTACAGAACAATGAGGCAATGTCGTTAGATCCTGTCTGCTGATGGTTGCTTCCTCCATAACATCTAGTTTAATCCCGATCTAACTCGTGCTTAGTGATAGAATTTTATATTGTCCGGTTAACTACATTTTATTGTACGGTTAGCTACTAAAGTTCTACTCGAATCAACCATGAAAAGTTCAAATGTTTTTATTGTAGTCTAGGCGAGCCAATAATAAGCGGTTCCCTACATTCAACTTGACCGTAAACGCATCGGTGACACGGTGTCACGAAATATCATCACATGGCTCGTATGTCGACTATTGATAAAAAACATCCCATCTTCGATTAATGATATGGGTAGATGTATGACTATGACGATAATGATTTCAACAATTTACACGATCACGAATGCATGCACCAAGGATTACATTTGTAAAGATTATTTATTTAAGATTATAAAAAAGGCTATAGTGTCAATATGAAAAAGTAATTAAATGTCACGTCACTCACGTCTACCGAAATGTGACTTATTTTCGGAAAAATTAATTACAAATACTGTTACTAAGGGTTTTTAATAAAATTTGTAACTTGAAACGACCAAATACTTTTCAATTGAATTACCAGAAGTTCTTAAAAGATTTTTGACGCAAAGAGAGTCGACAGCTAAATTTATCACGTCAACCAACGTATCTGCATTACAAAGGGGAGTCTTTTAATTAGGTGACGATTCCAGGTCTGAAGGTGCATACAAATGAACGAAAATCGCAGAAACCATTCCACATTCAATTTTTCCTTTTGAAGGGAAGTTCAGTTGCTACTGTTTTTTGGAGATAATTGAACGGAAGGATGGAATAGACTATTCTTTTGAATCGCTCCCTTAATACACTCATTATCTGGAGCCGTCATTGACTAATTTTCTCTCTTTTCTATTAACTTTATTAATATAATCTATATTGGTTGTAAGCCAATATAACTCTTTATCAACTGCAATTAATGAAGTCTTTCTCTCCACATAATATACAAAGTTGACAAAAAGAAACCGCCCATTAATAATTATGAATAGTTTTTTAATAATAAATTTCTCATTTTTACCCTATACTCTTAAATCTTGCTCATGAATCAATTTATCTAATAGTTAAATCACATGATCTGTGCCTCAGTTTTACAGACAGCGTCTTTATTTTTATACTACATATATAACGATGTTTGAGTAGCTGTAGACGTTTGAAACAAACTTGTTCATGTCTATTTACTTTCGGAACTAACCGTTAAAAATAGTATAAAAATATTTCGTATAGTTTATAATAACCACATAACTAAGGGTAAAAATACAAATAATGATGTTTTCGTATACTATTTATAGATATCAATAAAATGTATAGTGAACTCCGAATCAAACTCGTTTGAGTTCAGAATTACAAATTAATCGTATTCCTCAGAGATTTTCTCTAGGTTAGGATTTATCCTCTTATTTTCTTAAATGAGTTTTATTTTATACAATTAACGATTTTTCAAAACTTTGCTTTCTGGTTTCGGAAATAAGGTGTATAAATGTACATGTGTACATTTTCGTATCTTTTCTGTAATGTATTTTAAAATCATATATAATTATTTTAAATTAAAAATATAATATGAAAATATTATATATGTAATTCAAGTAAGCCCATTTAACTTTGTTTTTTATTTCCCACCATAAACTTACCTACAAATTTTTTTGGCCGTATTGGGGCTGCCTAGAATACTCCCCCCAATCCAATCCTGGCAGAACAGGATGTCGAAAGAAGCGACAGAAGCTAGCCTGCTTGGTGATAGGATTTGGCGTGAAGATTATATTATCAATATTATTATTAACTCATTAATAATATTACTGCTATTTCCGTGAAGTTAACCTGGGTAGCTACCACCCTCCTGCTTGAATCAGCCGTCAAACGACTCGTCGTGTTCCGGGTGGAGGCTTGAGACCCAATACTTTCTTTATTACCTTCCTCTTATTTCCGGACCGACATAGCATCAGTGATATCTTTGGTCTTGCTAATGTCCTTTTTCGACAGTGACCACTTACCATCAGGTAGCTCGTCTGCTCGTTTGTCGACTATAAACATTAAAAAAAAATCAGAATTCCATATTTACGTCATATGTTCGTGTTTGAGTCATGTAACTTGCCTTATCTATGTAATTTCGATTTCCGTCCAAAAGTTTCAAAGAACAACTATAAATGGTCGGGCAGACAGTCACTCAGTCCATTTACAACCTCGGTCCGAGGGACTCGCTTAGAGATTTCCCTAAATAAATCAATATTTTAATTGTTGGGCCACAATTAATTTTAGATGCCTATACAAAATCCTAAAATTATATCCTGTATTTGCCAAACAGCAAAACTTGCAGCTGGTGTTCCAGCTCGTTAAAAATAAAGTTAGTCGATTCGTGAGCGTTAACTTTTATTTCACAGCGGCCGGTCTTTGAACCGGCTAATAAAACAAGACGTAAGGTTCATCAGAGCTTGTTTTATCGGTGTTCAAATTTGTATACTTCTAATTCAAGAGTTTCGACAGTTTTTCACAGTACAGTTTAACAGTATTTCAACAGTTGACCAGGAAAACTTATCCAAAAAAAATCATTTTACAAAAAATCAAGCAACCAAATAAAAAAGATAATAAATAATTTGTTTGTAGCGGTTACTGCAATTTATTGTATGGCATATGGTGTAAATAAGCTCTCATCCAAGTAACCGCCGTATTGTTTGTCTAACATATGTAATCGCTTGGTCGTACTGGCCGGTACGACGCGGAGTAATTAACTCTCCAAAATTAATTTTCAGATGCTATATTAAAACAATATAATGACGGTTTAAAAATTATCTTTCTATCGCTCCGTCTTTTGCTATTATTTATTTATCTGCATATACTTATCTGTGTGTGCTTACTTAACACATTGGATACTGAATTCAAGACTGAATAACAGTTTCATAAATATTCAATTAATATACTATTAGTTACGGTTCATCGACATACTAGTATGAATTATAAATATGAGTTGATTAAAAAGATGTGTCGAAAAGTTCTTTCACTCTTTCTTCTTCTTCCTTATAAACTATCTTTCTGAAATATAATATCCGAATTATAAGGTGCACAAGTGCTTTGGTAATATACTTCTGTTTAAATTAATAACATTGAATTTCTTCCACAACAAATCATAAGTTTGCAAATGTAATTGCGAACCGTACACATGCTCTTTGCCACACGGCGCGGCATGGATAAATAAAGGTTTAAAATAAACATAAAGGTTTAATTAACTTTCAAATCAGCATCCAAATCCGTCCCTTTACAAAATTTACGGGCAAACCAGCGGGTAAATAGACGTTGCGTTTTGTAATATGAACGGATGGAAGATAAATAATTGTCTTCTCCCCCAAAATTGTCTTATAGACGACGTTTATTGGTTTGTTTGCGTGGAAACTTGGCGCCGCGTCAGCTACCTGCCTCTCCCATCTCCGTTTCGCTATTATTATAGACTAGCAATCCAACTTGCTTCGCTTCGATACATAAAGTTTGCGACCTATACACCGCCCTTAAGACAAAACTTTGAACCCAGTATAAACAAATGGCAGCTTTAATCTTTCAGAGACTTCTCGACACCATTAGGAGAAAAAATTAGGACCTCAACCGTCCAATATATGCATCATACCTAACAGTTATTCAAATCGGTATATTCTCAAGACCCACGTCTTGTACGGTCGATAAATCCCTTATAACTTTGATACAGTTTGAATAATATATCAAATGAATTATCATATGAGTTAACGAATTACATTACAATCACAATTAGCTGATCAAATCGTAAACAAACAGATAAACAGGTATTCTAAAAGGATTCATGTATGATAAACAGCACCCCCGTCCTTCATGTCTGCAGATTGTTGCAAAGCAGATTAGTACTTATTGAATAACTATGCATGTCTGCATAAGTAACGCCTGATACCTGATAAAATCTGGTCCGTTTCTGACGTGGAAGCGAATAAATATTAGGATAATAAATATATTGAAATCATGGTAGATGGTTAATTTGCTTTCATTTAACGAAATTCTTATTTGACTTCATCACACTTCATACTTCATTTCAAAATCACAATATGGTACCAACCTTGAATCACCACAAAAATAATCATGCTTTGGTTTCATGATACCGGGAGGAATCATAACTACAGTTAATAAACAGTTAGATGAGTTGTGGGGCCCCTTCCTTTTTAGACTGTATTAAACGTACAATTCGATTGTATTGCTTCTTCGTGTTCCACACATGTAGTTCCTACCCTCCGTAGATAACGTTAACACGAAAATTGAGTAATGCAGATTTATATGAGGCTTTAAAACTAAACTCTGGCAGTTTCTTCAATATCTAAAGTAACCTAAGAACGTTTAGATCACAAAGTCATTAATTCAATGAAACGAATAATGCTAGAGGCATCACAACGCCTTTCCCACGATGGAAACAGAAAACTACCGCCTATTTATATTAATAAAACGGTTGCATTGCGAAACTACGGCCATTTCACGTTTCCAAGATCACATTTTTATACGCTTTATTATTTTTCAGGTTTATAGGAAAATTCTATATAATATATTTTTAGTATATTGAATCAAGTGGACCATCGAAATCTATTTATATTACCTGTTACGAATACAAATGATTGGATTATGTTTTTCCAAACTGAAAGTGCTTTCAGATTAAATAAACTTTATAAAAGTTGTTCCTTGTGAAAGATATAATATAAACTTTTATTTTTTGTGGCCGAGCTGTAGCTGTAGTTTCAGAGAAATGTATTTCTCTCTTAAAGTAAAAACTCATGAACAAACAGGAAACAAAAGTAATAAAACTACAGCATGTCACGCCACTACTACTGAGGAAATTTAGTTTATGGCGACAACAAATCCTAGAAATGTCAACAACAAAGTATTCGAATTGTAAACACTCGATTGTTTAAAATTGGTTCTTATAAAATGACAAACAAAATAAGACAGAGTCCTCGAGTCACATTCAACACGATTGTGTCAAGAACTATGTAGGTAGATAGATTCACGACAAAGATATAAATGAATTATAAAATATGTAAAAGCTTTAAAACTAAAATAAAAAAATGCAGTTGTTTCAATCGCGGTTATAAAATAGTGTAAAATTAATAAATTACGCTAAAACAAATATAAAAACAAAAATACATTTATGAATAGATATAACCGCAAAAACATGGAAAGTCCATTAAACAAATAACAATACAAATTGTACAACATGCTTTCATAAAAATATCTTAAAATGTGTAGATTTATTACGTAAGCGGAATGCCGATTACTTATGGTCAGAGGTATTCTATTTTGGAACGCTTCAGGTAAATCGTGGCGTATCACTATTGTTTACACGATTTCCCAGCTCCGAGTATAAAGTAAACAGGAACGAGGAAAAGGAAACAATAAAACTTCAATACGTTATTTTAACTGATTGTTCAGTCAAGTAAGTTTATAGCGATAACAAAATGGGAGATCCGGCTTGTAAATACACTAACGTATTGGGAAAAATAATGACGCTAGCGAATAGCACGAAGAAGTTATATAAAATAGGGTTCGATGGGTAGTGAGTGAGGCGTCCGAAAAGTTTGGCAGGTTAACGATAAATCGAAATTTATGTGGGCGCCACCCGCTCCCTACCCCTGCGTCCCAACGCCCCGCACCGGTGCATAACAACGGGAGAGCATTCGTTTCAGAACTCACCGTACTGCATTAATTCCGTCGTAAAACTTTGCATGAAAATCATGTTTTCGGCCTTTCTTTAATATATTACAAATGTGCGCGTATTATGAGAACAAGTGCCCATTTCGGTTACATTGACAAAACACGTACGTAATTACAACTTATTCTTGTACTCGGACCTTTCTTGTACGAGTAACTGAGCTCCGCTAGTACGAACACGTAAATATTTCACGGTTGTTTACAAGCAAGTTATAGTTCGGCAATAAAGTAAAGAAATTCACAACTATACATACCAGGTGCAGGGTCTTGTTTTGCATCAGAATATAACGTAATTGCCTCCTTCGTTATCGACGAACACATGCGGTTTACTTACAGCCAAAGATGATTATACCAAAAATTTCGTGTACGCGACAGCACAGGCATTGTTCCACGCTAATCGCAACCAGCACCTATTACGATGAAACCTTCATTATTTATCTTACACGAGATTACTTTGAATGAGTATCCTGTGCAACATTTATCAAAACCCAGGCGGCCATTGTGCACGTCGTCCGTAGCGCGGGTAATTAATGTTCATTATCAATGCACATGCGAGTGTTATTGATGAGCATCGCATAACTGTTTGTGTGGTTATTATTGTAATAATATGTCGCATACTCCATAACTGGAATATTAAATATAATATAAAAAGTTTTGTTTTTATTTAAAAAAAATGTTCTTGATTTTGTCACAAAAGCAGCTCAAAGTTAAAAAGTTGCGTCTACTTGATGTGCAGGTTTCCTCGCGATGTTTTTCTTCACGAATCGAAGTGGTAATTAACTTTGAATAAACACAGTCTAAATATGACATGTAATCCTAAGATCCATCCATCCTTGAGATCAAGCCGAGCAAGGGAGGCCTTGCCCTGCTTTCCAATAGACGATTTGGAAATTGCTCGACTTTAAACGACGATGTCGAATCTCGTGAATGATGAATTATGATGACGTTCTTCTTTACCTGGTTAGTAAGCAACCACCTTTCTTCTATAAAAAAATAAAAATAAAATAAGCCTTTATCCCACTTAACTCGTTCTGGCTCCGTATAGCTCTTTGCAAAAATTACTATGCCATCCGCAAACCGCAGGTAGCTAAGGTACTTTCCATCTAGTCTTAAACCTTTTTTCTCCCATTAAAAGTTTCTTAATATTAATTCTAATACTGCAGAAAATAGTATAGATGAAATAAAATATCCCTGCCTGACACCTTTTGGAATAGAAAAATCGGAACCTTCACGTGTCTTTCGCATGACTTTCGCTGTCATGTTAGAGTACATATTACGTAAGAAATATATGTAAAACTTTTACACACCTTATCCTACCATTTCCAGATGATGTGGTGATGTATTGAGTCAAAAGCTTTTGTATAATCAATAAAACTCAAATATAGAGTTATTCTGTACTGTTTGACTTTCTGACTTTCTGTATCACGCTTTGAATATGATCTACAGTCCAATATTTTTTTCGAAAACCGTCTTGTTCACGTGGCTATTGCTCGTCCAAACAGTAGTAAAATCTGTTTAGTAATATTTTAGATAATAGGTGTTAGACATTAATTTACAGGACTGTAATTAATATATTTAGGTCCCCGCTAACTTTATGAGTGAAGTAATACAAATGTTGATTTAGAGCACTGTTGAGGTATTATTTCTTAAGTAAGAATAAAAACACACATCATCAAGGATATCGCTTGTCCTTTTTGGCCGGTAACGGTACTCTTTCTTAGTGTTACTGTCGGTGATTTTCTACGTTAATGTGACGTGCCTTTCCGTTTGCCAGTTATTATCATAGAAAATAATGTACAAGATTGAAAACTGAGTCACCAATACCTGAACGGGGAATCTACTTTCAAACAACCACCAAATTTTAACAATTAGTCTGACGTAAAGTTTACAGCCATACAAATTACAGTGCGTTGCCCTCAGCAATGCTCGTTTTTCTTCGTTTTGTACATGTCTTTGTTTGAATAGATTGGAAGTACGAACAGTAACGAGGGTGATTAATAAACAAGACACGTTGTATATGTGGACATCGACCTTAAGATTCAATATCCGCAGCAATTAGATCGATTGTGAATGTTTCGCGAATGTGAGACTGAAGTGACACCAGCAATGTTACATCGGAAGGAGGCAGTTGTTTTATGCATGAGGCCCTTTCAATTCATTTGGGCGATATTCTGAAACCTTTGTCCTTCCCGGGTCAGTTATTTATTGCCGTTGTTTCGTACTAAATATACTGTGGCGGTTTTTTCGGGTCACTGCGATATTGGTCCGGGTGCAAGCCCAAGACGAAATTTATTGACGTGATTAATATTATTGACTTTCAGATATATATTGTCTTTGGGGAAAGCCCGGAACGCTTAAAGTGATATATGTCGCTTGCTTACATTACTTACACATGCGACGACTCATTATTATTATGTAACACAAAATGTAACGGGTCCGAAATATAAAATACTCCGGTAATTTGGAAGACTTTAGTGGGGATACGAGTTTAACTTACAGAGGCCCCTTTGAGACACTTTAATGATTTGAAATGCAGAAAAGATGGCGGACAACATTATCGATTACTTAATTCTGATACACCTTCAAATTTAAATCTATTTAATCACTAGCAGATGCCCTCGTGTCGCTTCAGAAATTTGAAATAGCTTCTACATTGTTTTAAGACTGGGTTTTTCTTGTTCTGTGAATTAGAAGTAAATATAATAATTTATAACTTTTTTATTTATGAACAGATTGAAATGAAACGAACTCTAAATATTAAGTGACGCTTAATGCAATATATTAGTGAAAACCGTAACGAAATCAGATAAGCCATTTCTGAGATTAGCGCGAACAAACGCACAGACAAACAGATAAAAATTGTAACAACTATTCTTTTGTGCTCTATTGCATTAATAAAGGCCCCTTATATTAGTTTGTCTCTTATATCCATCATGTACAGAAAGCGATTACTTAGAATTTTAATATATTTATAAGTTTAAATATTCAACTTATGCACGTAATTTTTTTGCTTCTACTACCGAAGATATTAACATCTCAAGATGGACCCAACCGTGTATACAGTAACTAATAAGAGAAAATAATTTACAGCCTAACGGCTTATTACGGTGAAGTTACGGTGGACTGAAAATGTGGCAGGTGGTGACTTTGGCCCTCGAATTGGCACACGTCTGGTGGCAGCATATCAGGAGCATCACCAGGTTTAGAGAGGTTTGGCACTGATTTCACCACCTAGGCTTCACTGAACTCTTATATTAGTTGGACGGCCAATAAAGGCAAACACAATTTATAATGCTTAAATTTATATTGTTCAATCAAGCAATACATTAATGTTTAAACTTTGACTCGAGACTTCATCACAATGTTTTCATGGGTTGGTGAAGTGTGTCATACCTTACTTGGCCCGCGAGGTCCCTTACAACTTCTCATTGTATGATAAAACAGAATTCAAGAATTGTAATGAAAACAGAGTACTACGTTGGTTCAACCGAATATGGTTCAAAATTTCATCACTTACACACTTTCTATACGTTTATGACCTACAAATACTGCATTTTATGACTTTGAACATGTCTTTTATGCCAATCTATCGTGACTTACACTCATAAATTGTCAAATACTTCAATAAAACCTCCGGTAGAATAATTTAAAATTCGCAACACGTGCAATCGTAAGCACCGTTCCGCAAAATAGGAAGTGTAATAAAATATGTCCGACTTAAATTTTATAACTGAAATAGAGCGCGCGTCGCTGAATTCAGAACGTCAAGAAATAGATATAAATAAAACTTCATTATTGTGTAAGCAACGTGCTGCGATGCACCCGCGCATAGACACTGTGTTTCATTGTATATGTCACTATATTTCATTGCAGATACGCGTACTTTGTTAACTTCCGGAGAAATTCATTTTAAAGTATGTATTAAAACTATCAAGCTATTGTAATGATGTCGGGCAAAATGGATTTCATTCACAATTTAAAAGTAAATACATAATCAAGCAAAGGTTTCCTTTTTTAACAATAATTGCAATTAGTTAATGTAGTTATGTAATAAGTTACTAAAAAGGGTAAGGTGTTAGGCTGTCACTGCCTGGTCCTCTTCGCTTTACAAATTTTACTGGCACCGTCTCAAAGACTGGTTACTTGCACAAGGCATTATAATTATCGTTAAACTGAAATTTTAATCACAATTATATGGACAGAAACAGTAATCAATGAAAGTAGATTCAATACTTATTTTTTTAACAGTCGATAAACGAGCAAACGAGCATTCTGATGGTAAGTTGTCACTGCTCTTTCACGTTTGTTACACTAAAGGGATCAGCGACGCATTAACCCGTTCCCAACCAACAATGAATCGGTGGACCCGCTCATTAATAGCTATTTAATTGTTTTCTTCTAAAGCTGCGCGATTCAAATAAACACTCCACAACGGAGTGTCCACGTTGGAGTGAGTCCCCAACGGAACTCTTAGTGCTAAGCGCGTGCCCAGTAGGGCTCTGCTCGTAATGAGCCTCCGCTCACCCCCCCCACCTTCTGGTGTTTACGGCGGTACGTACATACCTTTGTCCTTTCCGTGGTCGCTGGCTTGACGAATCGAGCTCCCACCCTAGCCGGCCACAACCCCGGAAGCCCCCGTAAGCCTAAGGTAGTGTTCACCATGCGACGACTATTGTCTAAAGTAATTTCTCTGTCTCAACAACCTGACTTCAATATTGCCATGTTATCATTGCTCGACATACGATAAGACGATCGATTATTTATTTTGTCATCGTTAGACTTCTTCATATTGTAAGTCATCACATAGCAAAAACCCGTCATCATTATCACAACCTATAACTGTCCTACTACTAATTGACCACTACTGCTACTAGTAACTAGAAATTAACTGCTCGGTTCGGTTTTCTAACAATTTGAGAAGTACAGGCAGTCTTCAGTCTTCTTCTCTGGCTAAATTTCGATTGGCACACTTCACATAGTTTTAAAATCATTTGGAGAACTCTTAGATGTGTAAGATTTCGTAATGTTGTTTTTGTTTACCGTGGTAAGTGATATTTAATTTCTAATACGCACATAACTTGGAAAAATTAAAGATTCATGGAGGAGATGAAAGGTCAAATCACTAGGGTATCACTTTGTAATCACCAAAAAGAAACCGTGGACGACAATTACTCAGGCCCTGCATCAAGAATTGTAAATCATTATTTCGCAATCAGAAATGTGTTGAGTCCATAGGTAGAAGATAAATTCTATAAGAAGCTCTTCCCTGCAATATATTTCAATACAACTAAGCCGCTTGTCGATACCAACTCGCCCGGTCTGGCGATCCCACTGGATTCCGCCAAACAAACAAAGGATCTTCCTAATTCCACTAACATGTAGACCATACTCTTATTTATTATTTCTATTTTTTCCTTTAGCTTATATATACAAACGCAATTTTGGAGATACAGAAAAATACTTCTTTAATAAATATGGAAATTAACTATCGATCTATACAAAATCAAGCACCAAATGTTCCTACAATAAACATGGAATGTATAAATCAATTTCTTTTTTCTCCGTCAAAACATCAATTAATTCCAAAATTTTACATATAAACTTTAAATACTACTTAAAAATTCGTACCATACAATACTGAATTATTTAAAAATGTTAAATCGTTACAATGTTCGGAAATACGTAAATGCAAACTGGAGAGACTCTAAAGTAAATCCAGTTTAAAAATATGCAGCAAATTGTAACTAGATAAATCTGATCAAGAGGAAAGGTGAGCGCGCTTACTGGAGCGAGACATTGATAAGAAAAACCAATATGACAAAAAATCAAAACAGTTAAATCGAAAATTCCAGACGTTAAAGTTGGATGCCGTTGAGCGAAATAAAAATCCTGTACGACAAACAAGCAATCAGTAGCATTTGAGAAATCGCGTTAAGTAAACAGGCGCCGGAAGCCCGCTCCAGCGAAAGTGCTTGTCAAAGACTACTTCAATTCTCACCTTGTACTTTTTATTCAAATCCCAAGCAGTTCAATTGCTACTTTAACACTTAACTGAAAATAGGTAGGTAAAAGAATTACATTCATGCTTAAGTAACCAAACTGACTTATGTTTTAATTTCTTATACTCCCTGAAATTGATATAAGTGGCTGAAATCTGATATTTATATATTCAAACCTCGAGCTAACCTCCCTTGCTCCTGGTGCATTGTGCTCAACAACGACAGAGGATGTCCTCTCTGATGAGGGTCGCTGAGCTCTGTATCGCTCAGTTTAATGCAAATTGGACTTTTGCAACTTTTTTTTTCTTTACTACCCACCTTCTACAATCAATGATAAAATGTTTTTATGTATTTTGTTTTCAGTATTTATGAGTTACTAATAAGACTTAGAGTTCTTAGTTTTCACCTTGTCCAGCATTTCGTAGATGATGCCTTGTTGATGATTGTCACGTCCATGGGCGATGGTGACAACTTACGTTCAGTAGACTCGACTACTTATTTGTTAGCTATTAACTTAGTTATGGTGTTTTGTATTCCAATTTCCCTCAATAATTTTCGAAAATTTCAATTAATCTTAAAACATTAAAATAAAGAAAAGCGGATAAAGTAAAATAAAGAATAGAAGTAAATATACATATTTCTAATTCTACTTCGTACGTCATAGAAACAGGATGAATGGCGAAACTCGATTGCCCGGCAATTTAAATTAGTGTATCGGAGTAGAAAAAATGCTTGTATATATATATATATATATATATATATATATATATTTGAGTGTGTGAAGTATTATTTTGGAAACAAAATATTTTTGTATTTTAGTTTTTCTTTGTTAATTTGTACAAGTCTAAATTCCTTAACATCTTGATAGCCGTACACAGAGCCTCCCTTCCCAAGCGTCTCCAGTACTTTCACCGTTCACTTTTAAAATCTCATTCACATATATATATACCAACCAAAAACACAAGAGGCGTCTATAAAATAGGTGTTTGTTAAAGCTCACGTGAATTCACAGTAAAACTACTCGAAAAAATACTAAAATTTAAAATCGAAATAGATTTGAGGGAAATGGCGACGGTAACAATTGAAAATGCAACCGAATTCGGCTTTCGTGGGAAATGTAACCGACTAAAAGGAACAAGTGTCGCAATAAAGCTTCGGTATTAATTGTATGGACACTTCTGTCCGAAAATGTATCACATGCGACGCGCCAACCGAGATGGGCAGAAATGACATGAAAGAAATAGATTTCTATGAAATCGCATCGGAATTTAAAAGGAGCCTGAGATTTTGAATGAAATATGTGGGAACAAGAATTGTTTCTATCCGAGCAGACAGGATTTCCAATAGCTGGTAACATAAAATATATTACAATTTTAGCAACTGTATAATTTTAAAAATGAATATTAGCGAAATCTAAAACTTAAAACTTTCTGTCTCAGAATAAAGTAATGATTGTCGATTAGTCGAACTCGGCCAATGCGTCAAACAGCAATAATATTTTTTTCCAATTACGATGCAATTTCGATGAATCATGGCACGGTTGAGCATTTCACGCCGCGCCCGCTTTCATTCGTTGACCCAAATAGAAAATTTTTGTGCAAATCCGGAAAAATAGATTTCCGTTTGAAATGTAATTGACTTGCCGCCTTGAATTTTAATCATTCAACTTATAACAAGCTCAACTTATTTCAATATTTTTGCTTTAAATTCCAACCGAAGAGTTATGACGGATTTGTTTGAATAAAAATAATAATTATCGAATCTGATACGTCGCTATCCCATCATAACTGACATGGACAATACGACAGCATTGCGCATAGGAACTTGAAATGCTTTTTTTTTCTCACTGCTTCATATTTATCAACTATCAATAAGTTTCTAACCTGTTTCGTTAGCTTCTTACTAGCAAAGCATTGACAATATCTTTGGAGTTTGGTACGTTTGGTGACGTATGTTACTAGAGCTGGTGAATATCTGTCACCGATATATACCGTATATAACCGTTCTATATAAAGTCCGTATCGATGCATGGATATGCAAATTTCTATTTCAAATATTTTTTCAAATGTTGGTGACCCCAACTGGAAATCGATATACGAAGATGCTTAACAAGTTACTCCACGCCAGTGCTTTCCTAATTCGACTCCTGGCCTTTTTACTGTGTTCAAAAGTTTGTTCTTGGATGTTGCTTGTATAAAGTGTCTGAATTGCGTATATTCATGTCATCTACAATCCAGTGAAGGGTGTGAATGTGTGAGCGTGGGCATTTTTTAAACTTCTAGAAAAATGTTACTTAAACACTAGCAAAAGGAATTACTTATCACGCAAACGTCCCGCCTTATTGTCAAGGCTGTCTTTAAACCAATTTTTTATTTGTTAAGAAAATACAGACTGCTTATTGGTTTCGAAAAGTTTTAAAATTAACATAAATAACATTCTTTGAAAGTTAATTAGATTTCATATTAACAATTCCTCGTAACGAAGGTAAGCAGTCGCAGTACGGTTCGAACAGTATAACTCTCACTCAAGCAACTTGTTTCATTAAATTTAAATTTAGCGTCCGCTTATTAATTCAGTAAAACTCCCGTCTGCGAGGATTTCTGAATTATGAATATATTTTTTCGAAGATAGAATCTGTTGTTCAGTTTTGTTGTCTTCCGTGATTTTCATGTTTATAAGATTTCATTATAATGTATCATGAAATATGATAATTTTACAGTTTATCTAGTTGTGAGCTAATTTATATCTTTAATTTCTCTAAGAAATTATAAAGACAGTGCCATTTCATGAAAACACTTATTTTTTTACCCTTCATTGATTGTACAATGGACAAACTTCATGCCTAATGGCATTCTGTAACAGTCAACCCTTGGTGTTGGTGAGAATGTGGGGTAGGCGGTATAGAAAAATTTTACATAATTTAAATATTATAATACTACTAGAAATATTATACATGAATAAATGTATAATAAGAAATATAAAAAATTGAGTAGTTATGAAAATTCGCTGTTGTTTCAAATAGTGTTCATACGCAAGTTTTTTGAACGTACGTACCTATTCTTACTGCGAGCTTTTCTAATAGGCTCAAGTAAGGAGTTTGTTAAGAAATTGATGCTCAATGATCGTGTATCTTGAATTTATTACACGGTAAATAAAACTGAAGCTTATAAATTGTTTTATTAAAAATTGACGTAACTACTCTATATGAAAATACGTTTTTACAATCTCAATATATTTTTTGACAACAACCATTTATTTTAAGAACATAACATTTTTCTACAAATCTGTTTTGTGCCAGTATGCTTTACAGGGTTCCAGAGTAATGTAGCCTAAATTTTAAAATAGTATCGGAAGGAGTCGCTATTATGCGGCAAAGTGACTCCTCGATTTGATGAAGAATGGTAGAATAAAATCCGCGTTCAACTTTAAGCAATGAATTTTATTGTAATATTTAATAGAGAACACAACCGCTAACCAAACAAGTTGAAAATAGGAAGGGAAGAAAAAAAATGTTGCCAACAACTAAGTCGAAAATACATACATAACACATTAATAATGTTACCATGTTTCAACACTGTTATATTATATGTTTGGTCTTAAACAAAGACCATGATTCATATAAATATAATGGAAATTTCCCTCGACATAGAGAAGAGAAGATAGATCCACTACGTAGTCCGCTACATAAAGTAACATATTTGCATGGCAAGAGCATGTCCAAACTGTAGATGTCTGTTTATATTGTAATTTTCATTAAAAAATAAAAGACATCTTAAATAATTTACGGTCTCTTTTAAATAATTATTACCATGTATTTTTTTAATTTCCGAAATTTCATAGAAAGATTTGAAGCGGAGATTTATTGAAGTACTTATTCCAAAATATTTAGACTATTTACATATTATTGAATTTTCAACCAAACTCTAATTACTTTTGGTGGGCCCCTATAAACTGAAATGTTTCTCACCGTATCATCCATTAATCGCAGGCAACTTCCATCGAGCATTCCGGAAATTGACTATCCTACTTGATCCGACCAACACGTACTTTATTAATGCTAATATTTATGCTCACTAATGTAGCAACATCAACAATCAGAAACTCTCTTGAAATATAGTACAGATAAAGTAAAATTTCTTTTTAGTCTTACAGAATAGATTCGCATTGCAAATAAAGTACAGATACAGATAGTACAGATAAAGTAAAACTTCGTTTTAGTCTTTGACACAGTAGATACACATTGCAAAACAAATTGAAGTTAACCGATTAAAAAACTTTATTTTATGTATGCATATTTTAGAACTGACATCGCTTATGGAATAAAGAGTCCCGGGAGCGATTTCCTCTGCATCGACGTTTGGAAATGTGATTTGGCTCATAGTGATCTGTGATGTCTCATGATTCATTCAACCTGTGTGTAGATGTGCATACAAATTGCATCAATAGGATAGTAATAAGTTTGATAATGTCGATCCATAGCTGACTAACAAGTACGGGAAACATGTAAGTGGTCTCCGCCCATTAAATTACGTATCATCAAAGGCATCAGCGATGTGTTGCCAGATAACAATAATTGGGAAAATTAGCTTGTTGACAGGCGGTGCAACATAGAAGCCGAAAAAACATAAAAAATACTGTACATTTATTAAATTATCTAGCTAGTAACTTAAAGAACGAAAATCTATATACCATTTCACGATCGTTTCATTCCAATATTTTGACCCATTTGCATGGAACGTTTTCACAGCGGAACTCTATTGCGTGGTCGATGGTTGCGGTCGTTTAGTTTTCGGTCGGTGGAACCCGTTGAACTCCATCTATAATAGCCATTATCTTCACACAACTAAATGTTACCCATTATTTTGTGCCTACTAATACGTAGCATTAAGGAAGAATTTAAATATTGCAGCAACATATTCATTGCGAATTGTAAACGAATCTAAAAGAAGAGTTTCTATGGACCTGTAACGTAATCATGTAGAAAGTTAGGTATTTCCGCCATCGTAATCTCTTTCAAGATAAATTGGTGACCCCGATGTGACTATGCCAGGCTAAAATTGTAACAACAAATAAATATTGTTGTTAAAGTTTTGGCCGTATTCGGGCGGCCTAGAATACTCTCCCTAAACCCATGCTGACAAAACAGGATGTCGTAAGAGGCGACAGAAGTCAGCCTGCTTGATGGTAGGGCTTCGCGTAAAGATTATATTATCAGTATTATTATTAAGTCATTAATATTATTACTGGTATTATTATCTTTTCGTAAAGCCTGCCTGGCTAGCTACCACATCCTGCTTGAGTCAGCCGCCAAACGACTCGTGGTGTTCCAGCTGGGGGCTTGAGAACCAGTTCTTTCTTTTTTACCTTCTTCTAATTTCCTGGCCGACAACGCTTCAGTGATACCATTGGTTTTGCTGATGTCCATGGGCGACGGTGACCACTTACCATCAGGTGGCTCGTCTGCTCGTTTTCGGCTATTAACATAAAAAAAGTGATTCTTTCAATATAGCCCTCGTAATATAAATTATTTGTAAGTTTCTTAACAACTCTGTGTTTTATGTTTTTATTTAACATAATTCCTACAACGTACAATATTTTGTATATTATTCCCGAGAAGCTCATTATTTTCAGAAACACAAGAGTAAAATAATTAGAAGAAACAATATGATGAGTTCTCGAATTGATGAATATGTGAATACAAAACAAAATAAAAAAAAAAACAAAAAAATTGAAAATTTCGGATAAATTAAAGATCTTACTCCATGAAACAGTCATGAGCCTTACAAATATAAAAGCAACCCACCTTAATTTGAAAGAAAGAAAGAAAGAAAAAGATAAATGTTTATGAAATTATCACAACAGCTACAATTTCATTAAAACTAAATAGTACAAAGAAATATAAAACAAAAAAGAAGAAGAACACACGTAACAATAATAGAGACAAAAAACAAAACAAAAAGAAATGGAAAAAAATAGTATAGTATAGTAAAAAATAAATCTAAAACTTTTTTTGTCGCTGCAGCATATAATCGAAACGGATGGGACTCAGCTAAGGGCCTACGCACACTTATTCAGCTCTATTCAACTTATGTCCATATAAAACAAAGATTTTGTATGGAGACACATACGCATTCGTTCAGTTTTCCTCGTCCATTCTTGTTTCGCGACAAACGTATATAAAATGATGACAAGTGTGTTTTATCATGCGAGTGCTGTAGATAGAGTTCAGCGCTGTTTTGTCGCGTTCAGCGCTGTTCCGCCGCATTCAGCGTCGAACGCGGCGGAACAGCGCTGAACTCGGACGGTCCCCGACTCCTTGTCGACAACTTGCGACCTGCATAGTTCCTGCGTAGATTTGATTTATATTATTATTATTAATACTATTATTTATATTATTATTATTTATTTATATTATTTTGGTATATCCATTCGAAAATGCTCTTTGAATTTCATATTATTTTCTTTTAATTGGGGTACCAATGTCACGTATTCTCCATACAAATTTCTATTTCTCCAAAGCGGGTCGATCGATCCACTGTCGTTTGCGTTTTAAATTTTTTACGTGTATTTTTTTCTGTTTCTTCTGCAAGAAGCGAAACTATAAAAATATCGCACATAGAACTGTCCATGTTGAGGGCACAACACTAAACGACCGATAGTAACCGTTTTCGAAGCATATTCAGCGCCGTACGCACTAGATACAAGCGTATCAGCGGCTTTTCTCATTCTTACGACGCTGTACGCAGCTGATAGAAGAATAACTGAATAAGTGTGACCAAAATCGTTCAGCGAAACGCGAATAGAGCTGAATAAGTGTGCGTAGGCCCTAATGCATACATTACGGCGCTGAATCTCAGTCGAACCGTACAGACAATCTCGGACGGCTGCGCAATCGCTGCAAGTTTGTCTCCATACTTTCATTTAACCATGAACCATTTTTTAATTATTATTAAACATAACATTAAGGCACCTTTTTACGTAAATGCCGAGAAACGAGCAGACGACCCACCTGATTTTAAATGGTCAACGTCGCTCATGGACATGTGTAATACCAAAGGCGTCATTAATACGTTGTCGGTCGAGAAGAAGAAATAAAGGAACGGCTCTCAAGCCCCCCGCCGGACTCAAGCAGGTGGGTGGTAGCTAGCCAGGCAGGCTTCACCAATAATTAATTCGGCTTCTATAAATGGCTGAAGAATAAAATCATAATAATATAACATGCGTGCCTATATATATATATATAGATATATCGAAAACCCAACCAGCAAACAGGAGCATTTCAGCGTCAGTATCAACCGTACCGGAGAGGCGACTTCCTACCGAGCGCGCCGGAAATTGTGATCGCCGCTTTATCCGGTGACCGGTGACTATGAACACGGACGTAGGTAACACGATGCCGACATCTGTGCATTATTCGTCTTGAACATCACTAATCTGTGCCAAATCATACAAAATGTATACAGGAGACATTTCAAAATGTATCTAGTCCTAGCCAGAACTACTCGTATGTATACAGTAATAAGAAATAGGGAAACACGCATAAACAAATTTCATCTGTCCATCCAATATAAAATGTACACCTAATATTTGTACATACTACGAGTCCTTACAAAATACCATCAAGGCGATAATGTGGTCATGTAATATTCGTAGTTTAATGTTAATTATCAAGTGTTACATAAAAATCACGAAAACTCCTGCTTTCAGAGGCAGTCAAAAGCTCGTGAACGCTACCAGCGGACAACCTAACAAATATCTCGTTCGATTACAATTACGATTTGAACGGCCATCAAGCAAAAAATATTTCAAAATATAAATTTGGTAGACAACGTATTAGGCGTTACAAGTAAACCCACTCGCGTCTTACGAAAACTCTGTGAGAACAGATAAAAAGTATCCTAGATAAAGTTCCAAATATACCAAGAATCCTCTAAATCGTTCTAAGTGGTACATAAAATTTATAAATTCCATCTAGCAACACAAAATTGATAAATGATAATAAATAGAGCACGTCGAAGAACTTTAGTTTCATGTAGGTATTATGAGGTAAAGTATAACTGAACAAAACAGCTATGCAATCATGAAATTGCGAAAATGCTGAACTTTCACAGTGTAACAGAACAATGGTGAATGTTTTATCTATACTGAATACAATGAAATATTTTTTAGGATGGAATACTTTCGGTATCGGCAGCTGGCCTTGTCCGACGGTTCTTTTATTACCTTTAAATTAAAAAAAAAAATATTTTGTTTAATTAAGTGTCTTTGTAAGAGCGAGAGGATTAAATCTTTTCGTAATCCTGATACAGTTTCTGTTGCAAGGAGTCGAAATCCCCGAGTTAGTGTTTACGTGTCTATCGTGTATTTCTCTTCTGAATCAATAGTTTAAGTATTTTCAAGAAAAGCGTACCGCCCACCCGGCCCTCTATCGTGATGAGATTCACTACATAAATGACAATTTACGGTTACTCGATGTAAAAATCGATTATTCCTTAAAGTTTACCTGTTAAATGAATTAGAATAATCATGACTTTTATATCTTTTTATTAAGTGTTTAAACGCGATCTTCAACTTTGCTCATCTTATTTATAATTATAATGCTATGCTATGATAATAATTATCAATAACCGAATAAAATCAACAATCCCCCTTTTATTGATTTCTTACTGTAAACTTGTTCAAATATCGAAACGAATGTCTGATAAATTGGAAGATGAAGATCGGGTTTCAATACTAAAAAAAGTTAGTAATATGCTTCTGGCTACCATCGTTATAATATCTTACAAATACATTTACCTACACACACCTGCAAAAAACTACAAAAGGCTATACGAATTACACGTACGGCTTACCAAACCTTCAGTTACTCAACTTCCTTCACATCAGAACTACCAGCTGTTATAAACACGCCCTACATAAACCGAACATAAGATCTACTCGTACTTCGTGTATTCTCCGGTCCATCGACACGGAAGGCCAAGTTATACGGCACTCGATTGAACACTGCTACCCGAGGACAACAACGAGTTCATTAAATATGCAAATTAGAATACGCGTCTGCGAGCCCGGGCTAATAGTTTTTTAATTAAACTGTACTACATAAAAACATGGCTAATAAGCCCAGCTGGGAACCTGAATTAATGACTGATCAACATTAATAACAGGTTCATGTTTTGTTAAACAATTTTTTTTAGGTTAGATATATTATGCAACGCAGAGAGAATTATACCGAGATATATTATAAGCTTAGACGAGTCGATCTGATTAACTGTGATTTTCTTGAATACATTTTCCTTGCTTGTGGTTCTTATTTTCGAATCAGTCGTCTATGTGTATGGACATCAGAACCTTAATTACGCGTTTCCGAACAAGAAGAACGCAACTTTAACAGAAATGAATAAAACTTTATCTCGGATTCAATATCATGGCCTAAGTACATATACTCGTAGATCTCAGTAAGACCCAAGCTAAAATAATAATTTATCAGATAAGATTATTTCATAATGTACACTGAAACTGAAATACACAAACAGGATGATGTTACAGAACAATGAAGCTAAATTCTAACCATATTTAATTCAAAAGATTAAGGGTTTCTTGAGGAAAATTCTCTTCATTCTGATGAAAGAAAATACTACAGCAAAAACCAAACTACTATACTAAACACGAGACGATCTTCATTTTATAAGAATCCTATTTCTACGTTGCATTTGATTTCAGTTTCTATGTCGTAATTAGTTCGAAATAAACAAACGAACGGATTTAGCCAATTTGGTTGTCCAATGAGCGTCGATCACGTACTCCGATGATTTCATTAAACATGCAAATTTGCACATAGCGGCCGCGGAGCTGGGTGTTATTGGTTAATAAACAACAGCTTATGTTGCCTGCACTATTAATTCGCGGAACGATTAAATATATTTTACTAATATTTATAGATTTTTGATGTTTAAAACGTTGAAAATATATTTTGAAAAGTACCTACTAGTAACTATACTCCAGAACAGTGACAGTCATTTTATTGTTTATCGTAATCTTCGAAAAATCACCTCTGCTGTCATCCGGTGCACCTGGCGAGACTAAGGAACCTTATATGGAGGAACCAGTGACGTTGTGATAGATTCAAATCCTGCACGCACTTCTCAATTTTTAAAGCAAAAGCCCTGTACGTACTCTTATTGTTAACTTACAAAAACACGCATAATAAACATTACAAACGATATAATAGACATTAGAACTGCCCATAAAAATATTGATATAGAAACCAAGCTGAATATCAGATATGTTCATTATAACGTGCTATATAAGTGACATAGTACTATTTATGTTAAGTTTGATGTAAGTGATAAGTTCTGGAGTGGAGATCGTGTGCCGGCAAACGTAGTGTAGAACGTCCTGCGCAAAGGTGGAACGAGGACTTACGCAAAGCAATGAGCGGCGGCTGGAGAAGAAGAGCCGAAGATCGAGTTCAGTGGTGTGACTTAGGAGAGGGCAGTGACCAGCAGTGGACTGAAATGGCCAATGACGATGGTGATTAAATTCAAGTATAATTTCAAATTTATTGAAAAGAGAACTTGTCTGTTATTAAGACTGACATATTAAATAGTACGAATAACAGCAATGACATCCATCATTACAATTACATGTGAAAGCTAAAGACGTATTTTACCATCAACCTTTTATACAAAGAAAATTGATGGAGACGTTGATATCCAACTGAAATATGCCTTACAATATGACAATGAAAGCAGGAAAATGGGCGGCGTTTTCTCTACATAACGTGTTCTACATTACAAACACTAATATACAATTGGACACGGGATTTTCTATCTTTATTATACAGCAAGAAAAACAGGAAAGATATATCGCACCTTTAGAATTAAAGTGACTTAACTCAAAATTCCTGAAATTCCAGATTTTACTATAAATTTACTTAAAAAAGCCTACTCTAAAACCCCATACTGAAAAAGAGCCCGAATTATGAGTGAGAAAGGGAAAAAGGGAAAACCTCATACATCAGTCTCTTTAAATTCAATCAAGACCATACATTTTTGAAAACTTTCTTCGTCATATCCCATAAATGGCAATTTTTGAATTATGTCACTTTAATTCTAAAGGTGCGATATGCCATATATTTGCTCAAATACACAAAATAAAAAAATATATATGTAGCAATTCGACCACATTAAAGTTTTATTATTAACTACCGGCCCGTTCCGTGTTCGTTTGGGTTAAAAAATTCAGTATTACACATATTATATAGTCAATATATATAGCCTATGTCACCCGGAATAATGTACTTACTTTCGGCATATACAAAATACAATATTCGCGATCTCTCACAATAATTTTATAGATATAAATAAATTATTTATCCGTGTATAATACTATATAATAACGTTTAAATAAATGAATTATGAGTGGCCGTCATCGACGCCTCTTGCTACCACATGATTTACCTATTCGTGTACCACATGTGTTAGCACAAAAATGCACGTGTGGGTTATTATAGAATATCGCCAGTGAGTTCAGTTAGAAGTTAAAACATTAAACACATTAAGTACTGCCCGCGAACAGGAAACATGTGGCACCCAGACGTAAAATTTTCGATTATAGTCCTCTTAGCCGACGAATATCTTGACAAATACCCTAATAAAAAGGCTCGCCGCGCACCCGGGCGTTTGGAAAACCATTTACAAAGTTTATCGGTGCTATGGAAATAATAACTGGGGCCGTTATCGTCCTAAATTGATCTAATTTAAAATTATTGTTATCGCCAGCCTTTTATTTTTATATCTCTTACTCGATTTTTTTCTAGTTATATTGCGTGTTCATAGCTAATTTTGTAAGTTACTAAGGAAACGTCCGCATGTAACAGAAGTCGGACGAATTATTTGTTGGCAAAGATGTCATTGTAAGAGACGAAATTGTTCTTTTTGTCTGATACTTAGAACAAAAACTTAAATTCCTGTTATGATAACTAAGAGTCAGCAATACAAGGTAAAACAATATTATGGTTCGTGTAGGCAGTCTTTCGCATCACCTAGCTTCGAACAATTTTTTTATTTTTACTCAAAATATATTGGAGCTATCTACACATGGTTCTATCTTAGATGTTGACCTCGTAACCCAGCTGGTGAGTGATCCTATCTGCAGAGAGAAGTGTCACATCTAATGTGGAACATAAGTATGCGAATTTATTATTATAATTCTAAATCACATAAAACTAATTCTTTTTACTCAAGGTCAGTTACAGATTTGCCAATTCAAAAGAAGGACTGCAAGGTAACCTTATAAACTACATAAACATACTTATATATTATAAACCTTATGTGTTGTCAATAAATCTCGATAAAAACGGCATTCCAAACGTCATTTATCCTACAACGAACCCAGAAAAACCAAATGTAAACATGTAATTTCCTTTTTTTTGTTGTATAGCATATCTTATTTTATGTCTGACCTCTCGAGAGGATCGACGTTGTATTTACTCATAGACACATTTGCCTTTTTAGACGCGAAAACATTGCTCCAGCGATAAAATGTTATTTGGCTGTGACAGCCTTTGTGGCGGAATGTACAAGCCATATCTCAAAGACACCCGTTGTAATTAAGTACACAATGAGAGTTCATATTTGGCAGTAGGCGGAGGAGGCTATTGTCCTTACCTCGTTATCTGCAACCCAGCCTTTTTATCTTTTATTCTCTGTTCAAATCTACGCTGAAGAATAAGCGATTTGAGGATTGGCTGTTAACCTTTGGTTCGGTTATAGATTAAACTAATTTCGCGCTGTGTGGTTGGTTAGGTACGTATATCAAATACGTACGTCAAAATGGAAAAACGGGTAAAATCGATAATGAGTGAGTAAAAAGAAAAGCATAATTTGAGTATAATGATTACATGAATTAGTATGTTAATTACAAATTTAACAGATATAAAGTTTGGGTAAAAATGTCAGAAAAGATATAAAAAATATACATTGAATAGCTTGCTTTGGTCTATAAATCGAAATTCCCCGTTTCAAAAAAAGAAATTGTTTTTTTTTGTGAGTTGTACTTTAGCGGCATACGCATAAATAAAACTTTAGTTAAATTAAATTTCCAACATTTTATTTTCCTCGACCAGAGCTTTAACATTGTAGGACCCGCCTCGTATTGCGTTTTAAACCAGAGGCTTAGTTTATCATTACCAATAGTTATTTGAATGTACCTCATTGGAAACTAGGGATTTTAAATTGGTCAAACTGAATCATACATTATTTGTCGCGCGAAGCATGCATTGCATAATGATGTGCTAAAATCGAAAGACTTGTTACTTAGTTGCAAATACATTAGAGATATTGCTTGTAGTTAAGTTTTAATTAAAACTTGCTATAATTAGCTTGAAAGGTTTTACTATTGAAAAGTTGTTGTTTGGTTGTGAATTAAAACTATACTTAAAACGAGTATTACTCATACTTTCTTTAAGCCTAAAACACGCAAATGTGTAAAACTGAGTAGCACATTTTATAAGCATGTGTAAACACTAAGGGAATGTTGGTTACGTATGGATTGGATAGTATAGCGACCTATTAGTCAACCTTAAAAACTAAAATATTAATTCATAAAATTTGTAAATACATTTTATTTAATTCACTAGCAAACCCCGGTTGAGAGCGAATGTTTAAGGGCGTAAGAACAGCTAGCAGCGCCCAGTACCGTTAGAATAACTCGGCGAAGAACCGCATGCTCCCTCGTTTTATTCTGTATTTCCCGCGCTAAATTCAAGTGTATAGCTTACGTTATAGTGAATATTGTTTAATGTACTTTAACTATCGCGTTATATTTCGTTCTTTCTGCTAGACTATCTATCGCTTTTAGCGCTGTTTGACTTAAATCTTTAACTCTTAATGCTTTGCCTTGTTTATTATACTTCCTTAGTGTTTCGTTTGACAATATACTTTTTGTGTTGCGTTTCATCGCGGACTTTTATTCATTCATCTCGGTAGGGCACCCGCATATAGTAAACGTCTGTTTTAAGTCATATTGGAGAAAAGTTGCAAGTGTAGTAACAGATGGACTCTGACCTAACTAACATTGCCAGTATTGTAAATGAAGACTTAAAATTAATTAATTTTAATAATTTAATTTAAGAATATCTTAAAAGAAAAAGGCGAAGGTCGATATCGTGATAAATACCGAACCTTTATAATTATGCTGCTTTATATAGTTGATAGTATAAAAGTTACTCTGCTGAAATTCCTTGTTATTAAATTAGTATTAATTTACTTTGCAACAATCCGCACAGCACAATGTATGATGGTATATATTTCTATACATGCATGCATTCATGCTGCTTTATATGTTTTGCACATTTTTTGTTTATCACACACAAAGTACTTCGCATCGTTTTTGCGGAAAAAGTTTGAAATATGCCTCTATAGAGTCCAGTGACCCAACCGACAATGACCAACCCAACCTGTAAATAAAAAATCCGACTTTGATACAGTTTCCCTTGATAGAAACTTTGGTCAAACTCATCATGTTACTAAATTTAAACAGCAAAAGGTAAATTTGTCTGAATTCATTTGAAGCGCAGAGCGTGGGACGGGCCACGGAAGGACGATTTGCACATGACCAATATTTGCCAATTCATAAAATTGTCATTGACAAATGGATTAACCTCACACTAGGCAACATGAACACACAATTGGAACATCAGATCCGGGTTATAAATATGTTATCTGTAATCGGGAAAATTGGAACGTCTGATTTACTCTGATATTTTCATAAGCACTGCCAATGCCCAATTTGAGGAAAGTAAAAACTTAATTCTTTCATAACAGATACAAAGAAAATTATCCGGATTTTAGGACCGAGTTCGATTCACCAGGGTGGAAGGCAAACAATCGCCTTTTGTTCCCGTCGCCATTGAAGTGCGGGTAATTAATTATACCGAGCGAGCAACGTTTTACAGATCCACTTCTATGCCGCTCTTCGGAGAACGACTGATTGCCTTCGCAACCAAGATCTATACATCTTTATCTACAGCCATTCATTCTGCGGATAGTGCCTTACGATTGTTAAGACCCTACCAGATCTTCCAGAACACTTTATATATATCTTCTTACTATGTATGTATGCTTTTGGAATTTTGGAGTCTAATTTGTTACGAGTACAATGTTATTATTATATTTTTAATTAAAATTAAATTATATTTGACGTGCAACCCTTCTACGGGAGGTCTATGCTTGTGTTATAAAAATATTTTTTGAATAAGCAAACATGTAATTTAGTACCAAACTCTTAGAAGAAATGAAGTTTTACAAAATAAATCCTAAGAAGTTCGAACAGTTAAACGGATTCACTGTAGTCAGCGACTTGAAAATTCTCTTCAAAGTAGTAAAGATAATATTAATATTTCCAAATTCTTTTGCAAATCTTATAATTAAAAATTGACATACTCGTAGATGCGCGATAACATTCCAACTTTGGAAACACCGAAAAAAAGAAGTGTACAAATGAAATAAGAATTGTAATAATATTACTTAGATTGACATTATAAGCAAACCAAGTGAAGCCGAGTGAAAACATACATTATTATTATATACCTGTTTCGCTAAAGAAAGATTCATATTCCCCTGTATGTTTTTGACATGACAGCGTACTTTTCATGTTGCAAACGCGCTCTCGCGGCGAACGGCTCTTGAGAAAGGATCTCAGATAGGTCCGAAACTAGAGATTCCTACTTAACAACGACGTGAGAAAGCTATTAAGTATATACCTTCAGTTACCTCGTCAGATGTTCGCCAGGGTGCACCACGGGCTAGAGAGGCTGGCTTCGACTCAACGATACCAAGCGACCTACCGTAGATAGTTCCTTTTAGGTACCAATCAAGTCGGACAGTAAAGTAAATCCCGTGACCAACAATAGAACGGCATACACAGCGTATATGACTTGAAAATTCAAGAAGTTCCTCATTGACTAATATGTATTATGTCTGCATATATGCACTTTACTTACGATGATTCTACATATGAACTAGCGGCCAAAACTTTGTTCGAATAGAAAAGTCGTTATTTTAAATATTATTTACATAGTTACATAATATATAGCCTAGTTCCATCCGAAATAATGTACTTTAATATAGTAAAATATTTTTTGAGATAGCTGCTGTAGTTCCGGGGATTACCTTTGGCGGATACCCACACATGTACATGATTTTTTTTAACAATCGTAAAAGTAACATAAGAATCTATTTCGAGAAATCTATTTAAACAACTAAGTGCGGGAACAGACAAAGACAAATAACAAAAGCCAATACTATTTATATGAGCTTGCGGCCGTGCGGTAGGCGAAAGGCCAACGAACATGCCAATGTATCCTTTCACGAACTATTCAGCTGACTTTTCATCTGTGTATATATTCTGAAATTTGAAACATTTACTCAATTAACTAATAAACTATGTGGCAGTAGGTATATATGTGATATGTGAACTATGTAATAGTACTGAATATTAGGAAATTTTAATAGGCGATTATTGATTGATTGAATCTGTGATCATGAAAATTATGAAATATTTCCCAAATAAATAAAAACATAATTAAGTAGAAGGAAGGGTAGGTTTCGTGCAGTAAACATTCAATCATTATACATTTGAGTCTAAGGTTGTTAAAATTTTAAACTAATTTTTTGTCAAGCAATAAAAATACACAAACAATTTACACAAAAATGTAAAAGTGAATTCAAGCTAAGTAAGGAAAACTTACGTTGCATTCCCGGTAGCGTCACTCTGAAAGATTGACTTTCTGTAGTGGAATTGCAGTTTTTCTCTTTTGTCAACGTTAAATTTTGTTCTAAATTATGAATATATGTCGATATTTTAACCAATCACACGTGTTAAATCCCGAAAAGTAATACCTTTACAGCGCAATACAGCAGTATTTGAATGGGAAAATTACGCAGGCGAGAATAATGGCGTGGAAAAGAATTGAGAGTAGAAATTGCTTCTGTTGTAGAACAAAAGCTGACTACAGCCAGTTCATGATTACTATCTATGTTCTCCTTACAATTTCACATTTTTTTAGGTTAAGATGTAAGATTCTCTCGAGTATGTTTTTAAACTGTAAAGTAAATATTTTTAATAGATATTAGATTCAGTAGGACTCTTGACAGCCTTCATTGAAATTTCTCGATGGCCGTCTGGAACACAGGAACTATTTGAACAATTTTACCTTACCCCACAATGTAACAATTCACTATCATTATTTGCCTTTAATGTCACAACAGAGAAGAAGAAGAGACCGTCTAAACCAGGGATTCCCGAACTATTTTGTACAAGAGATCCCTTTTCCAAAATGACGTGATACGTCAGACATCCATAATCAAATTACTTTAAAAATCCACCACCATTCACTAACATATAAAAACCACGTAATACAAATTATTCAGTTTCTCGAAATTTTGTTAATTAATAGGCGTCGATTTTTAGACCTCTTCAACCCCCAAAATCAGTTTTCGTTTACGAGGATGTCGACCCTTAGGAAACCGATTTTAGGAAACCACTTTGAATTTGGTGCAGACGTTAAATCTATACTATAACTTGTGTAATACAAAGCTATACTATAACTTTATAACAAAATAAATAATTATATAATGAGGATAGTGTCAAATTTTACAAATACCTAAGAACAATGTAGTGTCCCGGGATCGTATCTCTTAGCACCCGCCTCGCACAATTGACACGAAACTCTGGACGTGTAAGTTAGGCGATTATATAAAACAATATGTCCTACTTTCAAATTTTCAAAACATTTACCATGTTGTTTATAATGATTATATTAATAACACATAATAGAAGTAATTTACTATTTCATCTTTGAAATGAAATGAGATGAGATAAGATGAGATGAGATGAGGTGACATGAGATGAGATGAAATGAAATGAAGTGAAGTGAAGTGAAGTGATAAACACTTCATAAACTATGGTGTTCCATACTAAGAAAACTGTCCCGGAAGAAGAAGCGGCAAGAAACTCCCGACATGACATTTCTGTCAATTGTAATGGAATTTTATTCTAAATATTTACACATCTACCCATGAAAAAGCCACCAGATTTGTTTAGTCTGAAATTTGGAACAATCAGTTTAGCCTTATTCCTAGTTCTAATATTGTAAACATTACTCTTCCTAAGAAAACTATCAGAGTATTTTTTAACGTACATAATATTATCAAAAATATATTGTGATACTAGAGTTAATATACCAATTTCTTTAAAGAAATCTCTAAGGGAATCCTAATCCTTTAAAACCCTATTCAGTTTTTTCTCGATATTCGAAGACATTCTACAAATTTATTTTTATCTACTGTAAAAAAAATGCTTCAATGTTTTCTAAATCCGGACGTAGGAT
Organism: Megathymus violae; assembly: GCA_003671415.1. Taxonomy (NCBI): domain Eukaryota; kingdom Metazoa; phylum Arthropoda; class Insecta; order Lepidoptera; family Hesperiidae; genus Megathymus; species Megathymus violae. The sequence continues at coordinate 2,119,760 of PDGT01000039.1, read as the reverse complement.
GTCAGATAAATTGTATATATCGCGATTAAAAGAACCGAACAGAACTACAAATGATATGCAGAAGCACTATGTTTAATGTCTACTACTAGCCGTATTGGGGCAGCCTAAAATACTATCCCCAATCCCATGCTGGTAAAATAAGGATGTCGTAAGAGGCGACAGAAGCCAGCCTGCTTGGTGGTAAGGCTTCTCGTAAGGATTATATTATCAGTATTGTTATTCAATCATTAATATTATTACTGGTATTATTATTTTCCCGTGAAGCCTGCCTGGCTAGCTACCACCCTCCTGTTTGAGACAGCCGCCAAACGACTCGTGTTCCGGCTGGGGGCTTGAGAGTTAGTACTTTCTTTCTCACCTTCTTCTCATTTCCTGGCCTACAACGCATCTGTGATACCTTCGGTCTTGCTGATGTCCATGGGCGACGGTAACCACTTACCATCAGGTGGCTTGTCTGCTCTTTTGTTGGCTATTAACATAAAAAAAAAATCTGAGTAATACTCACCTAAGGAATGCATACACAGAAATTATGAGTACAGAAATGGATGGCACATACTTTTGTTTTACGACCGGAGCAATTCTTTCCTCGAAGCTTTAAACTCGCCACTTTCCGAGCTCGTTTGCTTGTCTCTTCGCCAATTTCTTTGTTTCTCTACTCGGTATATTACTTTGCGATATCACGTTTTGCACTGTTATAACATTTGTAACACATTCTAGTATTTGTGATCGATTACGAACAACCAATAAAGCTTATAAGGGCCAGAGGGTACCTATAAATTACTTAAATTGAACTGATCTAAATGTATTTGGTATATTATGTCACTGATTTTTTAAATATGGGAAATGCTAAATTATTGGCCGTCTTCATATTGCTTGTTACATAAGAACAACCATCATAACCAATAAGTTAATAACAACGAGCGAACCCAAACGGTCACATATATGTATTTTAAAATCTATGCATATAATACAATTTAAACTGATCGCTTTCTGGACATGAAGGATATATGAGAAAAACTATTATTAAAGGGCTTTGTTAACGTAATAAAACCCAAAACAATAGTTGTTAGAATTTTTGTCTATTTGTCTGTGTGTTTTCACTAATATATTGCAATAACATTACGTAATATTAAATTTTGTTTCATTGCAATCTGTCCATAAATATAAAAAAGTTATACATTAATATATTTCTTAATCACAGAACGAGAAAAACCCATTCCTAAAGTGAATATATAAACATAATCTTTCACATTGGGAATCCCAATGTCTTTCGCAGTTAACACTTCAATCACGTAAGAGACTGAAGCAATAAATATAAAAAGATTAGATTTACACCAAACATAATTTAGAACGTAAGCCGTCAGAAAAAAAAACGACTGTAAAGCAATACTTATCTGGAGCTCAAATAAAGTAACTGACGAGGAGAAAAATTACGCAGGCGAAGGAAGTGGCGGCGTTTTAAAAAATTGGAGAAAGGAATTGGTATCACATAGGCTGCGAGAACAAAAGCCAGTCTTCCATCTGTACAACGTGCCTTTGCCGGCATTCATCTTCGCTTGTAATGCATTACCTATTGTTATTATTTTTAACTGAGGAGACTGAGGAGTTTCACCACATGTTTCAAGTAAGTTCTTAATTATGACAATATTTTATCATTACCTTTATATTCACTTTGTATCGGCGATTGATTTTAATCATTAGCCACCATTACAAGCAATAATTATCCGACTTCTACACTTTACTTACTTAGGCTAAGGAAACACAAAACACAAGTACTTTTGGGATTGAACTTGGCGTTCCAGAGAGAGAGAGGAGGAATCGGGTGCAATTGTCTCGTCCGTTGTTCAGTAAATTTGGATTAAAAGTTATCACAACAGAATAATTGGATTAAATGTTAACCCAAGATAATGTAATAAAATGTTATGTATTCACACACACACACGGATTCAAAAAAAGGCCAAAGTTATTTCGCTGGATTTATTGCACTTCAACACTGATAAATGATGCAGGTATTTCGTTTCTTAGAGAGAACTCTTCGCTTGCATGTTCAAGATCCGAATAACCGCGGGATTATTGGAACGAAGTTCCTTACGGCAGGCTTGGAGGAGATAGGGATTTTGCTGCGCGACCGAACTAAAAAAAATGTGATAGTAAAACCGTAAAAAAAGTCCGTGGAATAAAACCGTTAAATGAGACGTGCGCAGGCGCGACAGTCGTATACACAAGCGAGTAGTGTATAAAACCTTTCTCTTTCTCAAGCCAATAGTTTCAGCAACAGAATTTAATGACGAGACTGATTAATAAGAATTACTTATAATAATAAACTTTTATTTTTGTAAATATTTATATTTCTATGTAATTTTATGTTGTCAAACAAAAATAAAGATACATATTTTGTTATTTTAGTTGATAATTTGAATTACGATTTTTTTTTATTTTACTTAATTTATTATTTCCCAAAATACTGAATTTCCTAAATACTTTCCTGTACTTGAATAAAAACTAATCAGCAAAATTTAAGAGAAAAATCAAGAAAACCTACATAAAATTGAGCACGATTTTTTTTTGCAAATTGTGTCGATTCTACATTAGCCGAAGGAACTTCGTTCCTACCTGGTGTCCCACGACACCACATCTTTTCTATTTTTCCCCTCTTTCGGGGGGAGATAGTGAATGCTACATGCATGCCAGCGCCTCGGCCGCGCTGGTTATGTGGGACTCTTACCTACCAAACACCAACCTGAAGTAGCTTTGGCCGTGCGACCTCTAAGCCTTCATCGGATACGACCCTTGTTTAAGGAAAGAAGGGCGCTAAAGGCGCTCCCGAGGGAGCGTCCGCTTAAGAGTTAACACTGAAGATGTTGTCGGATGGGAGAAAACTGCGGGAGCTCCTACCCGCTATTTATACTACTTTCTGGGTTTTGGAGAATTTTCTACGCCATTCGCGTCGATTCACCAATCCTCGGAATACAATAGAACAATGATAAAGTAAACCGTGTACGCGATATTCGCCCTTTTACATAAGTAGTAATGGCGACAGTCACCTATTGAGCTCGGGGTGGCTCTTATCAGTACGAGTGTTTATGGCCGCTATTGTGTTGGTGAATCTTCACGAATCTTCGTACCAATAATTATATCAACCGTTATAAAATGTGTCTTACATACGTTCCGTGTGAAGTACGATAGTAGACCTGATAAAGTGATATTCACGATCGTGTCCTCATCTACAAAATTTCCATTATAATATATTATATATACAATTTACATTAAAAATAAATTAACATTAAATTATATATACATTTACAACTTTATATTATATTTATAAAATAACTCGTTTTGCTTCTAACATAGCATTCATTTTTAAACATTAAAAATATGAAACCAGAGCTCACATAATCAGATTCTAAATAAAATGAAAACCACAAGGCTGGCAGGCGCAAAGCGTCCGCTATAACGACTCTCAAAAAGAGGAAACGGTGAAAACAAATTCCAAAGGAAAAGAAAGTAAATTATGAAAGTGCGCTACGCATCTTTTGTCTGTGGTATGGTGGTGGTATTATGCTATTTATCAGTAATCGTCCATGGATAGATAAAATAAATGTTTGCGAAGTTGCGAAGTGCCATTTTACGACAAAATTACTGGATAAAAGTTATTTAATTTTTATTATTTCATTACTTTTAATATAATGCGGAGCCCAAATTCATTCGTACATCTTTACAACACTCTAATACACTCATACTTTGCACTAGCACGTTGGAAGCATCTTGTTACACACTCGTAAACTTTTAAACATCCCGAAACATTTATACGTCGGTCACAGATCCGCCTCATAATCACTTTGTACACGTTGTCCCTGTCTACCGCGCTATAGGTGCTCTAATTATAAATTCCACATAAAACTCATTAATTAAACACTGCCGAAAATCTTAATATTGGATAGAAGATAATTTTAAAAATGATTAATAATTCGTTATATTCTAAAATGCACCATGTTTCAATACTCAATACGTCTTAATAGACTTTTATCACGAATCACCAATCTCATCATCACTCTCACATTAAAGAAGTGCGAAGACGATTGAGGAAAGCTATAGATTGAGATCGACGTTGCTGCAACACGATTCATTTTAGCAAATCAATATGACGTATCACGAAGTCGTAGTCACTTCGACGCTGTGCTCACAATTTCAACGCGGTTTTCATTAGCGATTGCCATTTGCAATTTGTGTTCCGCAAATTAATAGTCATGTAGTGATTTTCTAGACACGGGTCGAATGAGACTCGATGTTTGTATTAGCAAAGGGATTTAGTAACTAACATATTGAACAGATTTTTTTTGAAGCGCTGATATAATTTTGGCTTATGTTAATTATTATTGTTCGACCGAGTTAAGCAACTCGCGATATCGATAGTTGGATAAGTGACCGTGAGGTGGGTGAGTAGCTTATTAAGTACATTACACACTGCTTGTTTGAACTACTCGGGAGTAGGGGTCGCACTAAAATATCTGACATACGTATGTGTCTCCCCCTCGCCAATGTCTCACTGCGAACCTTTTCTATCATGATTATGGCTGCAATACTTAAATTCCTTTTATGTTTGTGACAGAAACTATCTATTATTGTTATACCTACCTGTGTGTGTGTGTACTCGTAATACAATGACAACACAAAATAAATATGTTTTTCATTCTTATAAAATTTCTTAAGCATATTTCAGAGAACACTTAAAACCGTCGTTTTCAATATTATAAAACAATCGTTGAATCGTGTCAGAGATTTGGGCGACTTAAATATTTCCAATACTTTACTCCGCATTTCAGACCTACCCAGTCATGATAAGAGAATGATGTCGTGTAGTTTGCTGCTCTTGCATGTCGTAAATAAGATATTTTTATATAGTTTACACAATTATTGTGGTGAAATTTCACTACTGAAATCTTAAGAAACTGGTTGAATACTGAAATCGAATTAGTATTAATATATAAATAAAGTATTATACCACCATTTATCTTAAATAATATTCGTAATGTCTATTAATGCATTAAAAAGATCTGGTTAAAACCAATCTACAAAGACTTGAGCATAGGCGCAGTGCGGCCAGCCTCTCGGTCTACTATAGGATACATTTTGGAGGGCTTGCGCATGGATTGTACGAAATAATTCCCCCATCGCCGTTCTTTCATCGAACAACTTAACATACAGCTGGTATCCATCCTTACGTAATTAACGTACCGCCTGTACGGATGAAATGGTTTGCGTCGTCATTCACTATGCGCACTGCAAAGGACTGGAATAACTTGCCCGCGTCAGTGTTCCCGACTATTTAACATGTGGGAGTCTTTTATAAGTTAGTGCGTTCAACATCTTAGATTTCATCACCACTTACCATCAGGTGGGATTGTTGTCAAGCATGTTATGTAAAAAAAAGCTTTAAAACGTATAAGCAACGTGCCAGTCTGACTGTTTTATTAAATAAATAAATGTCCACAAGTACACCTCCGCACAAGGAATCCTTGTGTAAAAGGGTGGCATGGTCGCACACAAATATGACATCAAAACACCCACGATCCAAGAATTTATCACATAGATTATACATATATCACACAAATGTTTGCCCATCTCGAAAATCGAACCCTGGAACCTTCATTCGTCAGGCAAGCACCTAGGCAACAGGATTTAGTTATTCTCGGTTTAATAAAAAATACTGTTTAAAAGATGCAAATTCTATAATAAGTCAATTCATATCAAAAATGTAACCACATCCCCGCCACGCCTCGACTGGGTTAACAAACATCAAATATAATTAAATATTATCCATTTTCCAGTACCCTTTGAACGGAAAAGCAATAACAAAGTTTCGTGTAGACAAACGTTCATTTCTATTCAGCGAATTAATAGCACGGCTCATGATTTCGGAAGGACGCGGCTCAAGCTGCAGGCTCGGCCCGTTCAGCGGTTTTCATTAGGGCCTCAATTTACATGTTATTCATTGCCTTCCTGTTCGTACGTCAAAGAACATGGCGTATAAAAGACTAGATTTATGTTGCATTTGTTAGAGAGCTTCGATGCTATTTACGTTGAATTATAATTTAAATAATAAACTGGTTGTCTTAATATGTTAAAGAGAATTTTTAAACAACCGTATAGTAACAATGTAGACATATCTAGTTTATGAGTTCATGTTTAAGGAATATGGAGTATAATAAGACCAAGCTACCGAATAATGCCACAATAATGACATATATTAATAACAAAGACATAATTCGCACCCTTAGAATGAAAGTGACTTAACTCAAAATTCCTGAAATTCCAGATTTTACTATAAATTTACTTAAAAAAGCCTACTCTAAAACCCCATGGAGAAAAAAGCCCGAATTATGAGTGAGAAAGGGAAAAAGGAAAAACCTCATACATCAGTCTCTTTAAATTTACTCAAGACCATACATTTTTGAAAACTTTCTTCGTCATTTCCCATAAATTGCAATTTTTGAGTTAAGTCACTTTCATTCTAAGGGTGCGATATGTTAATGACAAGGCCTGGAAATAACTGTCATGAAACTTCCGCACAGTTTAAAATTTACTTTGTAATTGGCATATTATTATGTAGTTTCTCAAGATGTGCTAAGGAGTTTCTTTAGCCGTTTTTTCTCCTCTATTTTAGAGCACCTTCTCGAAACCGTATCAGAATCAAAAAATGACGTCCTTAAGTATTTACGAAATAAGTAGATGATTAAATGATATTGAATTTGATGAACCTTCGATAAACTTTTCTATAATATTCGTATTAAAAACGCGCTTTACAGTTGAGTAGAAGCTGGGATTATTAGATTTTACGAACAATGTTCTCGTGGGACACTCAACAAATATCGTAGCAATTTAAGAAATTTCGAAAACCGTATGTTATAATATAAATAGTTAGAATATTCCATTCCATTCGTGAAAAATAATAATACCATATTAACGTATCAACAATGCTGTTACCTAACTACTGGTAATTATGAATAATTTTATTGGACCTTTAGTAGACACTTACCTAACTACTACTGGTTGCTGTAAGTTCTCCAAAGAGTTTTCTCCAAAGTTCTCCAAAAAGTATATAAATAAATTGCATTCACATTAACGCTTCTTAGTTAGTAAGTAAAAGTAATATAAAACTATATGATTTCGTTTATGTACCTTTGAAATGGTAAAAGAATTTTTCGAATAGTACCCTATACCTATACGGACGGCGCGGTTTGCGTCGTCATTCATTGTGCGCACTGCAGAGGACTGGAACAACTTGCCCGCGTCGGTGTTCCCGCCTTCTTGCAATGCGAGAGTCTTCAGGGGGAGAGTGAATAGGATCTTTTTAAGTCAGTCCGTTCAACATCTTAGACTTCATCACCACTTTCCATCAGGTGGGATTGTTGTCAAGCATTAACTTATTCTATGGAAAAAAAAGTATATCAAGAATAATATCATTTGTCAAAATATAAATTATTTCGCCGTGGAGACAAAACTGATGACAAAACCCTAATAAAAAATATTAGAATAATCGACAAACGAGCAGATGCACCGCATAAGGTAAATGGTCACCATCGCGTATATCGTATATCGTCGTATGAAGATATGTAATACTAAAGATATAAGAGATCCCGTACGCTAGCAGTAAGAGACCCCGCCTAACACTGCCTCTCTGCCTAATTGATTCCAGAAGGAGAGTGGTAGCTAGTCAAGCGGATAAAGAATTCTTCCACCATGGTAACTCCTCCTAAACTTCGTGGAACATACCTAGCGAACTCTAACATGACCACCGTTCGCCATTGCCTCGTTGGTTGTCCAGCGGCGTGCATCACGAGCAGGGGAGGTTGGCTTTGACTAAAGAACGAATATAATTACTTAAAACTTTATAACTTTACATAACCACCTTATAAAAATCGCGCAATAAATGAAATATATTTCTTTTGTTATTGATTTATCTAATTTATAAAAACGCCAGCTTTTGTAATTGTAAAACCTTTTTTATTTCCAACTCGTAAATCCCTTCATACGTATCACGGAGCCAATTTTGGAGCTATAGACTTTGTTATTTAAAAAAATTCTTTATTGCGTGGAATAATTCTATCAAGAAAACGCTGATTCGACCAATATGTTCCTTCATTTATGAAAATCAAATTATATTTTTCTACAAAAATCATTTTGTCGTAATAGATAGGCACCTCAAAATCAGGCTATGTAATGTAGATCTAATTATATAAATTGTATTTTTGTGATGTGGGGATCCGCTCCGCTTCTACCTATAACGAAACAAGGTTCTTGATTTTCTATACGGCGAGAATTGGTCCCCAATTTAACAAGCCGCGCGACATCCAATCAATTTGTCGACACGAACAGTTTGATGCCTCTATTTTTCCGTGTCCAATTTTTAAAACGTAATTCTTTTAATAACATATATTTTTATTTCCTGTAGTACTAATATAATAAATAAAACAAACTATAATAATCTACTGACATCGAAATGTATTTGTACTGTGAGAATATAAATAATGTAAGTTCTCTAAGAGTACCTACTAGTACATGTAAAATCTATATGCCAATGTTTATACTGTAATCATATCGTCGTACCAAATACATTGCGACCTACTTTAGATAAAAACCTTTCACGTAAAGCTTGAAGTGATTAAAAATAAATGCGTTTTCTACAAAATAAAACAGCACTCATATCTTTTTATTTTAATGCAAAAATAAAACTAGTAATATTCGCGTTAAATAAGTAAATCAGAAATTCCGCCTGGTCCAAAAGTCTAAACATGACATTAATAAAACCGGCTCAGCAGAGCGCTTTAAGAATGCAGAAGCCAGCGGAGAGTGCCAAATGTTCGCACTCGCTCCCGTATTGTATTTTACATTTTATACCACTATTCTTTACCTCACACTTTTAAGTAAATGAATGTTTAAAAATAATTTAACCCAATGGAATTTTCGGTCAGAAGAGCTAAATACTTTTTGGACAGACGTACGAGTAAGTAGCTTTTTAATATTGCACAGCGTATATAACACCGGTATGTATCACTAATGTATATGATATATTTGGCACTCGTATCTAAGGGTATCGGTTATTCCTAATTGAACGAGGGAGACTGGATTAGTTAATCCAGTCTCCAACGTATGAATAGCGAATAGTTATTCATACGATCATATTGATAGTGAATACCTGCCGAACGAAAGGATACATTCGGTCGGGGTACACAATTAAGTGACAGATAAATTATTGTTCTTGGACGTTAGTTATTTTGGTGTCTCAATTTACGTCCATATACGTACGAGCCACTAACAATGAGAATCATACTGTGGTAGTATGAGTGTTTGCCTAGTTAACTTTTATCTATTGGAAAGTGATAAAAAACATATTGAGTACTAATTTTATTAAATACTTATAATTTATCAGTGACTCCATATGGGTAAGTTAAACCGGTAAAACAGTATTACCCTGCAACATTACTCGGCAGTGGCCGAATGGGGATCGCCCCATTTGTTATCAGCCAATCTTGTGAGATTAAACGCCACAAAAACACAGACGTGTCTGTTCATCGCCAAAAAGAGCCCGTTCACCTTAGCTCCTATTTTTCAGAATATACTTACAGTCTTCGATTGTTAGGAGTTAAAATTTCTTCAAAATTTTTGCAGTCCTTGCGATGGTGCGACGATACTTCACACTGAATCACATTAAAACAGCTTTTAACACTATACAAAGCTCGACTATGTGTGGAGTACTGTTGTCTCTTTTATAATTTAGTGCATTACCCTTCATCACCACTTACTTCTTGTCTTTCTGTCAAGCATTAAGTTCATTATATTGGTAATATCGACACGAAGGTTCTGTGGAAGACTGTAACGGCCATAAAATGCAGCTACTGATAAGAACTACCTCGAGCACATTAGGCAACTCTCACCTTAATGTCTTGTGCAAAAGGGTGGCGTACACGTTTGCTTTATTACCAGACTCACGTATTGTTCAATTGTTTTCCGAGAATATTAAGGCGAATTGTGAAGAAAGTTCTGGAAGGTCCCAAAATCGATATAAATAATAAACAGGGCCACCCACGGATCTCAAATACAAAAACGAAGAGTTCTCTAAGAAGCGAAATACCTGCAATCATCGAATGCGTATGCGACTGTTTATTAGTATTGGAGTGTGTTATTAACAGCGCAAAAAAGTATCTGCGAAACAAATTTGGCGTTTTAAAAGAACAAGTCAACGCAGTCAAAAAGAACGACCCGAAGAAATCTGCCGTAGCAGAACATTTGATTGAATCCGGTTCAAATAGGATTGAGTTGCATAGCCCACGGGTGATCTCAGCTGTACAGTCCATGTTCAGTAAGAGAGGCCACTAAGATCAAGAAACATCCCAAAAAATTTAATGGAGAGTGGTTAGTTTAGGTCAAGTGCACCATGCTCCTGCAGTCTCACCGTGACCACGATCCATATTTTTGGATCGACATATCGGTAAAAAAAACACAAAAATCGTTAGTACCCATTACAGTTAAAATATGGTTTGATCGTGCGTTGCAAAGATGGAGAACCAATTAAACTTCCTTGGCGAACAACGCAACGATGGCTTGGTAGCAGTTGCCACTTATCGTGATATGGTTCGTCATCTCGTTTGCCGGCAATTTAATTTAAAATATAACGTAGAATATATACGAGATTCCCAAAACCCGCGTAATATCAGTATCGATATTGTGCTTAAAAGCCTTATCCAGCAATAGAAAAAATGTGTAGATCGCTTTGCACTTCCTCGCCCAACTGATCGTTTATTTATTTATTCAATAACACCGATTTGCGTTTCATTTCTGTCGTTTATACCCAATATAGGAAATATCTTCGGTTTTATGGGAATACACAAGTTGTTGTAATAGATATGAGTAAATATAATATCAGTCTACATTATAGTTTTATTTTTATGTAACTAGTCGACAAACGTGCAGACGAGCCACCTGATGGTGAGTGGTCACTGTCGCCCATGGACTTCAGTAACACCAAAGGAATCACCGAAGTGTTGCCGCCCGAAAAGGAAGCGGGGACCCGCATTTTACTGCCTCTCCGATATTGCGACTGAAACACTAGTAACACATTTCACGGTCAATTTTAGAAGGAACGCGGTAGATAGCCGATCAGGTAAAATAACCTACAACCATGTAAAAACCCTCAGGATTAAGTTGGGTGGTAGAAAACCAGCGACCTCCAACAGGAAGGACCGTTTGCCACAGCCTCGTCCGTTGTTCAGCAGGGTGTACCACAAGCAGCGGAGTTTGGCTTGGACTCAAGGATGGATGGACCCCTTTCACCAGAAAAGTTAAAAAAAATCTAATTAAAAGCTCAAAAATAAATTCTTAACTTTTACAAATGACTCAGACCCTATGAAATATTTTAAACAATAACATGTCAATATTTATCTTGGCCAGGGATCGAAGCCGGGATTATTAATTCGAAAGGTAGGTCAGGACTAACTAGGCTAGAAAGCCGTTTAATCTTACTCTTTGCCACACCGGTTTGTGATCATGACAAAACCGTAATTTGTGATCATGATAAAATCGTAGTTTGTGATCGTGATAAAATCGTAACCGAGCCAAAACTATACATTATTTTAATGTACGAGTACTTTCGTCCGATCCAGCGAGTCTTTCTGGTAAATAGTATCAGTACTAATAAATTCGAAGAACAGCACACTATGAAAAGGTTTTTAGTAATTTATACAATTACCATTTCATACAGAGGTTTTCCAATTATATATTATATTCTATATCGTAGTATTTTAGGTCGGTATTATGAAAGTATGTGAATATAATTTTCAAATAATTCTCTACCCAAAGTATATTAGCAGTCATAGATTTAATATATATATTGCCCATAGGTATTTGCCGAGTAATAGATGGGCTGAGAACAGACACACTGCCAAAAACTACTAACAAAATAGTTGGGTGGTGAGGGAATCTTTTGGGGAAACCAGAAAGCATTCAATATGTCCTGAAAGGAGTGCAAAGATCTACTGTTATTTATAATTTCATGCAACTAAAATGTATATAAAACTACAAATTTCACACATAAGTAGTAGAACCCTAATAATGTATTTACAAAATCCATTTATGCACGTCATTAATAAATGATTAAAATATTTTGATTTTTTATTAGGTAGAAAATGATCACAAATACAAATCGACCAAATACACAAATCGACCAAAAATAAAGCAGTTTCACTGGCTCTGGCATAATGCAATTGAAACATTTAAAACATTTCATTGTTTACTACTAGTGTACCTTAACACACAACCATATCGTCGATATTAAACTATATAAAATTGTGAGGTTATTAGCCGTGGTAAATGAGAGACTCATACCTTAATACTGTTTTCGTTATGATTAAGCATACGCTATATAGTCCTACTGAACTACGACATCTCAATACAAAGCCTGGTGAATTCTAACAGGCGAGACACGGCGGAATCTGTTGTTATTTAGCAAGGTGCAGAAAAAGTAGATAGACTTTTAAATTGTGCGATACACAAAAGGGGTTTGTATAGTAACAAAAACCACAGTGTGTAATAACCCTTAGATTTGTAGGCTAGAGGCCGTGTATTAAAACGGCTGAACAATCATTCGGTTCATCGCATTGTTATAAACACAATGTAGCCGTGATTTCAACGCGCAGCGAAGCTATAAACACGATTTAATACACATAGTGCAGATATTGTCGGCAAATTGTACGTTTCATTCATCATTTTATTGTAATCTCTGGATGAAATTCTGTTTAGAAGCCATAACTATGTATATTGTAGATGAAAGCATGATAACTTGTAATTTATTTCATATACATTTTTATTTCTAGGTTTGTATGATGTTATTTGATTTTTCATTTACTACCCGTTTTATTGTTACTAGCAAGTTATCAACGCAAGTGAGTTTCTTTCAACCTTAACTATTGTTGGTTATTATGTAAAATTTGTCTTTTCTTGTGGTAAAATTCATATATATTGAAGAATTTAATCGCTTCGTCGACTCGTTGCTTAAAGAACAGAAGATAATCCCGAGACTGAAACGAATTATTTTGCATAATTTTACTAAGTACTTAAGGGGAGGAATACCTTTGGCTTGGCTGTGGTTTTGGTTTGAACACGGTTAAAGATTTGGTATGATGATTTCTTTACACCAGAAGTTTGCTGGTACACTCCGAATGTAATCACTAGTTTTCGTATTTATTCGTTTGTGGTTATGTAAATTTTGTATGATTCGACCAATACCGAATAAGGTTGCCGCAGCAGCGCAGCAGATTGTGATGGTAAAAGGTGACAGCCGCCCATACACGTTTGAACACTAAAAGCACAGCTAGACGTCGGCGTCGTATGTCTAGAAGAACACGGGGAGCCCTTTTGTTGTCGAGTTGACATTGTCGTTGAACAGGAGAGATTGTCTGGAATTCAAACATAGATGTTCCCTTACCTTACACCTTACGACCTGATGACCTTACACCTCACATGAATTTTTATTTTCCTGACACATTGACACATTGATCATGTCCACGAATAATATATAAAATAATAAAACATCGTTTGTTACGTGTTTTTTTTTTACTTATTATACTTTTTAATGCAGCGATACAGTAATAATTTACCACCAATAATTTAATAATTCATTTTTTCCGCCTACTAAAATATTAAATAACCAGTTAACAAATATTAAGTAACCAATTAACAATTTCAAGTCATGTTAATATATTCAAAAACAAATACAATCGAGTATATAATGCGAGTGATTTCCAATGGTAAATATTTCGCATTTTAATGTGTCCCAAGGGAGCTAACCAAAGTTTGGAAAGCTGTATCGTTTACGACCGAGCTCAGAACTCCGACCATCAGTTATTTACGTCCGCACGATAAAGTTAAGCTTTACCATTATTTGCGTAATAATAGATAGTTGTTGGTGAAGTTTAATTTGTAGAAGTGATATTCAATAATCATTGCTAATTAATAACTACAATTGAAAGTGGCCAACAATCGAAAACACTAGCTACGTGCTCGACCGCTGTCCATGCATGACTGTAATTCAGCCGAGGTAATAGAAGGGGGCTGTAGCGAACATGACCGCCCCCAAATCGTACACGTCAAACTAACAAACATAATTATAATTCATTAACTTTGTACTGAAATCATTAAATGCTTTCTCATAATTTTTTTGCTCAATAAAGTACTGAAAACAAAAGGTATCAAAAGTATTTGTGTTTTTTCTGATATTAATTTTGTGTGTTACATTACATAATTCCATACATTATAACAACAACAATTATTCCTATTAAGCTTACAGTTATTTTAAATCATATACAATTACAAATTTTCCATTACTATATTTATAAACTGTCTTTCCGTTCCACTCTGAAACGAGACTAACACATCGCACTTCTATTTAGTTTAGTATTTTATAATCGTAGATTAATTTATCAGATGAAAAAGTAATACACGTCATTAATATTATAAGGCAGAAATAACACTTGCTGTTCTGCTGTACTGATAGCAACATGTCTGTTCGTATATTTCATTGTAGTTCCGTGGCGGTTTTCACATTAAACTTTTTGATATGATTAATTCTTGCGCCAAATTATCATAAAAATCGTGAATATCCGTCACAATTCAATGTAAAATGTCCGCGATGATATAAGTTTAAAATCACATTTACATAGTACGTTCAAAAATTCGTTAACAACATAAGAATAACACGAAGCATTCCAAATTATCAATACTGGTCTTTGAAGTAAACTTTAATAATCATAGTTTCAAAAAAGCTAACTTTAAAAACATTAAATTTAAAATGAGTCTTCAATATATAAATATGAAATTTGAAATTCCATCAGGCATCTAAATTCCAAATCGGCTTAACTGGGGCGTGAGGGTAGCACTCGCGGAATGCGGGGGATGACAGCGCATACCGCGAACTTCACCCCACGGTTAATCACAACCACGTAAATCGGTTAGTGCATCAAGGGAAAACATCACGCTTTCAATATATTATCTCAAACAGTTGATCTGTCTTTATCGTTATACGTACTAGTTTACCGTCCTTGCTTCACATTTACATTCACAAATAGTAAGCGCAACCAAAAGTAATGTAATTCTTTCAAATTAAGACGTTTTTTTTTTAATTTTTCATTTACTTTCAATATCAATTTTTTTCTCATTTATAAAAGTATTGATGCGATGCGAGTGGCACGCATGCGGGCTAGAACCGCACACGGGCACACACCCGCGTGACAGGAGAAGAGACCTTACCCCATGCGCCGGATGTTGTTGAGCGGAGTGCATCATGAGAAAGGGAGGTTGGCTGTCCTTTACAACCTGTAACGATTTACCCTATGAGTATATCAAGACAGGGACAATTAAAGAAGAAGGTAGTTACAAAAAACTTTATATGATAGTAACTAACAAAACAATAACCAATAATAATTGGCTATTGAATAAGAGTTGGCTAGGTCTATTAAAGGTTCACATACTAACTGGATATCAGTAGCTTGTCCGAAGATTCGGACCACCGGAAGGTGTCCGGATAGAACCGTATACTGGATGTAATGAAATCATCGGTAGGCCGCTGGAGCACCCTCGGGAAGCAACGTTTTTGAAGCAGCGTTCGTGACGTCCATGGCGGTACCGATAGCACGATGCTCCGGCGCAGCATGAGGCAGATAAGGCAAAAACCCCAAGCGGGGTTATGTATGTATGCTATATCGCAGATGTCGGTAGACTTAACACGTTCAACTCCACGTGACCCGTGTATACAAATGAAGATATGTAGCTCGAAAAGGCGTTGTGTAATTAAGGAGGAATAGAATTTTTAACATAACCTATGTTAGCGCAGAGCACATATTGTGCAAGTCACTGCTCACCGAAACGTATGAATTACCTGATTCCCTTCCGCCTTTTAGTTGCGCAGCGTGTAATCGTGCGCCTGAGGATTCGGATGAATACAAGTGTTACAAGCCTAAATACTTTCGTTTAGACACCATTATACAAAGTGAAGCCATTAGCATGTCCCGCAGAACATTTGCGACATCATGTTTTTATTGTATACAAAAATCTATAAATATGCACCAAAAAGAGTATGACAATGTATCTACGAATATTCTCAATGTACTTGAGGCAGAGGTAACGTTAATAAATAAATAAATAACGTTCACACACTCACACCCCCGCACTAGGATTCCCTGTGTTGCGGGTGGCGTGGACATACACAATTATCAAATCACAAAACCTCCATGACCCGAGAACAAACATTTATCTGTCACATAAATATCTGCCCCGGCCGGGAATCGAACCCGGGACCCCACGCTCGGCAGGTAGGGCCACTACCAACTGGGCTACGGGGTCGCCCGTGCATTGCAAAACGCGAAGAGCAATGGATGCGACAGGTGCAAGAGTTTTACTTTCTATACAAACTTTAAACTTATGTATGTTTACTTTCTATACAAATGTGCCTTAAGCGTTGTGCGTATAAATACTTCTGGTATTAGAGAGCGTAAATATTTAGGCAAAATCTTTAAGTATGTAGGTAATTAAGTTACGTAAGTAGTATAAACAAAAAATTGCGAGGGTAAGTGTATTTACAAAATACCTAAAAATTACATGATATGGAATTTACGTCGTAAAGAACACTTTTGAGATAACTCAGAGATTTTTCAAATTAATATATTAAATTGTTCGGTTCGGTTATTAAAAGAAATTTCCAACGTATAAATTATCAAGTGGAATTTAAAAGATAAATTGCTATTCCGTTCTACATTCGAGTGCTAAATGTTTGAATTATTTTGACTTTAATACTTTTCAAAGTATCCCGAAACAAATCAAGAGAACCATTCCTGGAAATAAATTCTTTTTACAATCTACTTGTCTACGTAAGAGTAGTGTCCAAGGTCAGTCGTTGAAACCACGACACACGAGAGGAAGTATTGAAAGATATTTGTTTCAACAGTTTGTAGGTGTCTATGATCCTATTTATAAGTTCAAAAAACTAGTAAATGCCCTCGCTTCGCTTCGGAAAAACTACCTTACGCTTAAAAATAGCATCTGTATTTTTCTGGGTTTTTCTCGTTCTATGAATTTAAATTACAATGTCAATTTATAACTTTTTTATTTATAGACAGATTGCAATGAAATAAACTTTAAGTATTAAGTGACGCTTACTGTAACACATTAGTGAATACCAGAACAAAATCGGTTAAGCCGTTTCTGAGATTAACGCCAACAAAAACACAGACAAACACAAAAATTCTAACAACTATTGTTTTGTATTCTATTGCGTTAATAAAGGCCCGTAATAATGTTTTTTCTCATATATCGTTCATGTACAGAAAACGATCAATTAGAATTTTATAATTAGTATAGATATATCATCAGAATCATATTGCTTACTCTATCTAATAGAGATTGTAGCTTGAAAAGTTTCTGCCTAGTGCTATAAGGTGACCTTTCATCTGGTCCAACGCTTGAGTAACGTCTCTCTTTGTAGGGTTCCCAATTGGAACGATTGAAGGAGTTAATTTCCAAATAACCGTACCATACTCCAATATGCAAAGTACAAGTGTATAATATAATCGTTTTTCTTAATGTGTTGCATTCAGAAATATAAAACCGAGCATTTTGCGTGCAGACCTACAAATGTTTTCGATGTTGATATTAAACCGTAGAACTCAATTGTTATTCTGAGTTCGCAAGTTGATTCATGTTTCTTAAGCGGGTTAATATCGATCCTGTATTTGGTTTCATATAGAATGTTTACATGTAAACCTTATAATGAAAACTTTGGAGGGATTAAGATCCATACCGTATAGTGTATACTAAAACAGACTCTGTCGATATCTTCATGTAAAGAATTAGCATATTCGTCATTAAAAATCTCTTTTCTGAGTTTTAAATCTGCAGATGTTATTACACTTTTACTTACCAACTTGGTTAATGTTACTGAACAGTGCGTAAATTGCCTAATACCATAGCCGTACATGTCTAGATGCAAGTCACAACAACTCCATTTAGTAGTAATCTATATTTTAGTGTTAAATGTAAAAGTTATAGAATTTAGAAGATAGATGGTATTAAATTATTCTTAGCGGTTAAAATTATATTAAGGTTCGTATGTTCGGATTTACGTAGTTATAACTGTTTAGTGAATAACGTTCATTCATTGAAAGAGTCTGGTCAATGAAATATAATGGCCCTGACGTGTACTATGAACCACAACATATAGACGAAGCTGGAGCCTTCAGTTCATCATAAGAAATATTTTCAGTCACACCTCGTCGTCTCTTGTGCGAAGATCTTGTTGCTTCATTATGTGTCAACGTAGTGTCGTATTTAGACCAATCCATTATTATTTAGTATGTAAAATTCTACTGCCGTTATGTTATTTAAGGATAAGTAATTACTTTCAGCGAACGTGTTATGAACATGTAAACGATGCATCACATCGAAAGAAAAATTTATTCTAAACATGAAAGCTAGCAATGTTTTTACTCTCACGCCCGCAGATCACAAAATACTAAACCGACAGTCGATATGTGGTTCCATGTGTTCAATAATCCTATTCCAATGTACCTTTTTAAAGCTAAGATAACATTACATAACACTGAACCCTTACCGAATCGCGGGAATCCGGCTTAACTTCAAGGTAAATTGACGTTCTGAGATGCAGCTACCACGGGCATCGAGACCAAAAGCGGCTTACGTGCACCTTGTGGCGTGGCTTTGTATAATGAAAGTATAAAAGCGATATTTTTTTAGTATACACTACATTTTTTTTAGTGTATTCACTAAGATGTAATAACACCTAACAAGACACGCGATGACTTGGATCAGACTAAAATTGGGTTAATGTAAAAACAAGAAGGCTCGTGTTATATCTGGTTAAGATTTGTCTAAAAAAAAAAAACAGGAATGTTTGGAGCCCGTAACCGTAACCGAATCCGATACAAAAGTTTCGGATAATTTCGGATAGGAGGAGTCTAAATAAAGCATGTTGTTATTAAATTAGTATTAATTTACTTTGCAACATTCCGCAAGCACTTTGTGTGTTGTGTCGTGTGGTGTGTTGCAAAGTAAATTAATACTAAATTAATAACATTGAATTTCCGCAAAGTAACGCCTGATACTATCAACTAAACCATGTTGTGACAGGTTTTCGCCAGCCGAGCCGACACTAGCCGCGTCGCTCTTATTTTAAACAGTTTTTATTATTTAATTTTATTAGTTATTGTTTTTTTCTGTGATTACAATACCACAATACCTAGAAATCAAGTCACCATGTCAATATATTATAACCATGTTAATATATTATACATATTTTCCTCTAAGTGTAAATTATGTAATATCCGTAACCGAAATTCCGAAACAATTGGATAATACGAAATAATTTCACATCCGTATCCGTAACCGTAACCGAAATCGATACCGGTAAATTATTATAGTTATAACAGTATCCATATCAAGATTTGGTTGCTTTAGAAAAACAATAGAATTTTTGATTAATAACCAGGTAATACCTATAGTCAAACATGTTAAATTGGCTTTGGTTGTTTGGTTGGCTAAACAAAAACTTTGGCTTGTGGGTGGGTAGTTCACACAGGTGGGGAAAACATATTAATGAGATAAGTTAAAAAGTTACTAGATATATAAATACTTTAAAAATATTATATGGACCGAAATAGGGTGTTCATCAAAAACATTTGGGGCGTATATGATATACAGTAGATTCGATTATGCTAGCTTTTTGTATGATAACGCGTGTCGATCAAATTTATTAAAATTAGATAAAATTCAAAATGAAGCCTTACGCGTAATTGGCGGCTTTATACGAAGTACTCGTATTATTTTCATGGAGAATGAGTTGTGTTTCGTACAGGTACATTCGACAGAATCACTGAGGTTACAGCATTTTGCAAAAATAATGCGATTGGCCAACTAAACAGTATTTTGGCCTCTCCAATGTCAGAGGAAGCCAGGATACTGTGCAGGCTGGGTACTATAGGCCTTGCAAAACATTAAATTTTGATTATGTTTTGTGTTCTAAATTTATAATTATGTGTATGTGTTAATATATTGTTGATCCTTTACGGGACGATGTGTTCGCTCAGCGACGAACTCCCTATAATAATAATAATAAAACAACTTGTTTAATCTAATAGTTTGTTAAAAACAAAGTGTTTAAAAGTACATATATGAAAGTTATATATTTGTTTGTTTTGAAATACGCCACATCCATTATAGGTTGTTGGATGAAAATCAACCTTTACTGTGAGTGAAATCTTTTAAAGCATTTTGAAAATTATTTAGGGATTAATTAAACAGTCGCAGACCCGACCTGTGCAGTACACTGCAACCGCTATGTCATAGATAAATGACAGGGCAAAGTAAAAAATGCAATGATGAAGCTAAAGGATCGATGAATCCATCCTAACGGGATGCGAAGTGGACTGAGATAAAAAAGGAAAAAAGCTGACGTCCACCATACGGTACTGCTGGTCCCGCGGTGACCTCCTGGAAAGCTGAGGGGCCTCGAAAATACCTGCATATGAGTGCCAATGAAATCAAGGAATACCTGAGCCAGTTATACCTCAATGAAAGTAGGTGTACCAATAGCCGATTACGAATATTGCTATCTGTATATTTTAACTTACGAATGCTAGAATAAAGACTTGGATTACGTATAAAAGGCCAAAAACCTCTCAAATAAAGTTACAGCACCACCAGCCCTTTGTGCACCAAACAACCAATAAAGCACCTACTAGTGTGCCCATTACCATTCTGAATCAAAATGCATGCGACCTCAAGACAATGCTTGGAATATGGCAAAATTATTGAGATATTTCAAATAACAACTAAGTAGTGGCGACAGAAACATTTTTCGACAAGACTGGTCACTGGCAATTGGTTAGCCCCGCGCCGCGACAGGTTTACACAGTACGGCGGTGTGCTACTCTCGGCGCACTCTAACATTACACTTCGTCACCAAACGTAATATTAATGTCCTGCAGTGCACCAGGTTTTCATAAAATTAACGATACTATTGGCTTAACCCACTACGCTGCTCCAGTGCGAAATAATGGAAAGATTAACAGTCAACCAAAATGTCAGTTTTGGTGACTTTAACGTCCAGAGTTTAACGAATGGTATCTAACGATAACAACAACAACGAAACACAGAAGAAGTACGTAATTTTAACCGATTACAGACACCCATCCAATTCTTAACTCGGTTGATCGTTTATGACTAATAGTAGCCGAACGACAAGCGCGTCTCTTTATTCCTGCACCAATATCATCAAAAGCTCCAATTGCATATTATTAAATCAGATAAGTAATAATCGCCTTTTTATCACTATTTAGATTTTCAGCGCACAAAATACACAAAGGCCAAATCATAGTTTAAATCATTTCAAAAAAAAAGTGCACATACCAATATATTGTCCACAGAGAGAAAAATCGAAATTCTCTCTTTATATTTAGAAAATGCTTGGAAGCCATTCCTCCTAACAAGTTTAAATAACAGTTGGCAAAAGCAAATGGGACAATTTAACCAAATAGGTTACGTGCTGTCATTGCTAAGGAGAGTGGAGTCACAACAATTGCCGGCGGCGTGCGCCCAACGACGTGTCGGCAAGTCTGGGTGAGCGTAAATTACGCAACGAATAGGCTATATTACCTATTGTAAAAACGAACTTAAATTGACGCATGTAAATGTAATATAACTTTAACCCTGTTATTGAAAGAAATTCATATAATTTTTTGGATTTTTATGCACTACAATAGAAGCGCTCATAACCCGATGGCTAATGTTGATTGTAGGCGATAGGACGAGCTACAGCTACGACCTAGATAGGTGACATTTGGTGGCAAAAATTCGTAAGTATTAAACCATCTGTTCTGATTGTTATTTTATAAAGTAGTCGTTAAACCATGTTGCGTAGGCCTGCAAGCCTTCGGATGGCCTACGAATATCCGGCACTCGAACTTATCACCCGAGTCATACTAACCACCAATTTGCGCTGAAACAACTTGGATGGACCCATAATAGATTGAAGGGACTACTTATTTATTTAATTAATTAAACATTATTAAGCACAATAACAAGATATTACGGTACAAATGGCGAGCCTAATGCTCTAGCATTTTTACCAGCCACCCATTATGTACACATATATGTGTGTGTGTGTTACTAGGAATAACGTCAGTGATGCTAATATACAACACGTGAACGACGATCCATTAGGTGCCCCCGAAAACATGGTCTAATATACGAAGACAGACTATTTCTTTTTTGTACGGCATTGTTAATAGCCTAGACCTAGCTTAGCAAGAAGAGTCTCACTGAGATCTAAGTAGCACACATCTCCATAATCAATGATCGGAAAGATAAGAGCTTGTACCAGATGAATTTATGTCTCAATTGTAACAATTTTTTTAGACGATTGAGGAATGTTGGCGTGGCAGTAAAGGCACGACAGACTTCACTTACCTGAATACTTACTTACTTAACGAATTGTAAATGTAAATGCCAAAACCTTTGACATTTGTAGGTACGTAGCGACTACGGTAAATTAAAAAAATATATATTTGCTATGTCTCATCTATATGTCCTTCCTTAATTCAAGTTTTATAGTACCTGTTCTTTGATCATTGTAATCATCAATCTTAAATCAGAGGAAACTGTTTGACTAAGCTGTTAGTTCAATATGAATATGATGAAAGATAAATAAATAAGTGTACTTTTAAATAACGAAACGAGAACGTCAATAGGAGGAATGAAATAAAGACCGATAGGGTGCATCCTTGCTATTGAATGTGGCGATTACCAAATAAATGAAAAACACAACACGACCGCTCGCAACCAGTTCAAAACTCCAACAGAACTCGCTGTCTGTGGCAATCGAGTAATCATTTTGTATGTCTCATTCGCCGTTTAGCTCGCTTTACTCGTTTTTCTATTTCATTTCTCTTTTGCAGTGGTAATCAGATGACTAAACTTTTTCTTGGTAGAAACGCAAACTTTTTTCATGAAAACGAAGCCTGCTCAACATATCCATTTCCGGCACGTTTCTCTTTCTCGATGGAAACCTAGCTGTACGCTTTTATACCAGCCGCCATAAGTCTTCTTCATATATGTAATTACGTTATGGTGCTAATTGCCACTTGTAGAATTTCCTGTAGCTTGTTTCGTAACATGAAAGAAGTCGAAGTGCGGTTTCTGAGGACACTGATAGATACATATATGTAATACATACATTGTCAGACCTCTCTGGTACTCTTTTGTACAGAACAAGGCTATACGTATTGTATACTCTCCAATCGCCGGGATCGTTTAACAATGCAAAGACTTGGACACTCGTAATGTTGAGACACCTGAGCAACGATGAGATCCGGCATTATCACTCAAACTTATCACATGAAGTTCCATTAACTCAATAATAGCAATTTTTTGTCAAAAAAAAAAATAATAATGGGCAATTTGTTAAAAACAACAGAATCTCGCAAAATTTCATACACTGCGTAACAAAGAAAGTAACATTTAACCCAAAAAATAAAATTAAAGTCGTATCTAAAATTATATTCAAAATCTTCTTTTTTTAATTTACATAATATACCAGATATATGGCCAGCACGAATTAAGAAAATATTTTGTTTCCTAACTTTTTTTTTGTGTTCCTCTAAATATGTCTATGAGTGAGAGTAGCATATCGTTAGAGAGCTCATAGCATCTATTATGAAATGACCGACTGCATTGCAAATGCACCCTATAGACACGTTATGCGATACAGAAAATCGAGGTGTTTTAAAGAAAGTCGCCCGAGGCTTGTCGGATTGCGAGCATTGAATGAAAACGGCCTGCTAATGAGCCCCGCGAGTTAATTGCCACCGGGATGCGTCGCTCCCTAGCATTATTCAGTTAGGATTCTTAAATGCTGATAGGAGCACAATAGAGGCCGAGAAAGTTTGGAGTTGATGAAAGAAAGACACACGAACAATGCTGAAGACAGCGAAAGTTTCTGTGTGAGATTAATGATATCATAAGGAGAATAGTCATTCTTCATTTTGTATGACAAGATTAAGTACGTATTCAGAAATATGCATCCGTAATACAACCACACTACAAATGGTAATTACATAAATGAAGTAAATTCTACAAAAATGAATAGTTTTATGTACAATTTGCAACCTACGCCTACCGAATGGTCGATATCGTTGTACAAGTGTTTATCACTGCTATAAATGAGATACTACATATCGACTGACATAATGTCTCAAAGAGACTATATAAGCACAAATTTTCTTTTTCATAACATAGGTACGCATATTATTTTTCGTGTACACAAATGAAATAAGACTTTTGGTTATTACAATAATCTACCAAATTCGCTGACTATCAGGAAAAAATCCTACAAAAACTATAACGTCCAGCAGAACTGTTTGCGTAAGAAATTGGCATTGATATAGCAATGTTTGGCAAATAAGGTCTGAGGCCGGCGGCAGTCCTGCATGTGACAGGAAATCTAATAGCCCTTGAACGAGCCACGTAAAAATTCTCAAGGTATTCGCCTGCTGCCCTTTTTAGGGTTTCTTAGTAAGATGAGGAGGCCGGTTACGACGCTACTGCGGTCATTCGGAACCGTGAGGAAGATGAGATTTCGATTAAAATGTATAGTAGTTGTACATTCAAGATAGAATCGTATATTTCGTAACTACTATTTTAATATATAGAATGTAACAGAAACTGCTTTCCAATATGAGAATTTTATCAAAACATGCAAGGGACGGGGGGCCTTACATAGCCCGAATTATTTTCTATAAATTATTATTAATATGTAGCAAAGTTCATTTATCGACAACTAAAACCATAAGATGTAATAAAATATATAAATGCCCAATTTATAAACATAAGGATCGAAAAGAGGGAAATACACAAAAGCCAGATATAATTTAATGTCAGCATTATGTAGGTAAAATAGAGTTGTCAGGGCCTAATATACAACCTTATAAACCGAAGCGTCGCTGTATTGTAAATGCCTAATAAAAGCGGGACAGGCCGGACACGTAAATATTTGTTCAGACACGATCATTAAAAGCTCAACACAATTTGAAACACACTACAAAAACCCATCATGTAGGGAAGGCGTCAACGTCATAGAGTAATGTCACATGTTAAACAATGTCACAAGTCTTTAAACAATGAATGATGTTTGTCATATTCTCTTCTGTAGATGATATTTAACCACTCACTGTACTACCGACAACATGTAACTAATCAATTGGCAAGCACAGTATCAATTGATGATAATATATATCTTACGATTACATTTGATTGAAACTATTTTCTTTCAAAATAAAACTATCCTAATAACTACCCAATGCAGCCAATATAATTTTATTACGCCAACATATACTAATAAAAATCAAATCTTATTTAGTAATTGGAAACCTTTTGTAAATTTGAGTGCTTTTACCTAGAACAGATTGATTAAAAAATATAAGAGCTTACATGACTTGCCGGTTAAAAGTTAATTAATCATTTTCATAATAACAAGGTTCTATACAGATTGTAGATATAGAAAGTATAAGTAAGAAAATTATTGCTCATAATAATAATACTATAAAGATAATAATAATCTCATAGTATTCAGATAATGTCCTCAACATATAGGGTCTCTGATCGAACACTATGACCTAAAACCAAAGCTCTAGCTATACTTAATATTATTAAAAGAGTGCGAATTTTGTGAGTTTGTGTATATGCGGAAGGTAATCTTAAGAATTACACAATACCTATTTGAAAAAATATTTTACCATTTGAAAGAAGCATGATTCCGGGTGAACATAAGACTAGGTATATAATTTAAATATAATCATAATGTTTGTCAACTATATCTCGATTTGTGTTTATTTAGATCTTCCTTTTTCAACCTATAATTAGACTATTATTCAGCCCTAACCTCATCGTCCTTAACATCCTCAAACGCATTGTTGATAAATGAATTTGGTAGATACATCCTTCAGACCAATGAAAGAACCTAATTTATATACATATATATGGAATTCATGTTACTTCCCCAAGTTATTATAATACTTTTTATAGAAGCTAACGACCCGTCCTAACCCTACCACGGGTGAAATTTAGTATTGAAAAAAAAAGTATGTATGCAAAATAATTATTAAGTACGTTCTTATAAAATTTGTTAAGCTCCAATGATTTAGACTATGTGTTGTCTGTCAGTCGCTGAGTACGTCAAGAAGGGATTTATCGAACCCGAAGATTTCCTTACATTTGTCTCAATTGAAACAAAACTCTTTGAATACGATTATGAATCGAAATGATGAAATAAATTGGAATTTATTCTCCACACTTTTCCAACGTGTAGCGTTGCCATTCTTTAGTGATACCAATTTTTTTTTGTAACCCAGCATTCTTAAAAGCTTTTCAATTATTTTTTTCAGAACGCAACGGCGACATTTAACCCGGGAAGAGATTTCAAGGGCTATTGAAATGTTGGAAGCCGGCTCCATACAGTGTCTTGTCGCAGAAGCTATAGGCACAAAGCAAAGAATTTATATTATTTAAGTTCACGCGAGATGGCGAAGTGACATCCTGGACTAAGCTTTATCACAACTCCAAGGCAGGACCCATTTTTGCAAGTGATTGCCAGAAGAAAGCCAAATGTTACAGCAGGACAATTAGGCCAAAGACGACAAGCTAAACACGAATTGCAGGTGAGTGAGCAAACTGACAGGAGAAGAATGCACGAAGCCAATCCTCACGCTTGTAGACGGCTCCAAGTTCCGCCTTCACGTAGGGGAAGTTGTGGATGCAGACTACAGTGGGCAAAGGAGTACATGAATTGAGAACAGCGTCAATGGTATGTGGTACTCTTCACTGACGAGTCCAGGTTTGGATTTCAACCTGATTCCCAGGGAGTACGTGTTTGGCGAGTTCCTGGACGTATTAGCCGACTGAACCGCCCTGAACAAGACATCCATACCTAAGCGGTACAATCATGGTTTGGGAGAGAATTCGGCTCGATGGAAGAATCGACCTCGTTTTGATACAGGACACTATGACGGCTGGAAAATATCGAAATCAAGTGCTCAGACCTATAGTGTTGCCACACTGAGTACAGACGGGCCAAGATTTTTGGTTTACACAAGACAATGCCCGTTCCACATACAGCAAAAATGGTAACAGCTTTGTTGCACCAGAACGATGTAACCGCCCTAGAGTGGCCAGCACAATCACCAGATTTAAATCCGATTGAGTTATGAAGGGTATGCCCGAAAATTTAAATATAGAAGACCAACTTTTTTGCATCTCCTTAGGACCTGGGACAATATTCCTCAACGGGATATTGATAACCTCATCATGAGCATGCAAAACCGTTGCATATATATTATGAATGTCATGGGTGCTTTTACTGATAATTAATTTTTAATTTATTTTTATTTCTTTTGTATATTTTTTTGATTTTATTTCACATTTTAAAGGTTTTTTTTTGTTTTATTTATTAATTAAATGAACTTTAAATATTAAATGATTCTTCCTGCAATTCATTAGTGAAAATCATAACGAAATTGTTTAAGCCGTTTCTGAGATTGGCGCGAACAAACGCACTGACAAAAATTCTAACAACTATGGTTGTATTAAAGACCCTAGTAATAGTTTTTCTCATATATCCTTCATGTAGACAAAGAGATTAGTTATGATTTTATTATATTACTAGCAAATGCCCTCGCTTCGCTTCGGAAAAAATACCTTACGTTTTTGTCGTTCTGTGAATTAGAAATACGTATATTAATTCATAACTTTTTTATTTATGGACGGATCACAGTGAAACAAATTTTAAGTGACACGTACTGCAATACATTAGTGAAAACCAGAACGAAATCGGTTAAGCCTTTTCTGTGATTAGCGGGAACAAACGCACACAATATTTTTTCTCATGTATCGTTCATGTACAGAAATCGATCAGTTACAATTTTATTAAATGATAGATATATGTATGTACATATAAATTCATGAGTGCCTAATACATATTATCGAGCAATGCTAAATGCAAATGCAACAGCAGCACTAGTTCATTGCCAATTAAATATTTATTACGGAATTAATATTTATTTTTATAGGGACTCTCGGTAACAGACATTTTGTTAAAACTAAAACAAACATCGGTTTCATAACACCGCTCCATCCATCTCTTCCGGGCTGGGAATGGATTCAATCTGTAACAAGGAAAATTAATACTGTGCTTACATGTTTAACTAATTACACTATTAATTCAAAGCTTAATTATGCGCCGTGCTGCTTCTAAGACGAACATTGCTGTACCAGGCAATATTATTACTTAATAATTACATGATACTCGCAAATACTATTTTACCTGAAGATTTAATGTATAAAATGACATAAAATTTATATGACATGTTTTTATGTGATGAAAAAAGCGACGTAGTAGCAGGTACACGAGCGAGAAAACAAATAATACGCTAATTGGTAATTACAAATAAATCAGAGAGGGAAAATCTATACAAATGTACTCCGTCGAGAGAAATATCGGAACGCTCAATATCAGCATTATATTTACCATCGTAAGATGACTTCACAGCCCTGACATTATTTGTAATTCTTTTAAATTTAAAAGCAAAAATAAAACACAACTATTTTAAACAATGTGAAAATCATTATCATTGACTTTTTATCTAATAAAAATCAATAAAACTATTGAGTTACCTAATTATTTAATAACACGTGCCATAAATGAGTGCGTATAATGCTAAATCGAATTGAATACAGTTCCTTAGTAACCTAATAAAATACGTTTATTGCTTGCATACTTGGTGTTGTAAACTTGTTGTGTTAAAATATCCTGTTTTTCCCGATATTGTGTTTTTCCCGAGATTTGTTGACTTCAACGCGGATTTCTGGGGCTGTTAGGCGTCTGTTTTGCTTGCTGGTTACCACAATAAATTTGTCTTCACTAGAAGTCGTAGCTCTTGGTCTCCCGGAGCGCGGACGATCTTGATTACTGCCAGTTTGTTTGTACCGCACAATAGTGCGATGAACACAAGTCTTTGATAACTTGAGTTGAGATACAATCTCACGTTCAGATTTGATTTCATTATGGAGAACAACGATGGCAGATCGCGTTTCGATACTAATTTCGCAAACTTTTCCCATTTTAGTGACGTCTTGACTGTAGGAATCACAAAATCAGACTAACAGCGGATATTCGTAGATAACCATGAAATATCGGGTTAAAATAAACTTAAAAACATATTTTAAAAATATAGAACAATCGCATTGTAAGATGATGTAAAAAAAAACGAAGTGTCAGCTGCGGTAATGAGGTAATAAAATTTTTACAATCGATTATCGGACTAGCTCTTCTTCGGCTCACATTGCAGTTTGGAAACAATGCTGGTTTATGGCCCTTTCCTTGGCTTATATACAAAATAATTAGCTTTTAGGCAATCTTTAAAAACAATAGAATATGCAGGTGTGCAGATTACTTTTTATCGTCAATATTTTAAGAATATTTACTAATAACAAAAATCTTTTATTAGTGGTCTCAAACTTTTGACCGGTAGTGTATATCTTTAAGTTATAACAATATTAGAAACGGAACTTATTTCCCTCTTTAAACACCTTCTGTACCAAACTTTGACGATTACGACAAGGTTACTCATACAACTAATAATATGAACTGTAATACATATTGTAAACGTAATATTAGGTATTTATTTTTAGTAACAGTGACTAGAGTGAGTATGCTCTTATAAGTTAGTCCGTTCAACATCTTAGACTTCATCACCACTTTCCATCAGGTGGGATTGTTGTCAAGCATTAACTTAATATAAGTAAAAAAAAAAATTTTGTAAGTACTTGATTATAATTAATAAACATAATGTTTGATATTTATTTATATTCACTAACAGAAAATTACATGATTATATTAGAAACCTATTTGATTCAATTTTCACTTCTACTTAAATTAATACCATTTTTGTTTTTTTTTTTTTATTCAATCTCAAGGTCAAATATTCTTAGAAGTCTCATTCCATTTCGTTCATATTTTTTATTATAGTAGTACTTGGTTTTGTGGCAAGGTTTATCAAGAAAATTCTCTCTTTACACTTCAAATATATTTCAACGCCATCTAAATCATTACACATTAAACAGTATACCACAGTTGTAGAACGAGAAACGTTGATGTTTAAGATTCTTTATTGCGACAGTAGATGGCGGAACTATCGCTGATACCTAAATAGAATTTACAGTTTTATTTTTATACACTATTTTAAAAATTTAAGGTTTTACTTAAAGGAACTAATCTATAAATGTATATTTTGTGATGCGTTCGTTTTTAAATCCAAAGCTGACGCAAAATATTTTTCTATGGTTGTATAATCATGGGATTTAATTAAATAAGTTATAATTACTACATACTATGTTCTCATGAGTTATGTTTTTATTGACTTTGTTGCTGTTTGCAAAGGATAAGCATATAAGGAGACAGAATTCTGAAAATGTAGACAATTAATATTATATACCATCTGTGGTATTGCCCTAGATTGAAAAAACAAAGGGAGATAACTACAGAAAGAGATAGGAAAATAGCCTGTCTTTCTTACACGTGAAAAGAAAGAGCGAGCAAGAATTATTCGAAGTCAAGACAGTCTCCAGAACGTTACTGCAAAATTGTGCAAAACAAAAAATATTATTTTATTTGTTTCGTAATAATAAAAATGGACGGGATTTTTGATGAAAACTGCGATGTCTCGGCAATATTTTTTGATTTAGATAATACTTTAATTCAAACACGTAAAGGAGACAGTAAAGCCTGCAATATGGTAAGTGAATAGATATTTTTTTTTTCATCATTTTAGTGTGACATTGCCACGGTCATGGATAAGCAAAAGTAAAGGTGCGCGCGCTGTCATCGTATCTTTCTACCTACGTCGTTGTTACTTTTGTTTTCTACGTTTTATGCACCCGCATGTTCATCGTTCACACTCCAGTATGATATAAATAGAACTTTCATAGTTGGAGAACGTGAGCTCAACGTCCAGATTTAGATATTTTGGAAGAGATCTGGCGCTAATTATAATCGTGATGTAGACTTCGCCCGCTTCACTGGCGCGTGGTCTCCTCAGTGGAGCGCGATCTGCTGCGTTTTGTGTTCGTGTTTGGATAATTTGAGATAATGGGGGATATTTCGGAGCCAATAAAAAAATGTGTTCTCATATTGAAATCTGCGAAAAGTGACACCGAAAAGTTCGCTGCACTGTTCATGGTAACGAAATTGGTTAAGGGGAAGGACTGCAATGCTCAAGCGAAGAAGGCACTGTTTGAGGCTATAGGATTTAAATTTCTAAAAAAATTGTTAACTGGAACTAATGAACAAGATGATTGTCCACCATCGGTGTACAAGTCAGTCGCGATGTCGATTCTTACCTGCTTCTGCAACGAACCCGAATTGTCCAAACATCCAGAAATGCTTGCCAACATACCTGTATTTCTGGAGATAGTGCAGACATCAGATAATGACGATTATGATGATAACCTTATAATAATCAGTGAAGCATATACATGTCTGCAATGCATAGCAGAACATCAAGAGGGACAAAAAGCACTTATTGAAGTTGGAGCTATAAAGAAAATGTCAGAGATATATTCTCATCAAAGCTTCCAAACTGATGAGGCTCTTAATATTCTTGTTAAGCTGGTCAGTCGATATGGTCCTGCTGCATGGGGAGATGATCCAAAACCTTTCCATGCATTAGTAAATAAAATAGCTTTGGACTTTGCTACTGATCAATCAGAAAGAAAATTTGAATTGGCTACAATCTTGAGTGCTTTGTTATACAGTTGTAATAAGACAACTGTTGTACCAGGCTCATCTGATGAAACATGGCCGCAAAGTATTTACAAAGCCCTCCATGATATTCTGACTAGTAAAATTGGGAAGAACCAAAGAGATCCTGCATTGAAGCTTGCTGCTAACATTATTGATCTTCTGGGCATCGAGTGGACATTCAATGATGAAGAAAACCCTAAGAAATTTTTCCTACTTTTATTGCAGCTCTGTGCTATTGAAGTGAGAATGCAACTAGAAGACAGAAGCTTTAAACAAGCCTATGCAAATGCAGAATTGGTGACGGCTTGTTTCATTGTACTTGAGTCATCTATTAATTACATGGCTACTGACCAACTAGACTTGGAACAAAAAGAAAAACAATCTGTTTACACTAGTCTTAAAGGAGCCTTTAATGCAGTTGTATCTATATTGACTAAAGTTTCTAATGACAAAAACAGAGATAAACTTCCCGATTCTGAGAAGGTGTTTGTATGTGCCACGGTAAGAGTTTTAGTTTCATGGATTGCACAGGAGACAACTGCAATGAGAGAACAAATCTATTCCTTACTTCCTTTTATGTTTACCCTTGCTAATGACTCCTTCCATGCTTACCGATCTCGAAGACTAGCTGAAAAAAATAAATCTGATGGAGAACCTATGGATATGGAAGTATCTCTAATGGGTCAACTTGATTTATTGAGACTAATGCTACCAGCTCTCTGCCATTTAGTTGTTGAAGATAAAGCTAGAGATATTGTGTTGAATTTAAAACAAGAAGATATTTTATATGAAGCTATGAACTTTCACTGGTCCATAGTACATTACAAGAAGCCTCTTGTGCCAAAATCTGAAAGAGGCAAAGTTAAAACTCAACCTGAACCAGAGCTAGATCCTAAAGTATTAGAAGATATGAAGGATTCAAGGGCTGCTATGGTCAGTCTTTGCAATATCTTTATGAATCTCACAGTGCTTGCTCCAAAAGTTGTTGAAAACAGCATGTTATTTAACACTTTATTGAAATTCATTTTCAACAATCTACCTGAATTGAAAAATATCCCT
Organism: Megathymus violae; assembly: GCA_003671415.1. NCBI lineage: Eukaryota > Metazoa > Arthropoda > Insecta > Lepidoptera > Hesperiidae > Megathymus > Megathymus violae. The sequence goes on along the minus strand of PDGT01000039.1, from coordinate 2,086,792 downwards.
GAAAATCTAGTACTCCATGGCCATCTTGCTGTCTTAGGACTACTGCTGCTTAAACAACAAGCTAGTAAAGTAAAAAAGAATGACTTCTCTATATGTAGGTACATTCAATCAACAATCAGGTTCTTGTGGGATGCTTACCATGTAGATGAATCAAATGATCCCACTGCTTTAGTTGTCTCAATGGCTTATAAGGAAAATTGGAATGAAATAGCTGACCTGTGGTTTTTGGGCATGCAAACAATGAGTGGAGTATTAACTATTGTGCCTTGGATATCAGAGTTTGCAATAGAGAGTGGATGGGCTGAAGGTATCACTGAAATGTTAGCAAAAGTTAAGGTTGGGACATTGCCTCCAAATGTGAAATCGGCATTTGAGGATTTCCTGTGTAGATTAGTAGATTCTAATGAAACTGTTATACCTGTTCTGAAGAAGGGTGGAGCACTTAAAATGTGTAGAAATCACCGCCTAATGGAATTGGGCAAAAAATTGTTTGGAGACTAATCTTCTGCTTCACACAACATTGTTATGTCATGTTTCCAAATTATTTAACAATTTAGTAGCTTTTTGTTACAACCCTTGAACTGTCTTGAAAGTATTTAACATTTCTTATAATTTTTACAATACATGTTTGTCCTTCTGTAAATATGTAAGTATTAACTGATGCTATTTTGTGTGTGTCTAGTTATATACTTCTTTTATAAATAAACAACCATACCACAAACCCAAAACTATTATTTAATCAAACATTTCTTTCACCTTGTTATTATTTCAATTACCATGCAAGTATTTACAAAATACTACAGATTTTAATAACACAATGGACACAATTCAGCTGCACTGTATCAATTTACACATTCATAGCTTTGCCAAAACACAGGTGATTGCAAGCCGACTCTGGCACACAGATCATTGACCCTGCTATTCCTGGACATAGATCAGACACTTCCTTGTCAGTAGGGACTGAATAGTTTAATACTAAATCATTAGATACATTGGAACATTAAAATTTGCTTATTTTACAAATAATGCAGATACAGTTGATTCTGTTTAAATATAATAAATTATAATTGTTAATGTATGTTATAAATTAATATGTACATAAGCACATTTTATTAACATGAAAATTGTTTTATATAGAAAAAAACAGTTGGAACTCTAGTTAAACTAACAAATAATAATAATTAGTATACATAATTATCTCAGCAATCAAAATTACGAAATGTTTTCAATTATTATTAAAATAATATCACAACAAACAATATATTTTAAATTTATTAGAACTGGTAAAAAAGTTCCTTATTTGATGAATATCACAGATGACTTCATAGAATAAGTTGAATGTTTTTTGCCACTTGTTATATAACAAGTATATGTTAACTTATGTAACATAGTCAATTATAGTTGACTCAAAGGACAGTAAAATCTATGATCTCTCATTAGTATCATAACTATAAACATATGAACTAAATTATTAGTTTGATTGGGATAATTTAATAGTAATATATTGGTTAACCAGCTTTGTGAAGAATTTTCAAAATTGTTACTTGAAGAGACCATAACCCATTTAAAAGTCAAGTTCCGATAATCCGAAACCAACCTCTTACAATTACGTATTTTCTCTTACAAATAGCTTGTGGATATTATGCATCAGAAGTACGGTATACCAAGAGAGTTGGCGGCAGAAAGTGCAGCGAAATTCCTTTGTGACTTCCGCGCTTGCCCTGATGACGAGTCCTATGGATTGGATGAATGGCCTGAATTGCTGTGGCGCAATTCCTTGCCTAAAAATTATAGACATATTGCAAGTAAGTCATGACTTGACAATAAATTTACTTGTTTATACAGTCATCCTGCATTAATCATACTAATATTGTAAGTACATAATTGCGACAATCGTCATTATTATTAATATGTTTTGAATTTCGAAATATTTGATAGTTTTATTTCGTTTAATAATATTCTTCGTGTTGGATCCTTCTGAGAGTAAACCATAGTATATTAACTTTATGAAGTAAACTTATATCTTACGAACAACAGAGTAATTAAATTAAACAAAGATAATTTCAATGAATATTTAAATTTCATTGGTGAGTCAACAACCTAAATGGCTCTGCTAGAAAAACCCAGTACCAATTTTATAATATTCCGTCAAATTGAGGGGAAAAGTTCGTTAATAGCCCGACTGTCCTACAAACGGTCCAGACACGGAATTTAAACAGGGATCTGGCGTCGTGCCCAAAGTTCTACACATGTAACTTTATAACGAAAACGCTGTACTTACTGCGGTTATGAAAATTAATGATCTCTTAAAGCGTTACTTTTATTATAAAATGATTTCCCGAAACTAATCAAAACCGGTAGATGCATATATAACCTTAGCAAAAGTGGAAAAATAATAAGATCCAAAACATCCCAATTTGTAACAACAAATTTGTAACAAATAAAAACCATGAATATCTAAATTAAGATATGAGTAAATCGATATTTGTTTTATAAATAACTAACAACTAAGATCTTATGTTCTCAGTGACGTCTTCCACACACAATTTATCATGTTAATGAAAGAGCAAATAATTCATACAACCACGAAAACAAATTTTAATTTTAATCGTCTTTTTGTAAACATAACAAAGCTAACGTTATATAACGTGGAATATTGTAACTGAAAACTGCCTGTGATCAATGTTTAGTTTTTAAATAACCGTATATTTATGTGTTCTACTTCAATTAATAAATAATGCTATCATCACTTTTGTGTTTTAGAAAATATATCTGCTGAATGGATAAAATTAAGATTTGAAAATTTGGCACTAACGCCAGATGTTATTCATCTGTTAGAAACACTGCGGTAAGTGAGAAATCTTCCGGAATCGTAAAATTCTATGTTATGTAGAAATATTAACGATATCACATAAATTACAGCGCATCGAATATTATTTATGCTCTGAGCATTTTATATATGTATAATGATGATGTTCGTCACAATATTTCTCCATGATATAACGCTATTTTTACTATTATCAAGGCAATTTCTTTGTGTCAACCGTGTACTAGGGATATGACGGTGATGAGATGAAAAAAGGATGAGTGCCAGAATTACATTGTAACATAAAACGAAAATAGATACTTATTAGGTTTCCCTGTGGTGTGAGTGGTATGAATGTACACAATGAAGACAATGACACCACGACGAACACGATCAGAAAACAAACATTCGTATATAAATATGTCTGACTCGGCTGGGAATCGAAAAGGCACTTTAGCTCTGTTCGTACGTTCACTCCCAACTGAGTTATGGAGTCGTCAAATAAAAGGAATTAAAATATGATCATTTAATTAATTGTAATCAATAACAACGTCGACTTTCTGTATTGTAATAATTCGCCCGCCATGATTATTGCGGGCTCACTTTAACTGAAAACCTGATAATCTACTACTATCTGAGGCCTGTTGAGTTCAACAGGCATAGTAATATCAGTAGCTAGGGTGACAAAAATATGTCTCTAAATAACATAACATAACCTGAAAATCAAATAGAAAAAAAAACTGGTACCTATATAAAAATGACAACTTGATAAATATTTTATGTACAACTTAAAATTAAATGTATCATAGATATTTTTTTTTTCTAATAAGACGTTGGCATTTATCATAGATATTAGAAAGCTTAAAATAGAAGTTAATGCTGTAGGTACCGTTCTATTCACCGTATAAAAATTGGAAACAAATGAATTGCCTTCTGGTCACATTAAAAAATATATATAAGTTGATCCAAGATACTTTAAAACCAAAAATGTATGTTATTATAATATATAGAAAAATATTTAATATAGGTAAGTATATAAGTACTAAAATTGGATAAAATAAAATCTCGGATCAACTTACCTGTAAAATGTATTTAATTTATGCGTGGTGTTATGTGGTGAGGTATTTTTGTTCTCCAGATACATTGTCATTTAATTCGCTGTCCACATGATATTGTCAAAATTTATTATTAATTACAGCATTATTAATTTTTTTCATTACCCATCAAATATCGCATGCCACATAATACTGTGCATGTTCAGTACAGTAGGTACTGATTTTTCAATGTCATGAGAAGTCGACACCAATGGGTTGTACAGGCATTACAAAAAATACCATAACCAGATATATAGAATATGTAACATCATAATGAAGGTATACTTGATGCCTCTGCAACTTATTTGGGTGGGCTTTGAGCGCATGTTGCTAATAACATACTTGTTTTTCAACAGTTCAGTTGTTGCTCTTCGAGTGACTTAACTCGGGGCGCTGCGTGCGCATCACTTAGGTTTGAATTGTATTTTAAAATTATGAGGGAGTGCATCACGGAAGGTAATGACAATTGCCTCAAAAATTTCAATATAACTATGGAGGTACTTTTATGAAGTAAATATTAAAAGTTCTAAAATATATTTCAATAGGGTGAGTAAGCTGTAATAATACCAAGATGAGTTGTTAAAAAATATCTCCATTGTTATCAAAATGTTTCATAAAGTAGTGTCATGTTGAATATTAATGTGATATATAAAAGGTAATACAATTTATATACTTTTTATTATTTATATAATTATAATAGTATGTTTCAACATAACATTACAATAGCTTTAAGTCATTTATCACAAGTAAAATATATTAATGTAACTTACTTGTGACCTTTGCATGATGTTCTTGCATTGAGAACTCTCAACTCAACCACATTAATGCTTACACAAACGACAAAGATTCGTTTTATGGTTCTGTAAGTGCAAGATCATCTTGTTTGTGTTGTATCATGTGCTGAATTCCAGCATTGTACTGGGAGTCGGAAATAACAAAGGGCTGCTCGATGAATGTGGCACAGGGAGGATTATCTTCTTGGACTGATCACGAACGGCCCCTCGCGCGCCCAGTGGCAGAAGATCCATCGGTTGGGGCTTCGCCAGTACTTCGACTGCGTTCTAGTCTCCGGAGACCTGCCTTGGGAGAAGCCCGACCAGAACATCTTTCTGGAGGCCTGCAAGCTACTCAACGTCGAAGCACGCACTTGCATAATGGTTGGAGACAAGTTGGAAACTGATATTATAGTAAGTAGTTTGGATAGTTTTTATTTTATTTATGCCACGAAACCCCACGGGATACCTTAACTTATAAGTACTTAAATATTATAGTCACTTTAAAAGCAGAATAGAAACGAAAAACATCAAATACATAAAAGAAAAATAATACGTATTTTATAAGTATATATATATATAATATACTTATACGTTTTTATTTACTTGTAGACCTAAAACCAGGTTTATTTAATATAATGTAACTGCTACATAAAATTTAAAATTGTAACGCGCGTTTTGACGTAATTGTTAAGACATAGGTATGATCCCCGCTCCCGACTCGTGCGGTCCCATTCGAGATTCGACCGCCGAATTTTTAGTTAGTCCAGGAAACGGCCCATTGATAGAGGTCATGTTAACTATTTCGCACCAAAACGTGTTGAATTTCTTTAATTTTGTTCTTATTGTGTCTATTATATACTTTTGTTACTATACCTTTTCATTGTCAAATTTTAATAAAATTTTTGGTAATTAATACATACATGTGGGCATTGTGATTCCGAGTCCCGTACAGTTATTATATACCTACTGTATTGTATACTTGCTATTTGAAATTGGTTCTTGATATTTAGTGTGTTTTAACTTTATAAGCTAATAGTTAAACAAATATTTAACAATTTATATGTATATTGTGGCTTACTAAGGCGACGTTTTTAAGAATAACTGAAGATAGAAGATATATATAACTTTCAATAAAAAAAATAGTACAATTATTTCAATTTATATTATAATAACATATCTGTTCACTGCATAAAATTTTTACTGAAGTGTAATTAAGACGCATAAATAACACTACAGTACTAGTTTTTGGAACTTATAGTAAGCGTAAAATTTTTCTCATTTGATACGCGATAACTTGATATACTGGCGAATTTTTTAAGATACTTTGTTTTGTTAAAAACCATTTTTGTTAAGAAGAAAAATAATAAATTGAAATATCTTACTACATCAATATTTATCATTGTTATAAAGCATATTCATTTACAGGTAACAACTCTAATAATTATTAATTATATATGTGTGTGTTGTGTAGTCAACCAATTTTTACAAAATATCTATAACAGAACTTTATCATTGTTAGGGAGGTAAAGAAGCAGAATTGGGGGGCACAGTGTGGATTCCACTCCAAAAAGATGCTAAGGAATCAGATCTTCCAGACTTCACGATTCACAAGGTAACGGAGTTGCCAGAAGTACTTCCAAGCTCACCAAAGTGTAAGCGTGCAGTACACTCCAATGTTTGCTGACACTAAAATATATTGTAGTAGGTATCAGGTAATATGCATGGTTTAGCAAAACTATTATTTACAGTGGTCTATGCACATTTTTTATATAACTAGGAGAATGTCAGTATACTTATGAGAATTGGACCGCAATATGTAATAAGTTTGTTAACAATGGTACAGGGTTAGCGTGTCTCGAATGTTACCTACATCATAGTTGTTACCTAGACAATAAAAAAAAATTCTTCATACTACAATATAGATCTAGATGTATATGGAGGGATATTCAACATTCCATTCTTAAAGAATTGTGTATGTGTGCTGTTTACATGTCACAATATTTTTATAACATTGTTTTCACATCATCCAAGTATCTGTAAATTTTGTGAATGGTAGGAGTTACAAAGAAGAAGCAGAACTAAAGATTCTATTTCATACAGGTTGGATAATGTGCTTAATAAATACAAAAAGACATTTTTACTTTACATAACAGTTATTACAATATCTTCATAAATTATTATTATGTACATTTGAATTTGGGTAAACAATGTTCTCAGAGAACACTGAATATTTAACCATTACCTTTCCTGAATTTTACACCACAGAAACAATGTATTATCCCCTTATAAGTCTAACAATGTGAAACATGGACTTTAATTATCAGCACAGGCAACCGGAGATGATGATAAGCAGTGTTTTAGATATTGTGAAAATACTGTAACAGGGTACAAATATTGAAATTTATTTACAGTACAAAGCAAATTAGTTATAAATTTGTAGATTGCAAAAAGTATTACTTAACTTGCCTTTTATTATTCTTATGCTTTTAACAATGATGTAAGAATCCTTATTGCTTGATAAATAAATAATTTTATTTTTGTATTGATCTATCTCACTTAGTACCTACTAAAATAATTAGAAAAAATGCCATAGGGATAGCTCATGTGCTACAAAGTTATTAGATAGAGTACAGATGTATTTTTATATGAAGATATATTGATGCTTGCCAATCTTGTTGACCCATCTGAGGTAAGTCACAAGTTAAAAACATGCATCTTCAGTACCACAGAATCCCACAGTTTGGTGATACTGTAAACTGCATATTGCAAACGACCTGCACATGCTGAACCTAATAGCTTGGTACCGACACAAACAATACAAAGTTCCATGACAGGCTGGTTATGCATCTTCATCTTAAAATAGACTGTTCTTGTGATATTGAAAATAGATCGTTCTTATTATTTTGTATATAATATGTTTGTAGTGTGTTATAGCCTTGAGCTATAAATATTTTTATCATGTTAGTTTTAAAATGATTTATTTTGTGTTGTGAAATATTGTTATGAATTTGACTTTTGTAAATATTTCTTAGAAATAAAGTATGATAGTGTAGATACTGTGTAGAACAATAGACTGATTGGAGTAATGATAAATTATTTTGGTCTATTAAAATTTCTGGTACTTATGTAGAATATCAATGTGAAATACTGTCTAAAACCTATCTTTGTAATAAAAGTTTCAATTGGCATAAATGAGTTTTATAATTCCTGTCTTTCAACAGGTCCTATGTCAAAAGTGCAATACATATTCAAAGACAATACTAACAATTAAATTCTACTCTCACAGAAGATTTGGCTATGACCTATATGAATCAAATTACTTGTTAATGTTAATCATTACCCATTACAAATTGTAGTTGAGCCTGGAATGTTTTTAGCCATTATTTAATTATATAATGGATATGTAATACAAAAATCATGTAAGGGCTAAAATTATCTATATTTTTTACACCTATATTTAAAACAGTACCAACTAAGCAGTACGTAACATTTTGGCTTCTCGCTTCTCTTGTAATATTTTCTTTTGTTCTTCTACAATAAATTTTCTTTCTTCTAAGAACTGTCCATACTCCTGAAAATTAAAAGGAATAGCTCATAATTATGACACAAAAATCCCAAACTAAAATTTTGTAAACACCTGACATTTTGTAAGAAACTTATAAATAAACCTTACATAGTTCAGTATAATTGTTATAGGTTTTTATTCATAAATGATGATTAAGTATCATAACTGTATATACCTTTGCATCCAGATCTCTAACTATTTCAATACCACATGTTCTTGCTGTTGCTATCAACATTGTGCATATTTCCTTCAAGGGCTTCCACTGAAGTGGTGGATCTTGGGCTTTTATTTTAGCTATTTCATATAAATGTTTTAGAGTTATTTTTCCACATGTTTCTTTCACTGTAAATTAAAAAAACCAGAATGGAAACAAATTTTCTTATCAGTATTTTTACATGAATGTTTATAAAATACATATAATTAATGTTAATGCAAATAAGAGCTAACATTTAAATTTATAAATGATATCTTATAATAAGATATATATATATATATAAATCATAGTTTTAACTCACCAGGTTCCATAGCACCTCGATTGACACCTGCAGCTTGTTTTAAAAAGTAAGAAGCAGGTGGCTGATGAATAACAAGTTGATAAGACCGATCAGAGTTGACTTTAACTCGCGTTGGGAGAGGGATTCCTTGTTTTATATTCGCTGTTTTTTCATTAAAATCTTTGCAGAATGCTGGTATATTTATATTACGCTAAAACGTTAAAAATTTAAAAGAGGTTAACCTCATAAATAATAGACATCTGTATTTTTATCGTTCTTTATACCTGTCCAAGCATTGGTCCTAAAGGTGGACCTGCTGCAGCCATCCCTGCAGGAATATTCGTTCTTAACTTAGAAGAATGATCCACCTTGTCTGCAACTTTCTTCATAGATTTAAGCCGTGCTACAGACTTCGACATTTTGGAATAACAAATAACACTACAACTTTTGCTATGTAATTTTTTAATAAACTCATACACTTGAACACCGTAACCGAGCTTTATAAGATCTGCTATCTTTTATTTTACTTCTTTCAAGCCTAAAAATCGAAACTAACCATACCAACTTCAACCTCAATCTGAGGACTTCAGTTTGACTTTTATATATGACAAATTTATAACAGCTGATTTTTCACAATAAAACAAAAGTAACTGCATTATACATCCAAATATCATGTTGATACCATAAGTATCCCATGCACTGATTTCATTATGTCCGCATATCTGATAACATCAATCACCATCATCATTTAATGCAATCAATTTTATTTGTGGCGTTTTGCTTTGTATCTATAGGGAAACGCCTGCATTTGTGACATTCAACGGACATGTCCAATATCTACAAACTTACTCAGTAAAAAAAATATTTATAAATTACTGAATACTTCATTTTTATATTTAACTTTAGAACAATAATGTACTCTTTATTTTTTTTATTATTTCCAGTTTATTGCGACCAGAAAATATTACAAAAAATAAATTGAAATATTACAAAAAATAATAAAAATTTACTTAAATAGTTTATATTTAGTCCGTTGTAATCTTACATCATAATATTACATTCATGAAAAATAGTAATTGTATAACATTTTAGTAATTAAATTTTACAACTATTAGTAACTATTTCATTGATCTGTTTATTGCTGCTGTCGAATGGTCTAGTGAAATCATTTATCTATGGTTGAATCTGATTTCATTTTGCGAGATTTCGTTTCGTTTCATTCGCGCAACGTTTTGTCGTCATCTTTTTATGATTCAGTAGTTTCAGTTCAGATTCAGATAATGTAGTTTCAGAATTAGTTACGGTAATGTGTATTGATTATATTATTTGGAATAATATAACACTAAGGACCAATGATTTCAAATATCGAATCATGTGTTCTAATTTTCCAGGCGTATTGTGTTACCGACAATGTGTATAAAAATTGTAAATAATTATTAGACTAAAATATCGTTCAATATGTGGTCGTTTTTCTCGCGAGATCCTACAAAGGATTTCCCATATGAGGTAGGAGAACCTGTGCGAGGCTTAGAAGACAGATCAGTATGGTCACTTCACAAAGGAAAGAAACGAGGAACACAGGACGAAGTGTCGATTTTCTTGTTTGATGTTCAGAAAAATTCCGAGACTCTATTCGATATCGCTAAGGCCTCCCTAAAAAAACTAAAGACTATGAGACATCCTAGCCTTTTACATTACTTAGATAGCTGTGAAACTGAAAAATTTTTGTATGTAGCTACAGAAAATGTAGAACCCTTAGTTACTCATGTAGAAGATATGAAACTTGAGGGCTCACAAAAAGACTTGTTTCTTGCTTGGGGCATATTTCAAATAACTGTGAGTACAGATTTTTTCTCAATATTTGTAACATTACAATTGTGTATGTATAATATAACAAATTATTTGCATGGTTTCTATCTCTTAGAATTACTAAAAGTAAACAAATTAATGAACAGTACCTGAACTAGAGAAGAGATACCAAATATGTTTTATTACACCAACCACACCTAGCATAGTTATTATCTTAATTGATATCTATGACTGATCTTAATCAGTAATAGGTATATTTGTTGTGAATCAAATAGTATCTTGAGAATAAATAGTCAATGCTGTATATGGATGTCTGCAAGACCAAGATTATATCTGAATTTAAGCTGTGCACTGAAATAGAATTGTGGCCATATTTGTAATAGGCTCTGATTTTCGGCCTTAGAACATAATGAGACATTTATCACTTGATTTCAGTCAAAAAATATTATTGGCATGATAACTATGAGTAATAACATAATTATACAAGAACCATGTGTCACTAATACCCTTAAAACTAATACAAGACCACAATGAAACAGTTTGCTGAATTTATAAAAATCCATTAAGTCCACAAAAGTTCTATGTTTTTATTTAATATATTAATAGCAATGTGGAGTTAAGGGTCTCCTTATTTCCATCCTTGAGCCCAAACCAACCTCCTCTGCTTATGGCGAACAACAGACAATGGCATTAGGTCCCTTCTTTAGGAGGTTGCTGGACTTTCACAGAATGTTGCAATGGTTCTCAAATAAATTATAAACTATTACTATACTTGCAAAACTAAATAGAAATTAATTAATGGCAAATTAAAAATGACAAGAGACAGATTTGACAACGTGCTGAGGAGTGCACATATGGTTTGTTTCTGAATCCTGAGTCTCCCTGAATCATAGTGCCACAATAGTTCATATGGGGTTTGGTTACCCTGATATTGCATTACCTATCGATAATGGTAAGCTTTGGTATCTGCCTGAATAGCTACATCCCTCAAAAGATCAACCATAAAATGTTTTAACATGTTTTGATTGCAGTGATGGAAAATCAATTACAAGCAAGTATTATATTAATAATGATTTATTTTGTTCAGAGAGCATTATCATTCTTCAACAATGATGGGAACATGAGACATAATAATGTTTGTATATACTCTGTATTTGTAACTTCTGCTGGTGAATGGAAACTTGGTGGATTTGAGTTCCTTAGTACACATGGCCAGGACAGTTCCAACCCCATACCTATAAAGATATTACCAGCACTAGAAATATATGATCCACCTGAGAAGAAGGACCCTAGTAAACTTAAAGCTGTTACTAAATGGTGAGTTTGTTTACAGACAATAAATAACAACAGTTGACCCTAAACTAACTAACTGACTATTAAACAATAAATCGCACCCTTAGAATGAAAGTGACTTAACTCAAAATTTCTGAAATTCCAGATTTTACTATAAATTTATTTAAAAAAGCCTACTCTAAAACCCCATTTTGAAAAAGAGCCCGGATTATGAGTGAGAAAGGGAAAACCTCATACATCAGTCTCTTTAAATTTACTCAAGACCATACATTTTTGAAAACTTTCTTGTTCATTTCCCATAAATTGCAATTTTTGAGTTAGGTCCCTTTCATTCTAAGGGTGCGAAATGCTTAGACACTCAAATTCTGCACTAGGATTTCTGGTACTATGGGTGGCATGAACACACAAATTGACCTATTTATCTCTAAATGTGGAAGAATAATTTAGTTCAATATATTTGAATCAGTTTACATTGACCTTAATTAGACAATAAACAAATGTAGATCACAATTAGAAGACAGGCAATGAAACAGCAAATTAAACCACATTTTAAATGATTATCACAGTATAACTTTTATTTATACCCTATTTCTAGACTGTGAGAGTATCTTTTATAGTATTGGATCAAATAAGGAAATAAAATTCATAATATGTTGACAAATATTGAGCTATTAAAAATAATCTTATGTTACTTTTTCTTTTATTTTCTTTAATCTAAGCTACTGCACATGTTCATTAAGCATGTACTTTTGTAGGGATTGTGTACAGCTTGATGATGATATCTATCCTTACAGCTTTCATGTTTTTGACCATACCAGTCATATTTGTTGATTTATTTATGATTATTGACTTTCAAAATGCATAATGAAGCGACGGGTTACAGCTAGTATATCAATTTAAAGACCAACTTTTAATATTTTAATCAATCCATTTATTCAATTCAATTATTTCAGTTCCTCAGATATGTGGGGTCTAGGTTGCCTCATATGGGAGGCATTCAATGGGCCCTTGAAGAACCAGCCATCTCTGAAGACAGTTGACTACATACCAAAGCAGCTATGCACACTTTACTGTGAATTAGTCAGTGCTAACCCAGCATCTAGACCTAATCCAGCTGATATTATTACAAGGTATTTTTTTATAATAACTTATGGCTTCAAACCAAAAAAAGGTCCACTATATGGATTGGTTATGTTCGTAATTAAAGAAATCTACAGCATATTCCAACACGCTGCTCCAATGAGTTCCTACTGTACCGTTCCTATATCGGTTTAACTCAGGTGATCGAACATGTAAATGAGCAATTGATACAAGCCTTCGGGCCATGAGTACTTTCAATATAGTTAATTCTAATCGTGGAACAGTGTAGTACTAATTAGAGTTATATGTATCTGATTCTGAAATGACTGTTTTTTTTATCTTTAAAACAACATTAAATTGTTATTGCAGATGCAGAAAAATGGGAGGATATTTCAAAAATGATTTAATAGACACAATGTTGTTTTTGGAAGAGATTCAAATCAAAGATAAAATAGAAAAAGGGAAGTTCTTCTCGACACTAGGCTCACATCTAGATAGCTTTCCTGAAGCAGTGTGTATTCATAAAATTCTACCACAGTTGCTAACTGCCTTTCACTATGGCGATGCTGGTTCTGCAGTGCTGGGACCTATGTTTAAGGTAAATCTGGGCGTGTTTAACACTAGGTATCTGTTGCAGTCACCGGCGTGTTCATATGAGATCCTGGAGCCGAGGGGATTTACATACGGGAACGATTCCCACATAACCTGGAAGCTCCCAGTGATGTCACCCCATAGATTTCACCCCGATAACAAAAAGGAAGTTGTCTGTTATAGTGCCATTTATGTTAAGTTTTACGTTTTATTTTTAAGGTATCTGTTCAATGCAGTAGATTAGGACCCTTAAATGTTTCTCATAGACCATTAATGTAACAGCCACATTGTTGTACTCATTAATATTCCACAATCATCAGTAAAGTAGTGTGATGTTTCTTCTTATTAGTGAAAAAACCATGATAAAAGATTACGTTAATACATAGGACAGTATGTGATGGGAATTTTGTATGGCTCCCTTTTTGGAGCCATAGTAGGTTCCGAAGAATATGGATGTAACCCGCGTGCCTCAAGGTCCGCAGGTAGATAAATATGTATACATTTTAAATAAATATTCATGCATTTTGAGACAATTTACATAGTAAATATCCTTCATCCTCTACCCACATTGTGAAATTTTCAAAACTGTAGTAAGTTTGATTAGTTGAGAATAATATGCATGGCAATTTTATTTCATCAGTTTCATATGGTAATACTAAGTAACGAAATAAAAAGGTAATTGGAATAGCTTCACAATTTCACAATATGCGATCTCTTACTGATTAGTTAAATATTGATGTGATTGATGAATATAGGCATATGAAATTTATCTGTGGTCCTTTGAACGTTTAACATAAGACTTTGTTCGTCCAGGTAAACAAAGTAGGATTTTTGGTTTTTTAACGCCACTTGTTCATGCATGGATTAGGTTTGCCTATTAATATAAGAAAAAAAATTTAAGCTGGGGAAACTGCTGTCCGAAGAAGAATACCAGAAGCAAATAGTACCGTGCGTGGTGAAGCTGTTCGCGTCAAACGACAGAACGACGCGGTCGCGGCTACTGCAACAGCTGGACCAGTTTATTATGCATCTTCAGAATTCTACTGTAAGTCGTATTTTCTGTAACTTTTCATCGCCAAACTTAGGCCAAAGAAGATATACAGAAAGAATGTAGGTTTACCATTATCCTAAGGTCAGGCTGCAAATGTATAAAAGTACAAAAGTAGTATTATCGCAAAACAGGAGTTATCTATGAAATATTTATGTTACGTAGAAAAAAACATTTCTGTTGAATAAATGAAACATCCTGTATATTCAGTGAAGAGTTTGAAGTATGTCAGAAATTATTTGAGTCCAAACGTCAAAATTTATTTTATATTATTTAATCATTGGTAGTAGTACATTTGACAATTGAAACTTTCATCAACAGGTTAATGACCAAATATTCCCGCAAGTAGTCCACGGCTTCCTAGACACCAATCCTATCATTAGAGAGCAGACCGTCAAGTCGATAGTACATTTAGCACCGAAGCTTAACTACAATAATATTAACGTTGAGGTATTACGTCACTTCGCGAGATTACAATCCAAGGATGACCAAGGGGGGATTAGGTAAGTAACATTTTATGGGTGATATCTACAGACGCTGTTACAATGCACGATGCAAGGCGAAATATGGCGAAATGTCCTATTGTTTTTGTTTGGTTCCTTGGTCAGTAGGTTTATCACGGACATAACAGATTGGCTTGATTTCAAAGATCGACACCTCAAAACGTACACTTTTATGTAAATTGTCGTCATACAAGCAAATCTACCACTTAGTAGTGAGTGTTCACATCCTTGTCCAGGCGGTACCTCCAAAAGCATCACACAACGCGTTGTCGCTCCAGTGAGTCTTCTATTTATGTTTAAATGCGCCACCTCAGTGCAAATAAAAAAAAATTAAACACTGAATCTGTTATATATTGTGAATATCGGTTTTGTACTAAAAAATTATACATAACCGAGATTATTTAAGTATACTAGGTTTGTTTCACAGTAATGTAATCTGTAATAATTTGTACAAAATTCCAGGACAAACACAACAGTGTGCCTCGGTAAGATCGCGGCGCACCTCCACCCGCAAATTCGGCAGAAGGTTCTGGTGTCAGCGTTCGTGCGCGCCACTCGCGACGCGTTCCCGCCGGCGCGGCAGGCGGGCGTGCTCGCGCTGGCGGCCACGCAGCAGTACTTCTTGCTCGCGGAGGTCGCCAACAGGGTACTTCCCGCGCTCTGTCCGCTTACCGCAGATCCGGAGAAACAGGTCAGTGCACGATCGCTTAACTGGATATAAGATGGAAATGTATGTATCAAATTTTTTTTAATATGATGTGAACGTTTTATATACGTATACAGCTTCCATACAGAAATTCTACTTGTAAAATATTTATTAAAATGACAAGCTCTTTGGGCACACGAGTTGTATAAATTACATAAGTTGTATAAATTCGCAGGTTCGCGATGCTGCATTTAGAACCATTAAAGGTTTTCTAGGAAAACTAGAAAAAGTCTCGGAAGATCCCAGTCTCAAGGAAGGAATGGGTAAGTCAAAACAATTCAAAATGATTATGCTTCATTAGTGTATTACGATGTGAAGCATTACCTGCGCCACAGAAAAATCACTCACTTGGGACACGTATTACAGGCGACGATTAATGTTCGCGAGTCTAATTATGAGTTTTTACAGTAATTCATTATAACAGTTACCTATTACTCAGGTGCAATTAAAAACGCGTCGTATAAGACAATGTAGGACAAATACAGATTAGTATATCTGCTAATATTAGTGTATAACTTTATTGGCCTTCACAATATTGCTGTTAAAAAAACGTATATAATCTATACTTATGTCCCTGTAACATAAATCCCATATACACGGGCTACAGAGGCGGACGTCAATACAGCCACGCCGTCGCTAAGCAACGCGGCCGCCACGTGGGCGGGCTGGGCGGTGACCGCGGTGACGGCCAAGTTCTACCGCTCGCACTCGGACACGACCCGCGTGCAACATCCGAACAAAACCGCTCTCTCCAAGCCCGGAAGCCTTGGTGAGTCATCAT
Source organism: Megathymus violae (assembly GCA_003671415.1). Classification (NCBI taxonomy): domain Eukaryota; kingdom Metazoa; phylum Arthropoda; class Insecta; order Lepidoptera; family Hesperiidae; genus Megathymus; species Megathymus violae. Next base: position 2,070,246 of record PDGT01000039.1, on the reverse strand, counting down.
CGCAACAACCCTTACTGTCCCACCGCCGGGCTCGGGTCCCCTTTGACAATAGCCAAGTGCAGGTTTCCTCATGAGCTTTACCTTTTCCGATGTGAGTGAATATTGATTTGTAACACTTAGATAACTTGAAAAATTAGAAGTGCATGTTGGATTGGAACGCGAGTCTCCCGTGCGGAAGACCTACGTTCATACCACTAGGCTACCATTGCCGAGTGTTGATGAGTACCGTACATTAAAAAGCCCATTAGCCGCCATTTACAGGGCTCAGATCTGTCGTAACTTAAGATACTTGAATCTGTAGTTAACCAAACTGCTTCGATGATGATTGATGCAAGGGTTAAAAACTAATCCAAAAGTCGATAGCTATTATGCTGCTTGAAGACTCATGTTCATGGTTCACTTATACATATAAACAATGTTTCTAAATAATTTAACAACTAACGTTTTCTCATCAAGAACAACCGTCATCGAGCAGCATGTCCACAACTACGTCATCGGTGACGTCGATGACGTCACTGGAGCACAGCGAGTCCGCATCGGACTACGACCCTGACCACTGGGACATGACCGCGTGGGGCGAGATCGACTCGAGCGCGGGGACTGGTAACTTTTGTTTTATTTTCAATGGCCGACGAATAAATTATACAGACTGTCTGACGGTACTTGATCACCTCCCCCCCTAGAACATCCTTACTTAAAGGATTTATAATCGATTTGATGCAGGCCAAGAAGGAACTAAGACACGATGTGTTAGCAATTCCTCTCATAGGTGTCGTTTTCCATAATGATATTAGCTTGAAACCTGTGACTGAACTGCAGGGAGGTTTGTTTTGAAGTACTCATTAAAGCTATTTTTGATTATATCTATTTTATCACTCACTTTACACATGTAGTTAAGTACCTTGCTTTAAAGCAAAAAGCTTTTTACGATATTTTTATTGATCGAATCATTCGTAATTATAATGTGACCCCATTTACACCCACAAATCTCATTTTATCCATTTTTGTGCCGACTTTCGGAGTCTGGCTGATCTCTTATCCTGCTAGTTTTGGTACTCCGGTTCTTCGATACATATATTTCTGCAGAAAATGCTCATCACACTAAGTAAGTTTTGCTATGATGACATTTGGATATATCTAATACTTATCCCATAAGGTTTGAGGTCAGTAGTTAAGTTTTTATAGTATACGTACAGAAGAGGATGAGAACACATTTCGATGTGTTTATTAAACGTGATGACGAACACTTAAATACCCATGGGGATGCTTTGTGATGGTTACGATAGTGTTGATGATGATATAGATTCAATGTTCACACTGAACGATAAACATAAGAGAATTGGGTTTTTTCTAAATATTTTAATATATGTTAATTGAAATCCCATTAAAATCATTATCAGATTCAATCCAGACAGTCAATGAAATGGACCCTGAATGGTACTCTACCTTTATCATACAATGAAAATTCAATTAAAATCGGTTAAGCCGAAAATTAGCCATGACAAACAGAACGACAGACAGACGGACGAAAATGTTAAAAGCTGTTGTTTTTGTATTGGTATCATTTAAAATAACCCTATTATGTACTTGACAAAACGCAGTTATTTCGAAATCACAACTAGGCATATATTTTATTTATATGTAATAGATGAGTAATCACCTGTCTTTATTATTGTACTTGGTAGGCACGGGCGCCAGCGCTAAGTCTCCGCCCAGCAGTGGTAGTGCGCAAGCCACGCCCGCGCTCGCAGCGCTCTGCGAGGACGACTGGGACAACGAGGAGTGGGGCACGCTACAGGAGCAACCGGTTAGTTATCTTTAACACATAGTTAAACTCAACATCAATAATAACTTCCACAGCATATAAGCCGATCGCACACAACTAAGCAACGATTTCTTTATTTAATTATATTTTTTCTATTCAACACATTCTTTTGAAATTAGATTTATTCGATTTTGATTTTTACAAACACACTTCGCAATTCCAAACTACGCCATCGCTTCAACGAATCCCTACCCTGAGTGGTCATGGAAAAAGAAGAGGCAAAAAACTCCCACGGATTTTTTTTTCACTGTCACGTTTACAGACAGCATTTACTAATTAATACTTATGGCCTATATATTAGGATCGTGTTTTGTATTTAAAATAATCACCTCGTGTGCAACAACCTTTCTTCATAAGAATGCCTTTTCATGTGTTATTAATTAACATTATGGCCGTTTTCTTATTTCTGGCAGTATCTTATTATACATTTTTACGCAAGGTCGATTTACCTTTGAAGGTATAAAAAATCTCCAAAGTGACACAGTGTAACCAATCTTTATTACGCCATAGAGCGCAGAAGCAGAGCTCGCGTCACCGTCGGAGACTTGGAACAACTCACAGTGGACCGAGAGCCAGCCGATGGTGAACAACATGACGAACGTGAACAACGCGAACGTGACGTACGTTCGCAACACGCACGAACATCCCGTCGCTGCGCACCAGAACAGCAACGACAGCCTCGGTGGTTGGGAGGATGGCGAGTTCGAACCCATTGAAGAGAACGCTGACGGTATATCGTGAAGCGTTACTCTATTCTTTTCTCTATCAATTCATTCCTTGTTTATTTCTCACTCTCAATGTTTGCCTTAATCTACCACTTGGTCTATTTTTGCCATATATATTTATGGCAACCATCACTCGCATGCGATGCGCCTTTAAGTAGTAATTATTTGAAAATTGAAAAGATAAATGAAGAGCCAATTTAATCATAGTAGTTTATTAAAGTATCTTTTTATAAACCCCAATTTTATTCGTAGATAATAGGGTAATAGGAAGATTGTTCTATTTTCTCCCAGAGTTTCAACTATATATTTATATTATAATCTTGTAACTTAAACTTTTATTTCCAGAAAACAACGCATCGAAATTGGATGAATTACGTAGGAAACGGGAAGAGAGGAAACTACAGCGGCAAAGAGAGATGGAGGCTCGGCGGAGCGCACGCGGTCAGGGGCCCATGAAACTGGGCACCAAGATCAACACACCTCCGCCGCCCTTCTAGAACAACTTCAAGATTAATTATTAATACAGTATGGCTCTCTTGACAAATGACAGTGATAGACTCCCAATCTCCATGGCAATTGTCATGTGTGTGCGGATACCAATAATGGTATTCTTCAAAAGGGTCATGGACACGTCGAAATACGTCTTCTATTGCTAACTTATTAAGCCTAAGTTAGATGTGTGAAGACAATGGCTGTTAAAGTGTAATGTGTTCTTTATAATGATGAAATAGCAGACAAATAGGCATACTTGATCTTCAATAACCTTTTGAGATCTAAATGGGTAGAGCTGTAAACTAAACTTTCGTTGGCACGCACTATAAATCCTAGCAATCCTGCAAATTTTTTCATATGCCAATGATTTCATTGGTTCCTTTCGCTGCGTGAAGTTTATTACCTAATAGTTCTATTGTTGAGATAATTAAGGCTGAGAAGAATCAGGTACTTGTTACAGGAATATATATTTGAGTGTAAATTATTACTGCATACCATTTACTTGCCATCTGCTCTATACCCCTATGCATTCCCATCAAATAGAATACAAACATGTCACTAGTCCATTATATTACAAAACACAACTTTAATACCATATGTGTTATGGTTGAAATTGATATAATAGAATTCTTAAGTAAATTTTTAATAGGTTTTATAAATTCCAACCCTATGGCTATTTGCAGAGTTGAATTTCCCATGTCTATTAACCATTAAAGATGGGGACGGACATTTGTGTATAGGACAAGAGTCTAGTATGGGTCCAGAACAGATAGTGAATATGTAAAATATTTTATATTAAATAGGAATCAAAATTTTAAATGTTTGAAGAGTGACTCTTTAACTCGTGTTCGATGTGCTTATTTAAAAGATTATTGATGTTGAATGTGGTTCACGTCTTCAGCCAAAAGTTGTAAGGCTTAAGTAATTCCTGTTTGCAATTACGGAATTTTGAATGTTCTATTGAATTATAAACGGCCATTGTATTTGACTGAACGAAATCCCTTTCAGAGCTGTGGCATTGCAAGAATTTTCTATGTAAATTAGATTTTTATGTATAGGATTAAATGTGCACCATTCCTTTAGTGCAGTGTAATGAGAATATTTGATTTCTATATGGTGTAACAAAGCGTAACGAAATACACTAAAGAAATCAACGCCAGAGAATATAGGATAGGTATTATATAGACAAGATCATTTTATTATCATATCCATCTCATTTCTATTTATATTTTATTAAATAAATGTTATTTAAAATTGTGCATTTTTATTGATTGTCAGTAAATCATACATTTCCAGTTTTAGTAAATAAAACACAATAAAATATATTAACACCAATTCACCATAAGGAATGCTAAATAAGATAAATAAGTTAAAAATGTTAAAAACATAATATACCAAAGTCTGAGATTAAAAATGTGAGGTACATAATATTATAGTTAGTTTAATATGAAATTAATATTGCAGTAATGCACACCAATAAATGTTACTAATACTGGATTTTATTTTATTTAATACTTTACTTCAATAGAAGAGTTTACAGAAAAAATATGTATGTTGCGTTCTGTCTTTTTAATAAAGCCTATGCAGGTATAATTATACTCAATTATAAAAGTCCTTTGTTGTAAAGAAATTCAAAACGAGACTTTTGTATAATGTCTACATGTACATACCGCACATTTAAAAAAAAACCTTTTTGTCAATAAAAATCAGCACTACCATAATTCAAATTCATTTTATTAAATTAGTATTAATTTACTTTGCAACAATCCGCAAACAATGTATGATGGTATATATTTCTATACCAACACGTGTTTCGCTCCGAAACAAAGCATCATCAGGGTAGCAGACTCTACGAGTGTTAACCGCAAAGTACTTTTCGGATAATTTCGGTTAAGGATATCAGATTACTTAAGCGTTTAAAAATTATATAATGTTTCTACAAGATAACAGTTTCACTTTCTTTCTCGGTATTATTTAATATTATAATTGCAGAAAAAACTAAAATAATAAGTGTATCAGCTCAAACAGCGAAAATCTGTCATTATGTGTTTAATTCAGATTAGAAATTATTCGACTCTTTTATCGAATTCGGTTACGGTTACGGAGCTCCATAACTTCGCTGATAATAATCATCTCTACGTTTAATGAAGCGATTTTACTATCAGGACTGCTGTAATGCATGCGAGAGACCTTCAGTGCACATGCGTTACTTATTAATATTCTCTGTCACTCGGTATGCAAATAATAAGATGGTATTATGGTTGTCGGGTTGTTTTTGAAAAATTTTAATAGCTGTGGTGATTAAATAAAAATTTGGATTAGCAGACTAAAGAATAATAATAGGCTGGTGCGCGCGGCACTGTTTTAGAGCGGTTACAAAAACTATTATCGTGGTATATATACGTTATAGGAAAAAAAACAAAAAGCGAAACTAAAACTACTTTATCGTACTATATCAAAATAAGCGAATACACTGTTCGTCTATTGTCTGTTTATTTGACTGTCTTTACTTATATGGAAGAATTTTTTTTTCATTTTATATGTTTAATTATTAAAAGAAAACGAATGATTATTAGACGATAATTTCTTAAATGGTTCGAGTAATAATTTCGTTACTTACACTTTTAAGTTTGCTTTTTTAGAAAGGTCTGAAAAGTATTAATTTACAGTCTATAGTTATATTTAATAGTCGAAAAGTAATAGTAATTTATATTTTTTGTAATAATTCCTTGTATATACAAGTGCACGATAAGCTCTTTTTAACCAAATAATGTTATTTAAGGCTAATTCACATATTTTCGGAAATTACAGCATCTTGATAATCGCGCCTGCTTAGATAGTATTACATATAAAAAATTGCGTAATTTTCATATCCACTGTATTTAGGTAATAAACACAGAAATAATATAAACTCCCTATAGTTATTAGCATTTACCTTTCACTTCATTGATAAGTTTTGAAACTTTACTAATTTTCAGGTAAATATTCTTTGTAGTAAACAATGCTTAAACTTTAAATATTTAAAAATGTTACTTGTTAAACTGTTTTGACATTACGATTAAAAATATTTCGTCTTTAACCATGAGTTTGGTTACATCTGCATTTCGTCTTCAAAAGATTCAGCGTTCCTTTATGGGGCTTGGAATTCGTTTTTACAATAAGATTCCTAAGTCGTTACGCGAGTTGCCCATTGGAACTTTTTAGCGTCGCATTAAAACACAACTTATAGGCAAGGGGTATTATAGTATAGACGAGTACATGAATGACAAGGATGCCTGGACAAAATTAGTGTCGAAAGCAGTTCCGCACAGGTTTAAACTTTGTAATTACCATATGTTGTTTAAAAGATGTGCTGAGGAGTTTCTTTCGCCGTTTCTTCTCCTCATTGTTAAAGCACCTTTTCGAAACGGTGGTAGAAGCAAAAAATGACGTTCATAAGTGTATTTACTAAATACCTATAGGATTAAATGATTTTGAATTTGAGCCAAAATTAATTTTACTATTGAGAAAATCATATAATCATATAATAAGTTATAAATATATTTATTACTTAATATCAGCTTACTACCCACGCTAATTCATTTGACGATTGAAAACGAGCTTTCTTTTATTGAGACGATAATTTTATAAGATAAATGCACCAATAGTGGAAACCTGCAGGAGAAAATGTATTTAACTTGAAATTTCTGGGTTTCCAAGTCACAGCGAGACGCATCCACTGCAATGAGTTAATGAGTTTTGTTTGTGCCTATGTTCCAGAGTGATAAGAATTATTTTACATCCTGTCTCCGAATGTGTACACTTCTGAAATAAAATGTTTGTAATAAATAAGCTGTTTGACTTGCCATATTCTCTACATTATTCAATATACCATGATAAATAAAACAAAAAAATAAAGCAAAATGGATTTTAATGCAACTACAAAATGACATTTAATGTATGTTAGTCACAGCGAAAGAAAATCTTATCAATATTAAGTACACCATCGTTACATTACAAATAGTTTAAACTACTGTACAGGACAACAGTTCTACTGAAGAAAATATCTAATTTAATATATAATATGAATCATAAAGAATGCAACAAAAAGCGTTTAAAATTGCAACAGAATCTGGTTCAAATTATAACTATGTACTAGCTATTAGTATTTATGATAACGAAATATACGTAAAGTTGAACCTACAAAGAAAGCAAATATCGAATACGTTATTCATAGATACAAAACTTAAATAACTAAATAAACTTATGTGCTAGGACTTCCATATTCAATTGATCACCCCATCAAACATCGATTATCAAACAAGTTACCACAAAATGGTAATGTACATATTTTTGTATAATACGGGTACTCACGCCTACAAAAGAACAATGTGTACAACAATTCACGATAAATTTGTTAGATATACTTTATTGACACAGCTCAACAAACTTATTTATACGGTAGACCCAGGAAGATGTCTAGGCAAATCATGCGTGGTTCACTGAACTTTAACAACGTTCGAGGAAGAGCATAAAGTTATCAACATGTCGCAACAGTGAACTTTTGTTCTTGCTCATGTCCATGGGCGACGGTGACCACTTACCATCAGGTGGCTAATCTGCTCGTTTGTTGACTATAAATTATAATTGTAATAATATTTGTTTTCTTTTATATTTTATTACATCATATGATAACCCAAACGAAAACGAAAACACGAAACTTTTTTCATGGCCGTGGACCACTAGATTACTTTGAATTGTTACATAATAATATTATATCTATGTACGATATTCGAGTTTTGATGGATAGAAAAATTGACCCTGCAACTGCAATTGCATGCCGACCAAGCTGAAATCACAAACAACTAAGCACACTAAAATCAAAGCAACGATGCTAATGCCAATGGAAACACACGTTATTAATTTCTAAAATAGGAATAAATAAAAACAAGTATCTCAAATCATTTAATTCACAGAAATATAGTTACTTTACAACAGTAAATTAATGTGTGGAATTTATAACCAGACTTACAGCACATGAATGGTAAGATCTCTTGTTTGATTGATTACTGTGAATATCGAGTTTGTATTTTTATGAGAATTAGTGTGACGTTGTTGCAATGTCCGCTCGCAGTCGATACGTACTTACAGTTTAGAGCGCAGGTCGGACGTCCTAGCGGCTAATTGTCAGGAGCCATCTTCGAACCTGAAAACAAAAACAAACTGAATTAACCACTGAACAATCAAACATCACTACTTTAGGGCTGTCACGTTATGTGCGTCTTTTTAACGTGTATATCCTATACATGTTGAAGATACGCCCAGATACAGACGGATGTCCTTAGATATATGTACCTAGGACCTTTTTACTTTGAGTTGAAGTAATTTAGCAGTACTTAGATTAATTCCTACGTAACTTAAACTAATATTCGTCTATTTTTAACACTAGAGTAACATCTCCAACTTTGAGTTTTTAACAATTTAAAAGATCTTCGTATGATAAAACGGTTAATCTCTTAATTACCGACTATCTTATGTACTATTAATGGTTGTTGATTTGATCTTCCTACCTCATATTCATAGCGTTAGAGTTTCCTGGCTCCAACTTGTAGCCAAGTGTCTCATAGAATTTGATTAGCTTGTCCTTGCAATCCAAAGACATCTTGTAGCAGCCCAATTCTCGTGCTAGTAACGATACTGTTACAACAATCCTGAAAATGTTAATTAAAAATTCGTATAGCGCCATATTAACATTGTAACAACATACTAAGAGGAGAGTGAATAGGCTCTTATAAGTCAGTCCGTTCAACATCTTAGACTTATCACCACTTTCCATCAGGTGGGATTGTTGTCAAGCATTAACTTATTCTATGTAAAAAAAAATTGTCCTAAATGTATATATAAGTAGGTATTTTCATTATTATTTTACTCCCGTATTACAGACATATCAGATTTCCTCTATCATAACGTTGAGCATTGTAAATGTAATGGAATAATGAATGATTATAGTTAATAAAATGTTATAGATAAGGACCTCTTTAGATAAAAGGAGTCATGGGTGGATGGTTGAATTGAAGGCAAGAAAAAGACGTGTGATAAAAAATAAGAAAAAAAAAGTGCTATGACAATCCTTACAGATTATATAAATATATTTTTACTTACAATTTACCCAATTGTTTTCCTCTATACGTATCGTTGACTACAACATCCTCTAATCGGCCTCGCTATAACAATAAATAAATGTTTAATTAACATTTTTTGTAACAAAACTAATCTTACAATAAGCTTTTTATAGAACTTTATGGAGAATATACATATTTTTTTTACTTTAAATTAAATACAACTTAATTTTGATTCAAGTCAAATTAAAAAACCCATACCAGGGAGCAGTTGTGAATGAATTTTTGCTCGATTGTTAATGTGGCTGCACCAATAATTTTAGAAATGCGCGTATCTTCTATAACAGTAACATAGTAGCCACCTGAAGCCTTCATTTGTGTAAAACGCTCTGAAAACATCCACAACAATAATTATAATTGACATTATTTTATACTATTATACAAATAAGTATTGTGTGTGCAAATAGTCATACGAACTAATTCAATAAATGAAAAACCTTCACTTTCAAGGACGTCTCATGGCAATCTAGTGTGTAGTATTGTAGGGCTGAAATTAATGGCAGCTACTTTTATCGAAGACCAAGACACTAGACCGCTGAGTGAAAAAAAGGGAACGAGTAGACAGAAATCTGCCAAACATGTAATACTATTATTATGAAATAGTTAAAATATAGAATCAATAAATGTGGTGACTTGACTTTTTTAACTTTCAATTTTTCATTATTTTGAAACTACCATAAAATTCCTAATAAAGAGAATACAGGAATTTGATTTTTATTTATCATTGAGTTTTTTTTATATCTGCAGCTAATGTCAGCAAAGTCAAATGTTCTAGGTAGTTATTACATTCTCTCAAAACATAAATGATCAGGAAGAAAACCAGACTTTTAATGAGCTAGTTATAATGCCGCCAGTATTGGTCTCAAGGTCAGGTGACATTTTAAATGTCAATAGTTTACATTCCACATACAACATATAAACCAGTTTATGTACTATTGTCAGTAAATCAAGGATCTATAATGATAACTTACATTTTGTAAAGGAATATTTAATAGCAATAAATGTCTTAAACCAATAGTTATATTAGATGTATAAATTTTCACAATGTGATATACACTATATATATAAATTATAATTATTTATTATATTACATACCATTATAAGACATTATAATGTATATTAATTATATTACTTAATTTATATGGTGTTATATTGTGTAATAAACAAATCAATGTGATAGGATATTATAGCCTTATCAATTATCACTGATTTTATTTTTTATCAACACTGAAATAGAATATCAGAAAGTACTGCTTAATTCAATATGAACTTTATCTAATCAGAAAAGCTGTTACTGCTTAATTGACTACTGAGATTATGTATCCATAATTCTCAATATCAATCGCCCATTCTAAATACTTTATATCGAACACAGGCATGCAGGACAAAATTTAAATACCAATAATTTATTTATAAATAATTTGACATTTCAATAGATCAGTAGTCTCTACTTCCCTGTCTAACAAATGAATGTCCCCAATCAATTTGGTTCCCAACCAGGGCAGATATTTAAGTAACAGATATATTTTGTTCTCTGGATTTTGTTGTTTGTGGTATTCCATTTCTGTATGTCTACATCACCCACATTACAGGGAAGCATTATGTTACGTCTACATCGCTCCCATTACAGGGAAGCGTTATGTTATGTATATTTAATATTTATACTCTGTTAAACTTTTAAAGTGTCTTCTTTAATATTTAAAGCTGTTCAACATTTTGTTTTTTTTTTTTTTTATACACACTATAAAATTACATATACATATATTAATTAGATCATTGTCATTGAGCATTAGCACAAGGAAACACAAGGAGAGTTTTCAGGTGTGACCCGGAGGATGAGCAAAGGATGATTGCGGAGGTTAAAATAAAATAGGACAACCTATGTAAGACCTTTAAAAAGTAGGTATAAGAGTCAAGTTCTTCTAGGTTGGATTCATGTGTGTAGTAATTAAATTTTAGTTTTGAAGGGCATAACATTTTTAAGTGTTCTCAGTGAATGCAATCAGAAGTGAACCTTCCGACTACACCTATGGGACCTTTCCAGGATAAATTACTATCAAATATTTCTCCTAAGTTCTTAACAAAACATAGCAAAACAATAAACAGAATACTACATCAGAAATAAAGGAAGCACTGGAGTGTAAATTCTCAAACATAGGCCCTCATTACAGTAGCTTTAAATTGATTTTTAACCTCTGCACCAAATATCCAAGAATATTAAAAATGAAACACTACTTTTTAATTTCACATTAGGATCAAGAGCTTAAGAGAATTTAAAATATTATTGAGGTCATTAATACAAATATCATTACATATTGATACTGGAGATCTACCAATCCTCACAGATCTAAGGAATTTCCAGACCTCAGTAGAATTTTGATTATTTAGCAAATTATACAATTACATTCTTTTAGCATCAAAACACAAACAACTCCAACAATTATATATAATTTTAAAATGAGTATGATCTATTTCAGAGAGTTACAGCGAAAATATATTGTTTGCTTTGTCTTTTCCAGCCATCAGTTCTCTGATATAAAAAGTGAACCAAGGTGCAGGGTTTCATCTATTTTAACCCCTTTAATGGGAAATGTTTATGTACACTTTTAAAACAATTGTATTAAATCTCCTGACCTCATCATCAATACTGACACTGCTGAGAATAAGATTAGATCATTATAATGGTAAATATTATAATAATTTCATTATTTACTGAGATAAAATTTTCCACAATAATTACCATTACATATTAAAACTAAGTATATGTATTTTATAGATATCACAGATATTGAAAAGGGTAAATCTTACCATCAAATTGTTTTCGTGTAATATTTCCCGTACTTGTCAGTTGACTTAACAGCTGAAGGAACCCTTTGTCGAAATCTGATCGCTGTAAAGGTCTGACTACCATCCAGTCCTCTCCAGGCTGAGCAGCAGATATTTTAGGTTTAAAGACAGCAGGGCTTTTAGAGAAGTCCAATTTCTGCAATATTTCTGGAGGATATAAGGCCTCAGAAACACTAGAGTCCTAAAAATTTTATAGTGATAAGAAATTATCTAGAAATACGGCTACTTAGAAAGAAAATGTTACATTTTTATATAATTACCACAGTGTGATGATTTTCCCTTCCCATTTTGAGGAGCCTTATTACTTATAAAACATTAATGACTAGTACATACTATTGACACATACTATCAGATAATGAATATTTTACACCTGTACGCTTCACTCACTCAATAGAGAAGTTATTGTACGTGGCGGGATTCTACTAAACTATTACTACACAAAGTGGAAAGTATATGTCATTCCAATTAGACTGCCTACTCGGATTGGTTCACTCACTCATACATTTAAAATGTACCTTAGTGAAGCTATTGGCTAGAGTAACAAAAAGTGAAAGGAAAAGTAAAGCCTCAAAATCACACTACTCAAGTTGTCCCGCATTTATATATTTCTACTATACATTCCTATGCGACACCTTTTGTGATAAATCTTGACATTATGACAACAACACTGTGGTTTTGACAATTGTGACATATGTACAAGGTTTTGATGTTTAGTTTAACTTACTATTATATTAACTCTATGGTTTAACTTGACATACAATTTCATGATTTATTATACTGCCTTAGAAATTATATATATATATATATATATATATATATATATATGTATGTATGTATGTATATAAATTTATTTTGTCCACGCACGAGAGAAAGAAAACATCCTTATTCCAAAGTGAAATAGAACAAGATTACCTTTTGTCACCGCTTACGTAGCAATATTTTAAACAACATTGGTAAACTCCGCTTATTGGTAAACGAAGCATTTCTTTAACGATAGTTAAATATTTATTACACGAATATTTTAATAATAATTATGTTAAAAATAAATCTAGTTGTGTTTTAAAATAATAATTAACTAGTGTGACTTCTTTCTCCCTTTTGTAGCCTTCCATATACCAACTAGTCTATTGAAAATTCTTGGTCTCTATCTATTCATAAATGCAAGAATATTAAAACAGTTGATGTTTAATAAAAGTTATTTCAATTTTCTATCAAGTAGTAAATGAAAACATAAGTGCAATGTATACCCATTTATATTCGCAATAAATATAGATTAATAATTAAAGAAAAATGTTCGTATGATCACGAATTTGACTAGTATATAAATGTATATGTCAAATCCGATCATTTACAGCGAATAAACAGCTGGTTTTGATATAAATATGACATTGACATGAACAACAATAATTATTTACCTAAAATTTCTAGTTAACCTATGATAAAAGTTAGTAAAATATGGCTATAAGTAAAGCCTGTTTCTTTACAGGTTTAAAACAATATCAGTCATGTTGTATGTCTTTACTAGAGAAACATAAATATTTAAAATGTACTACGACTATACAGAAACGATTTTTCTGGGAACCTGACCGCAAAGGTGGATACAAGACTGCTGAACAGTTAGACAAAGTCTCCACCATTCAACACATAAAAAACGGATTTAAAGAACTTAAAAACGAATTTAAACTGTGGGGACAAGAAATAAAGGACCTAATTGAAATGGATCCTCTTTTGATTGCAAGGCCAGGTATTTATTTAAAATTTGTTTAACCACTGTAAATAGCCAATATAGTAACAATTCTTATTAATAGGCTTTTGGGTTATTGGAAGAATTTCTCACCAAGTACTAGTATTAAAATTATTCTATTATAATAAATTTAACAATGCATTTGTTATAGACCACTCCTAACATAGATTCTGCTTAAATACCTAAAAAACATTACTAACATTTACTTACTAGCATTAACATTAGCTTTACTTACTACTGATATATATAAATATTTAACAAAATTATAATAAACTGTTGTAGGTCCATAAAATATAAAAAATATGCTAAGGCATAAATTCTCTATTAACATTGTATTGGAAGGCATTTTACTTTGGCTTGTTACATTCCTTTATTAATATATTGTGAAATCATTGCAAATATTTTTGGTACACTATTGGAGACCCAGTTACGGTTATAAGAGGGTTTTCAGCCACCATCTGGGCTGGTAATGCATTGATGATATTTGACAATATGATCTTTGATGTGAGTTTTGTATCAAACAAATCACCAATTTGATTCTTTTCCTGTAAATAAATGCCTTATATTTCCAGTAATTAAATTTAAAAAGAAATTGTAACAGACATATAAACAAATATGATAATACCAATAAGTAGGTACAGGTAGGCATTGGAACACAGTTGCGTTTTGCCCTCGAGAGCCAGGTTCATGAGCTCTTCAAGAAGGAAAATTCAAATATTCTGTATGTGTGCATGTAGTTATTTGATGTTTTTTTTTATGTGTTAGGATGTTGATGAAGAAGCAACAAATGAATGGTACGGCCTGCATAGACACAACATCTACATTATATCAAAATACTTCTTTTATAAATGAATTTTTGCAAAATAAATGTATGAACTACATTTCCATATATCCATAATTTTTAAAATATTCTCAAATCTTGCTACACTGATTTGACAATGCCTTATTTAAATTTGATATAGAAAACTACCAACATGCTCAAACATAACTTTACATGCAGAATTTACACAACATAATTTTTGAAGCAGATGTGGTTTTACATTTATGTTGTTATCTAATTAAGCAGCAAATGATCACTTAATTCATGTTGATTTGTCGCATCGTCAATCAACTCTAGCGGAATGTTGATTATAAATGTTTTTGTCGAGGTTATGTTCATTCTTTCAATATGTAAACATAGTTTAATGACAATTAGTGTAATCCAAAATTATTAACTATTAAAATTACAATCCTTATTCAGAGTGATTATCTGTTTTTCTCTGTCTTTCCCAATTTTTATATTGCATAGAAAAAAACTTAATAGAATATTATTACATTTAAATTGTTCTAAACAATAAAAAATATTAGTTGATAAGTTTCATAAATTTCAAATAAAATATAGTATAAGCAGTAAATGATAACTGATATAGCATGGTTCAAATAACTGTGCGATGTACGTAAAGAATTTTCTCTCAAGGAATTGTAAGATCTTTGATGTTTCCGTAGAAAAAGACATCTATACTAATAAATAAAAGAGTGTCCGTTTATAATATTAAAATAACCACTTTCTACTACATGCATATGAATGTATATATGGTACATATACCAAAATAACATTTTTTATAATTTCTGTCTGTCTGTTTATTTGTTCTGACTAATCTCTGAAACGGCTGAACCGATTTTGATGGGACTTTCCCTAGCAGTTAGCTGATGTGATAAGGAGTAATTTAGGCTACTTTTATTTGTACTAAATAACTTTTTTGTTAAATTCCACGCGGACGAAGTCGCGGGCACAGCTAGTATTTAATATTTGTTCAGAATTATCCACCGAAAAACCAAATATCGAAACAAAATGTAATAATACTTAATCAATAGATGTTTTCGATTTTCCATAAATTCAAAATTATTTTTCGTTAAATGCGTTCAACTAAGCAAACGGTAGCAGGACAATATTAGCGAAACAAATATGCTATTTTGATTTCATATGATTTATCCTCATGATCACAGTCTGCTACACATTTAAATTCCTGTAGTTTACTTCTACTACTACCCATGTAGAGTAATTTATCAATCTATGAAATGCTCGGTATTGACTTAATAAAATCGAAGAGTTCATGCCAACCGACGAATTAATACACGAATTAACAATTGATGATCGTTTAGGGCTGCCAGTGTGTAAAATGTAATAAAACGTCAAGAAGTCTTATTCATAGAATATAATCGTACTCTCTGATTTATGAATGTTGTCTACGACAACGACAGTATGATTTAAAAACAAAATATCCGTTACGTTCGTTGGGTCGACTGACAGAATATTTATATCTCGATGGTTATTTTCATTTCGGAGTTTGTAGAGCTATAATAAAAATAGTTTTGTGTTGAAAGTTAAACTATTCGTAATCCGGTTATCGCTTCAGTTAATTATAGAAAAGCTTAAAGTTTGTGACACGAATGTTACGAGATATTGTGTCCGCGCAATTTTTGAACAAAGAAAGTGGCTTATGTGGAATATATCATAAGATATTAGGATATAGAGCTGTAGAAAATATCCTTAACGGCTACGTAAATAAAATGCTCTCCGCAAAGGGAAATGTGGTCACATCGGAAGACAGTTTCGTTACATCAGTTTCGTCAATGGGGGATCTAATGGCTTTGTCGCCTAGAAAGGCCGAATCTGTAGACATTACAAACGATCTTCTTACTGGCGTTGATACGGACACTATTTGTGATGTCACAATGCAAGAAGTACCTATGTTTGAAGACATGTTCATTGATGCTACGAGCTTGGACTACTTAGTTACACTTGCTGATTCAAATCGTAATCACAATTACGTAGATAGAGGGAAGGAGAGCCTCTTTGTCAAGTTTGATCCGTTATATGCGAAAAATAAACTAGATACTGTTGATTCTGCTATTAAAAAAGCTGAGACACTTGACCCAGATGTGGGCTATGAGACCAGTAGTGCGACTTCTGTCAACACCGATATTAGTGTTGCTAATCCTAAGCACACCTTGTCTGCTGGACCGGTTCTTGCTTCATGCAGCAAAGATAAGCCCACACAAATTGTTCCACCAGTGGTCAGCTGTGAAAGCTCTAAAGGCAATGTAGTGCAATCGAAGTCAACACCAGCCCTTGTACGCAGTGTTTCAGCTATCTTAACTCCATCTCAAGTTGTAACTGAAAGACTGATCAGTTTCTCTGGTAACACACCACCAACAGCAGCCCCTCGAAGTCCTAGGTATAATCATTCATTCAGTACACAAGAAGTGGATAGGCTACAATCTTTGCGGATTATACTTCAGAAGCAAGATCAAGAGGTGTTCCAATTAAGACAAGAGAATAGGGAACTAAGATCTTCCATTCAGGATATGGAACACAAGCTAACCAGGACTACTGAAGATTTGGAACATCGAGTGAAAAGATTAACAGAGGAACGAGATAGTTTAATGGAAAGAGAAAATAAATTGCTGCAGCAAATAAATGATAAAATTTTAAGTAACAAACAAATGAGCATTGTTATGGAAGAATATGAAAAAACTATTTCAGCTTTAATTGCAGAGCAACAACAGGAAAAAGTTCAATATCAAGAAATGTTTGAAAAATTGAAAAGTGAACGAGACCAAGCACTTAACCACTTAGCAAGCATGGAATACTCATTTAATGATCTCCTATCAAAGTATGAGAAGTGTAAAACAGTTTTGTTGGAGGCAAAAGAGAGGGAGAAAATTTTTGAGCTAAAAATATCAGAATATGAAATTGGAATGAAAAAATATGAGGTTTTGTACAATAATCTAAAAGAGGTCACTTCTGAAAACTTGGAAAAGGCCAATGAAACTTTAGAAAGCATCAAAAAGTCTCATGCAGTAGAAATAACAAAATTAAATGCAGCTATGAAAAAACATGAGATAACAATTTCATCTCTTCAAGAATCATTAGCGCAAAAAACTAGAGATAATGATGAATTAACAAGAATATGTGATCAACTTATAAATGAAGTCAATTAATTTGTTGGAGTAATTAGTGAGATATTGTTTTGATTTCTGATGCTAAATTTTAGAAGTGACCCTTAAATATTCATATACGTCATAGGACTATTTATAATTTCTGGTGGCAGCCTTAACATATAAAATTTCCTGTTCCATATTTCCTAGATCTTAGTACTTACTTACTGCCTTAACTTTAAAAGCTCTTTAGCTGGTATTTCCAATAAAAATATTTGACCTTATTCTTAACTGGACGCAAGACTGACAGTAAAATTTTATGATGATTACTTTATAGGAAATAGTGTTACTGAATGTTTGTAATTTTAAATTTGGAAGGAGTTGTAATAAGTTTTGTATAGCTAACATTAATGTGGTGCTGTTTTTTAAACTTTTGAATTTTTCTTTTCAAAATATATAACTGGTGAATGTCAAATTTTATATAATTTAATTATGTAAGTCATTGTAATTATAATTATTGGATGACATTTCATTTGTGCCTTTGTTTATAATGACATTATAAAATTATTTTAACATTCTTTGTGTTTTATTTTACACATTTAAATTGTAAATTTTTGTGAATACCTTTAAAATGAGAATTGTATTAAATTGTTTATTATTCATCTGTACATATCTTCATAATTGGTTTTCACTTTTCTTTTGCTTATAGGTGAAGTAGATCTGCTATGGTTGTTCAGTGACCCAAATATCCTAGAAAAATTCACTACAACAAGTGATAGTGACCACAACGAAGGGTTCAGTTATTGTAATCTGAGTATGAGTCCTGCTGGCAGAGTCAATTTTCATGGGTATCTAGACACGAGATTACCAAAAGATGGAAGAATTAAGAAAGCAGGATATTGCGCTATGCGCTCTAAAAGAATAAGGGTGAGTAATTTTCCATAATAATAATATTCTACAGAAGTTGAAAGAACACCACTGGTCATTCACGCCTGTAGAAGCAAAAGCATGAACTACACATTGCTTGCTAAGATGGAAGCGAAAATGCTACATATTACTAGTTCTCCGATACAGCATTAGAGACACAACAAAAATTAAAGGTTAATTCTAGAAGGAGGTTGCCAATAATCTAGAAACAGGCAATCATAAAAATTACTACTATGCCTAAGTATCTCGGATACTATGTGCTACAGAACTCAATGACCTCCAACAAGAAGCTTTGTTTTTCAAAGTTTTGTCCAGTGTTTCCCAAAGTGCAGAATGCATAGGGGTGTTTGGCCTAAACTTAGGCCAAACGGAGTCCAATATATCCCATAATCATAACAAAAAAGTAGCTATAAAAAATAATACAGCTGTTCATTAATTACAGAAATCATTCAAACGAGAGGCAACATATGACTGGAATCTATACAACACACTGGTGCTAAAAGTCAGAGGTGATGGAAGATCATATTTATTGAATATATCATGTGAAGGATACTATGATATCACTTGGAACGATATATATCATTATGTGTTGTATACTAGAGGAGGACCATACTGGCAAATTGCAAAAGTAATAATTATTTTAATAATATATGGAAGGCAATTGATACACATATAATTAATTGGTTTAGGTTAAAGAAGGTATTAGTAGTAGTAAAGCGAAAAGATTCCCACAAAAATCGTATTCATATGGACTGCACAATAAGCTGTGTGACTGGTATTATTTATTACCTCTGTCTATTTCGAGGTGTCCTAATACGAGTATAAACGATAATGACAACCAACTCCCATTGCAACAGTCCACCGCAAGGTAGGATACAGGTCTGTCATTGTAATTAAAGACGACTACAGCGTGCTCCAAAACGCTGCTACAGTGTGGTATATCTAATGGGGGAAGTTAATTGTCAAATTAAGTGACGGTAAAAGTTTAATTCCAGTCGAACACCTCCGACTTGGCCGAGTCGGAGTTGTTAACTCATACTATCACTACATCGATACAAACTTTTAAACTAATAAATTAACTAAAGAGGTGTAGAAGGCCTACATTTGTATTCGTATTTTTTATATACTATATAATACTATTGTATATATAATAATAAATCAATATATTTTATAATATATGTCTTTGTTAGTGTTATAAAGGTAACAACTGTTTTATATTGAGTACATGTCTGTAAAATATAGTTTTGGTGTCAATGCGTGGTAAACAATAATAGCGGACCGTGATTTTAATCCTATTTTCATATAATATTAAAACTACAATTAACTAAAACATGTTTTTGTTTTTGCAGATTCCTTTTTCAAAATTTATCTTAGGATCTAAGGGCCGTATACAAGATAAACAAAATAGAATGAGACTAGATAGAATAACACATTTTGGAATATCATGCGGTGACAAAATAAATGGACCATTCAATTTAGAAATTGAATATGTTGGTATGTAACTATATTTAGTTTCGACTCAATTTTTGAGGCCTAGAGCGTTTGAAAGATAGGGCCTTTGTGTCGGATGTTCCCCGAAGATTTCCGACATAGCTTAATGACTGATAATAACTGGAATCGATGACTTAATGCAACCTTGAGGCACTGGTGCTCCGATACTAATATAAAACCTATAATAGAAAAATATGTTGCTTGCAAGATTTGCACTTTTCTTGCAATTAATTGAATAAGAGATTAATCCTAAAAGGTTCGCAATTTGTCAATGAGCTGTTGATTGGAAAGTTTTGCTGTATAATATTTTCTTGATGCCTTACTTCTGGATGGCGTATGATTATATATTAATATCGTAACACCAAAGATATCACCGACGCATTTCGTTGGATACCGAAAATGTCGTCCGTCGCTGCATGCCCGCATTTTCATATAATATATGTATATTAACATGACGTGAGAAACTAAAAACTTAAACTGTAGCAGAGCCAAATTTGATAGTGACACAAATTCTTACGAATTATCCATTTTTGATGACAAGTTATTTAGTAGTAAATTTAACAGTTTCTGTTATATGCTTTTTTCAGGTTTGGAATTTGATCCTACCCATGACGAAGAGTTTGCCTACGAAATGTATAAAACTGAGAGATATATTGTTGGAGTTTAATTACCACCATCTAAACGATAGCATAAGTATACTCACACAGAGAGAGGTCTAATTGAACGTAGTTTAATTTTGCTAGGGCTTCTTGGAAACAGAGGTGAGATTTAGCTACCACAGCTGTCGTTCATACATATTAAATGCAAATTTATCGACGATCGGCCACGATTGGCCATCATTTAAATTATATTACAAACATTTGTACTCTTGTTTGTGCGGTGAATAATATAGTAGATAAATAAATATTGTTATTGTAGTGACATGATTTCTGCTAATTGTCACCTGGGTTCCATTACATGGTACTGAGGATTTTTTTTAAATGTGTCTGAACCTGCGCTCCTTATACCGTGACTTGTTTATTTTGTCAATTAGGGGAAATCTATGTCCATACATACTTATTTCTATTGCATTGAAGAATTACAGTGAACTTAAACCAACACATGTATTATTTTTATACCTATCCATATTAAATTTATGAAATAAACACAAACTTCTAACTTCTAAATATTAATCGTCCGAACTATTGGAGAGCAACGTCACAACAATTGTAATATTGGTATTTTTTGCTGTTATACTCTGAGCAAACTGTCAAAAATACCCGGTGGAGTAGAAAAATTGTTTTCGTTCCATTTAAACCTACGAAAATTGGCAGCCATTCTTTAGAATTCAGCTCGCCACCACGACAAGGATTACCAACTGTTATCATTCAAGATCGTGCTTTTTTAACGACTTACAGTAACCAACTCCGTACAAACAATAACTTCAAATATTTTATATGCTCAAGTAGTCACTAGGCTCGGGAGTAGTTCACCGATATCTATTGGTATTGGCCCTTATACATACCTATGTACCTAAATAATATTTTAATTTTAGTCATTTGAGAAACAACGTCTTCTCATCTTATAGATCCAACAGAATACAAAGACAACAATAAAGTTTCCATTGATATTTTCAACAGTTAGTAAACTATTTGAAGCGAAAAATACCCGAGACAATACAGAAAAACACATAAGATATGGTAAGTAACAAAGAACGAGATCAACTACAAATACAACAAATTTTAATATATAACAGTTTAGATTATTGTAAATCGGCTATTATCTATCGTATACTCTTCATCTAGCCTGGTATCGAACAGCTGAAAGGGTCAACACTGCTAATTATGATTATAAAAGGTATAAGAGCGATATAGGTAAGTGTTGTTGGTATACTTTGTTTTGGTAAGAGGAGTATAGAATATCGACGTACAACGCAAGTTAATCCGGGGCAATTAAAATAAATGTGACAAGTAAAAAAGAAGAGTCCACAGAACTATTTAAAATTGTATATAACAAATTTTGATCTCTCTCTGTTCGTCTATTCGTAAGATACTGAATGGTTTCAATGGAATGGAATTCGAGTAGGTACTGAATTATATATATATTTCTGATTGCTAATAAAATATTACCCAACTATTGAAAGAGTTTAAAACTGATTAGCATATTCATCCTCATTACAATCCATAATTGTTCTACTGCTAGATTCGGGTTTGCTTTTACAATAATGGGGGATAAAGCCACTGTCCACCGTACTGGCCAAGTGTAGATTTTTTACACCATCTATTGCAACTATTTTCTCCACGAGATGTCCATTTATTTCTACTATTACAAACCGACTGCTTTATAATATTGAATATTGGACTATCAGAAATAAAGGTGTTCAATAATGTTTATACGTAAGTATATGTATTTTTTTAAATAAAACCTAAGATCATGAAGTTTTATTATTTCAATACGTGCTGCTTGCAATTTCTAAAGTAGCGAACGTCAATGATTTAAATCAGTGGTAACCTTTTTTTCATAGTAACAAACAAGTATTACTCGTGATTTCGCGGGCCGCAAAAAAAGTAGGGAGAAGACTAAGTATGGAAGTCAAGGAAAGGGGATTCCTGCGGTCTCGCCCGTTCGATACGGAATCAAAATTCCCAACGCAAAATATCGCTAATCCAAACACTTCATTTGTCGTATTTACAAAAATATTAAAATGACGTGTTGCCGTGATACAATCAGATGTCTGCTGTAAATTAAATATAGATTTAGAATGTTACTCGCTACGCAAATCGACATATCATAATCGTACATCCTTTACTATGAAATTAAAAAATAAATTAATTAATTTCCGTAAATTACAGCAAATTATCGTATCAATAATAGCACTGCAAATCGTAGCGCGGTAGTGTTATGTAGAACCTATAAACTCAGCGCGCTCTTATGTACGTACTCTTATTACGTAACTCTATGACCTAGATGTGGTATACATGCGGAGAAGTATAAATGATTTCAAAAGTGGACAGATACAAGTGGTTAGCTTTATTCTTCAATAATCTCATAGACGAGGAGGCTATCCCTTTGGAATGGAGTAGCAGTCCTGGTGCCTTTTTTTAAGGGGCAAGGGGATGTACAAGATTCTAATAGGTATCGAGAAATAAAGCTGATAGCGTATGCGATGAACATATGGGAGAAGGTAATAGAGAAACAGCTGCAGATCTAAACTGAGGTAATCCAAAACCAATTTGGATTTTTGCCTATAAGAGGGACGACAGATGCCATATTTGCCATTTAATAGTTAATGGAAAAATATAGATTTGCTCATAAGAACTTGCACATGGTATTTGTTGACCTCAAAAAGGTATATGCTTCGGGAAGTTTTGTGGTGAGTAATGAAAGAGAAAGCTGTGCCTGTGTAGTATGTGCAGTTGATTCGTGCCATGTTTAAAAAAACGATCACCCAATGTAGCGGTTGGTTTGCATCAGGGATAGGACCCATATCTCTTCCTGTTAGTTACGGATACTTTGAAATCGGCCCTGCAGGAAGAGGCATTCTGATGCATGCTCGCAAACGAAATTGTTTTTCTAGAGAGGATTGTGCATAGTTACAATCAAAAAAGAATAAACATGAAAATTGGCGGCACACACTGAAAACAGTTGACTTAAAAATCAGCAAAACCAAAACTGAATATCTGTTCTGTGATTTCGGTGCTGTCTCTTGTGCTGCTCCATAAAAATAGATAGAGATATAATACCAGTTAGCTCTGAATTCAAATATCTCAGTTCGTTACTCCAGCACTTCGGAGAAGTCGATCGGGATATAAAACGACGAATCAATGTAGGATGGCAGAAGTGGAGACAGATTACCAGCACTACATGTGGCCTTAAATTATAGGACCGGTAATCATGTTCGGCTCGGAATGCTGGGCAGCTAAAGTGCGTGAAGAGTAACTTCTCCATTTGCCGAGATGCGAATGTTTTAATAGATGTGTGGAGTGACGCGAGTGGGTAAGGTCAGGAATGTGTATACAAAGGTTAGTGTAAAAGTAGCGTCTATAAAAAATAAAATAAGAAGTAGAAGGTTGGAATGGTCTGGGCATGTGATATGTGATGAGAAGGGATGAAAACCATGTGACCAAAAAAGCGATGACTATGATATGAATGGGATTCAGAGCGACAGGAAGGCCCAAGAAACGGTGTATGGTTTGTATTATGAGTGATATGAATGAGGTGGGAGTGAATATAAGTGTCAGGAAAGCGAGATGAATGGAAGGAAAAAATATCTACTGCGTCGACTCCTGATAATGGGATAAGGTAAGGCAGATGATTGAAACTATACTCTATGGCTCCATCAGTGTATTAATATTACTTCATTATCTATGTCTAAATCGAATGCCAAAATTAAATTAGAATTTTTTTTTATCTATGAAAAGTCTGATGTCATCCATCCAATGGAGACCATTAAATTTTAATCAAAAATACCTAAAAATGGAAGTATTGATAGAAATTTTTCAGGACTAAATAATTTTGTTACTTCATCAAAAACATGTGGTCTAAGTGAACAGCGTTGTAAAACTGTTATTGTGCTGAAGACATATTAACGTCTCGTACATTTTGTTACTCCATGCGTGGGATGTTTACTATTTCTTGCACATCTGCTAATTAATAGGTGCTACTGATAATGTTTTGTGAAATAGACTATTGAATCGATTAATATTACCTAATAATATATCTGTAACTTGTGCATAACCAATGTTGTAGTGTCCTTGAACGTGCCGACTGGATTTTTTATTTTCAGGAGACTATGTCTCCTCAAATAATTTCTTGACTGCAGATTTTGAGAACAGTGCGTATTGTGTACAGTACCATGTCAGGTACCGAGCAAAATATAGTGAACTCAATGCAACAACTTTCTGTTCAACCGAACAACAGTGGTCTCACTGAGAAACCCACTCAAGTAGTTACGCCTGCCGTCAATAGAAGTCAGCCTTCTTGCGCCAACAAAGTGACACCTGTTAAGGCTAGCACTGTGTCACCGGCTATAGCCACCATAGACCGTCTCCTGACTTTGGGAGGTAACATTCCTCCACCGCCGCCAGTGATCACACGACCAGCGGATATGGACCCACATACGATGGAACAATTGAGAGCCGTCAAAGAAATGTTAACGGCTCAAGAAGAAGAAGCGCAAGGCTTGCGAGATCTCAATCGAGAATTACGAGAACGATTGGATGAATGTGAGATGAAAATAAAAAAATTATCAGAGCAAAATGATGAATATGCAGAAAAAGAAAAAGCTCTCTCACAGCGTGTGGCTGAGAAAGTAAAGAATAATAAACAAATGAGTGTGGTTATGGAAGAATATGAACGTACAATTTCTTCTCTTATAGGAGAAAGAGAAGCAGAAGGTAAAAGATGGACAGAAGAAAGAGCTAATCTATTGCGGGAACGCGATGAAGCTGCAGCTCATTTGGCTTCAATGGAGCATGCATTCAATGATGTTCATACCAAATATGAAAGATGTAAAGTCATCATTCAAGGATATAAAAGTAATGAGGAGACATTGAAGCGAACTGTGGAGGAAAACAATGATGCAATACAGAAATTAGAAGCAAGGTATGAAACTCTTCGACAGCATGCCATGCAGCAACTCAATAAAGCAAATGCTGAGCTGGATACTGTAAAGAAGGTGCATCAAGCAGAAATTCTAAAATTGAATGCTATGCTTAAGAAGAGTGAAGTTCATGCTTCGTCCTTGCAGGAATCATTAGCACAGAAGATTAAAGACAATGAAGAACTCACAGCTATTTGTGATGAGCTGATCAATAAAGTTGGTTAATAATACATACCTATGACATGATATAAATCGATTTAAGCAGGATTTGTATCTGACTGCTGATATTGCTAGAATATATTAAGTATTTCCAAACCCCTCCAAAAATAACAATGCTTTAGTTAATCAGTAGTGAATATTGCACTAAATTTTCAATAATGTTTGTGTTTAAACAGGCCTTTTACATTTTATTGTTGTATTCCGTGCAATGTTTTGTTTATTTTTGTACAATATGTATAACTTTAGTTTTTAAGTTTTATAACTGTATGACAAAATTCATATTGATTTCTAAGTTTTTTAAGTATCTCGTTTGAACTCTTATTGGTGCTTTTACTAAACCCTTTATGTTCTTTAACTTTTGCTTGTGTATATTATTAATATTGTTTCTATAGCTTGCTTGAATAATGATAGAAAGAAATATATTTTTTGTACTCACCTATCCAAAGATAGTAATGATGTTAGCTAATTAGTTATTTAGGTATTGATATGATACTTTTTGGCTTAAGATATTTAATTGCACCTGTAAACCAAGTGTTACAATATGCTTTTAAGAAGCATGCAGTTTACTGCAGCCTACAAATAAGTCCACATGATGCTGCTAATGAAACTAAGCTTATATAATGAAACTTACTGATAGCTGCCATAATAATACATTTTGTAAAATTGTTTTGTATAAACTATCTTATAGTTAACCTACGTTTTTGTTTGGTACAGCTGTATTTTATCGAAATTATTGTTGTTATTGTAAGTGCTATTATCCACTTAATATATTACTTCTATATTTGTAGATAAGACGCGTTCTAATTCTCGACTGTAATCTGATCTCGGGCATGTAGACAGTCAATTGCATAAAATCTGATTGGTTTATTTAGATAAACATCAGACACGATTATTTACTATTTCGATTAAGATATTCCCAGTATCACTTGGATGTAAATATTTAGAACGAATTGTGACGGTACATAGCAAGACCTTCCTTCGCATTAGTGAAGATTACGACTCCGTTTATTTCTTATTCCATCTCAGCTTGTTGGCGATACTAGGATCACAGACAAACTTATCTGTACATCGTATACTAACATTTTTACGGTTTTACGTACATAAAGTTACGATGGAATGAGTAGAATGTATAAAATAAGAGTCAGCCAATTTTCGCGCTGAGGTTATACCGAACTCTTTAGGAAAGAACCTGTGAGATGTAATAAAGCTACTTTCAATCTCTGTTGTAATCGATCTAGTCTGAAAATTATTTGTTGCTGTTTTACTGATATTGGACGCTTGAGAGAACCAAATTTTATTTATTTCATTGGATGTTGGCCATTACATACAGCTGTCGTAACCATTATGCTGAAAAAATATATAAGTAGGTATAGTTCAATCTAGTTGAATTTGAATTAAAAGGCACGACAATACAAGACTGTAATAAAATTATTCAACAAGTATATTGAAACTCTTTTATATGATTAAATCCGATTGCTTCAGTGTCATTGACGTCAACACCAATATCGTAACAGGCTTATCGAACTGGAGGTTTTTCATCAGTAGCTATGAAACTATATCCAATAGAACTGTTAAATCTAGTCTGCAAAAGCAACGATGGATTCAATGTTAAACGAAATATAAAATAGGAATATACAGTGCGATACGAACCGACTCGATCTGACTAATGAACAGGACTCATTCGTTTTTTTTAATTATTATTTAGAATTAATATTATAGATTCATGTATAATTATAAAATGAAACATAATTGCCTAAAGCTTTTTTTGTGCTAACTTCAATTAATTAACAGAAATATTAACGATGTATTGCAAACCATGAGTGTTCTTATCACTTTGTTACTAACTAAAATGTACAAGAAATAATAGTTAACTAAAAATAATACCTATAGTCACAAACATAGACTGTATCCATGCTATAATATTATAACTGCTAAATGTAATAGATTTATCAACTACCATTTTTAGCACATTTGAGTTTTCTGTTTTAATATAGGTATTTCAAAGAAAATATATTTTATAAGTAGTTTGCAATAAATTTCAATAGAAGAGAAACTAATAAAAAATCGTAATAAATGTTTACATTGTAATGCATAGTTCTTAATTGGAGAAAGTGTAAGCAATATTGATTTTACCTAGTGTATCTGTGCCTTTATGGGATTAAACTTTCACCATCCAACCAGTCCATTAAGTAATATTTAAAGCATCGTGCATAACTAACATGAGATTTGTAACTGTAACATTTGATAAGTATTAAACTAGGATTAGGAAGTCCAATATTAATAAGTATAATACCCTAAATTGTGAAATTCGACACTTGATGGCCTATTGTTAATGTTTCATCAATATCTACGAGTCATTGACGCCCTAATACAGAAATATATGTGCCCTTATGGATTCTGCCACTTTAAATATACACCATGATACAAGACAACCATCCAAAATTTGTGACTCACTTCGATGATGATAAAGATATTTGGTGATTGTCAGACTAGGTATATTTCTACCTATGATTGTCAGACTACGTAGAAATATACCTAGTCTGACAATCACCAAAATTACCCAGTGTGATATACATTAGAGCTCATTCAAAAGGTATTTTTTCATAGAATAGGCCTCAAGGTAACTAAATATATTAGATGGATTTCAAATTCCCAGGTGTGTCGTCTCGTAGTTGTGTTATTTAGCGCCATATATTTCGAGATTCATTCATAATCTTACTAACGATTATTTATTGGATATAATTAATAAAAAAAAAATAACATGTTTCACGAGTAAATGTTCAACATTCCAGATATTTTTTGTAGTTTTTTTATGTGAACTGAAAATTGTTTTGTCTCATTTCAACACTCCTCATTGATTCATAATTATAATTTGTAGCTTCAGCTACATAATTTTTACCTCCATGTTCTTAGAGGTTCTTTTCTATGATTTTTTATTTATTTGAATATGATCAATAAAAATTTAAATATTTCTCAATAAGTTTTAAGTATAATTTTTGTACGTTTTTTTTTATAATTTGAGTACTTTGTGAAAAAGTCACGGGATATTCATGTGAATAGAATGAGGAAATAAAATTATCCATATTTTGTATTTCACACGACTTTTATTTATCTCTTACTCATTTTAGCAAAAATGTTATAACACTTAGTGCCTTAGGGATTACAATAAGCCCACATTTATATCTTCTCGAACTAGAGTACCCGCGTCGTGGTATTGCAGGGCATACATAAAAGACGTCATAGAATACAAGGAGCTGTGTATAAAAATTAGTCACATAAATGTAAATCGAAATTTGATTTGTCGAAACATTTCATATGGCAATTATTGTCAACTACTTCACAAAACACGGTGTTATTTCTAAGATTTCCAAATTAATAATGCCTATGACCGAAAGATTAAGGAAAGCACCCATAGGAAATACAAATTCCATGAAACTACCAATGTTTGAATAAATAATAATTAACGTAGAAGCTAATAGGAAAGCTAATTACATTGCTATTATTTACTATTTATTATAGAGCGTCCCTTCACTACGAACAAGGGACATCCCTCGCGGGCCCACTTAGCGAGGACGCCCCGTCTTCCCGCGCGATACGTTAGTTGATTTTGTAGTGTTGTTTAAAGTTATCGCGTCCTGTGTAAAACTTATGCAATTACAGTTTTAAGCAGCTATACAGTTGTTTAATTGCTTGGCCACGCTATACTAATAAATTGAATTCACGTCAGTGATATTTGCATTTAAACTCAATCATCATATACATATTTACATTTATTTATCCACAACTCCAAATTTACAAAGGATTCGTTGTTAATAAGTGCTTATAATTTTTTTTATCATGCTTTCTTCTTGAGTATCCTATACGTGTTCTTGCTAATCAAGTAACTGGCGGCAGATACTACAGTCGATGCAGCGGTAATGGCGCAGAGCGCTTGGAGTGCCGGGTGGTCTACGAAGCCGAAGACGGGGGACGCGAGAGTAGTTCCCACCTGATCAATAGACGAAACAAATATTAAATCAATAAATAAAATTAATTTGATATTTCTATTTTGAGGGCTACGCAAAAATTACTCCTTTCGTTACCGACATGGGACATCATCACACGAAACCGTGGAGTGGTCAATAACGGCAACGGGAAATGGTTGTTGAACGCTACTTCTGGACGATGGTAACGGTCCGAGTGTTCCGTCAGCAGTTACAGCGCGACACAAAGCCGTAATGTATCCGGCCCAACGTCCTGTGTGCGACATGGGCAACTAATGTGTGCAACAAGTTAGTGCCTCGTACTATGTACAGATGTCGTGGCTTTAATTTAACCTTCCATTAAAAGCTGGTAAACGGCTAGTTGCTAACAGCAAACTTTTTAATATATTAACCAGGCAGCTAACAAGTCTACAAACAAATCTTATCCCTTTGAAGTGATTAGACAGTAAGGCTAAAACGGCTGCAAGGAAGCTGGGGGTCCTTGCGAAAGTGAAGCAGTACTTCACAGCGAATCAGCTTTTATAAAGTATAAAGATCAGGTTTCGACCGTGTGTGCAGTACTGTTGTCACATTTGGGCTGGTGCTGCCAAATGTCATCTATCTGCGTTGGACTCGATGGAGAGGTGTGCAAAGAGGCACATTGGTGACCCAGATCTGGTTGAAAGCAATCTGCAAAGCCTTGAGTACAGGCGCAGGGTTGCCGGCCTCTCGGTTTTATATAGGGTACATTTTGGAGAGTTTGCTCAGGAAATGTTCCATTAAATCCCCCATCGCAGTTCCTCCATCGGACAACTCGACGTACGGCAGGTACCCACCACCTGTATGTAGTGAACGTGCCACCTGCATGGACGACGTGGTTTGCGTGTTCATTCATTATGCGCACTGCAAAGGACTGGAATAACTTGTCCGCGTCGGTGTTCCCGGCTACTTACGATGTGGGAGTCTTCAAGAGGAGAGTGAATAGGCTATTTATAAGTCAGTGCGTTCACCATCTTAGACTTCATCACCACTTACCATCAGGTGGGATTGTTGTCAAGCATTAACTTATTTAATGTAAAAAAAGACCATGTGTTAAAAAAAACTGGATTTCAAAATTCCATGCGAAAGAAATTGTGTGAATATTAAACAAAAGTGTATGGACTTTAATTTAAAATAAGTAAGAATTAGTAAATATGTTTAATTGAACCATTCCATATATTATAGAAATTACTCATTTATGTCAGTAATCTACACGTAGACGACAAATATATCCTCAGTATAGTGTCTTGAAATGTGGAACACGAACGCATTGACTAAATAAATAATGCTTGGCCTTAATGAGTCCGCCTTGTACAAACAAATACCAAGAGAAACATAGAACCTTAAATTAATTATGTGTGAAATTATATGACATAAATTATAGTTTATTAAACATAGGACATGTTTGACCCACTAACAATATTGGCGTATTGGAAATTCATTTATATGAAATTTGATTGGTCTCAATAAAAAAATATTACTGTACAAATGGCGAGCGAGTGGGGAAATTCCAAGTACATAATTAAAAGAGACTTTCGAGTAAGAACAATTTGAGTTATATCAATTACCAGAAGCAATTGTACTGCCGTGTTCACTTTGCTGATGGACGTGGGCGCGAGCTGCGCAGTCGCGTGCGTCACGTCGAAATATCTGCTCAGCGTTCGCTGGAACGATGTCAAGTTAACAAGTCAGCTATTGGTGTAACCCGAACACATAATTCTTTAAATGTTTGCTCCCATACATCGTCAATTTAGTAAAGAACCGTTAAAGAGTTGGAACCATTCTGAGCGTGGTTATTAAGGATAGATACATATCTATCTATTTATATGTATTTATATTCTATTTGTTAGTTATTTACATAAATATGAAACGATTATTAATATTTATTTATTTATTTATTCTGAACTATACAAAGTAATGAAATAAAGATAGGCATAATTTATTAGCATTCTCTGTCAGTTGAAATACAGGCTATACACACAACATGAGTACATATGTATATAAGGCTCTGGGATGTATTATTTTATCATGCAGAAAAAAAATCTTAGTACCTCTAGGAAATGCGGCCAAAAAAGTTGTGATTGATGCAAATTTAGTTATTTCCAATACAACTAATATTTAACTGGAGATGAGGCCATTATATTCAATGAATATATGAAAGAAATCGATGAGATATATGAAAGCAGATTTGTTTGCCTAGTTACTCTCATCACCAAACTTAAACAAATAAATAAGAGTTTAGACACTCACACCCTCGCACTCGGTCATTGAATAAGATGTAGTTCAGAAGTTACTTTGCAGAAATTCATTGTTATTAAATTAGTATTCATCTCAATCTGCAAGCACAATGTATGATGGTATATACTTCTATACATGCATAGAGCCTCCCTCCCTCCCATGAAGGAAAACATGCATTTATGATAAATAAAAGGATATACCAACACACATACCATTTCGGAGAGAAACACATTTTGGTGATGGTATGTGTTGGTATGTATAAAGAGAAATACCTACTGTGTTATTGAGCATTCTCTCTAACACTTTTAAATGCTCTTCACTTGGCCTGCGTGGATTATGATTTTAACCATAATACCAATTGATTCTGGGGCCAAGAAATGTGTATTGTCAGTTGCAATGTTGGAGAGACAATCAACAAGCAGGTTCACTGCCTTCCTTGAAGCAGACAATGCATCGGTGGCACCCTCAACTTGCGAAGTACATGGTCGTTGAATATAATTTATCATGTGAAGGTCCATTGGCATGTTTCCAGCCATTAACTTAATTAAGTGTAGTGAAACATTATAATGTTGCTGTACTTTGAAATATTAGTAAAATAAAATGTCCTATACTGACATTTGAAACATTGTTTTAGGGTTCAATATAATATTTGCCAACAAATGTTACTTCACACTGTTCAGATGTAGCTCTTGAGGATCTTATGGTGCATTTAAGTTAATCACAGAGTGGTATACAACAAATTAATAACTAGACGAAATTTTGTTGTTGATATGATGATAGTATATATACTATCAACTATCGCTCCTTATCAGTACTAGTGCTTAAGAACAATGGTATTTCCAGTAAACTACTTACAGGTGGTGGTAGGCTCATGTATCTGATTACAAAGCCAGCTGTGACCAGGACAGCATCACGACCAACAATTAGTAGGGTTAGACTTAGAGGTATTAACTCTTGCCATGTAAGGGTAATAAATAATGTGGCAATTAGTACTTTATCGGCCATTGGATCCAGGAATGAACCCATCTTTGTAGATTGCCCTTTCCAATTTCTAGCTATCCAACCATCTAACTGGAACAAAGTGGATTATAATCAAGTAATAATATTATTTGCTCATATAATTAAAATCCTTTACATATCTCCATTGATCTTTAAGTCAAAACACACCTTGCTAATAGGGCTTTCTGATTAACAAAGCTCAGCCTTAGAAAGTAATGTGACCAAGTCCTTGCCATTAGGGATCGCTGGGCTCCATCCCAATTATTTTAATCCTGACAATACTCTCCACATACTACAGTACTATATGAATTAAAATAGTTGTTATAATATATTATTGGAATCACTCTTTAATTCTGTTTGTCAATTTATATATTCTGAAATACTTGTATTCCTTTACTTTACATTAATAACATTTAGTTAAAATTAGATTCAAACAACATTACCCCGCCTCGGATTTTTTAACTTCGAATGCTAAATTAATTTTTCTTTTACCAAACATATTTTTAATGACACTGCAATAATCTTATTTTACATTAACAACAAATAGTTACTTGTTATATAGGATTTTCTATTTTATTAATGCTAAGATGTACTATTTACTTACCAAATCTGTAACTCCTGCAAAAACTAACAAACCAAGAGCAAAATTGTAACTCTCTTGTAGAATAAGGTACCCAAGATAAGGAGACATAGCTATTCTCGTAATACACAGGATGTTTGGTATAGTGAATATATTCTCTTTCTGAAAAAATAAAGAAAATCATTATTTATATCTAATGAAATGCTAACACCCTCGTAAATATAGCAGGTAGATAATCAAGACTTGTGTACAAACAAACATCAGTTACATAAATGTCTGACATAGGTCCAGTTGAACCCTAGTCATTACTCTAATGTGCAATGTCACTACACAGTACTGAAATGAAATAAAATATGTTTTTTGAATATTTAATATTGTTATGTAATAAAAATTAACATATAGATAGACATGTCATAATAAATTATGCTGCTGGCATAAAAATGGAAAGTCTTTTATCGCCAATAATTACGCATATCATGTTGGATGAGAATTTAGTTATGGTTAATAGATTTTGTCCACTTGAAAGAAAATAATAGCATGGGTTAACATAATATTTATCTCAAAATATTCGTCGCACCTCTACAACTTCCTCGATTTTTTCCCTCACTTTGGCCTTAGTTTCTAAAATTTCTTTAATGAAATGATTCTTTTTTACTTTTAATTTCTGTTCGGTAACTTTTTTTTGTTGCCTTATATCTCTCACAAACTCTACTCCTTTTTGACGAATTCGATGCTCAGTATCTTTAATAATTTCTCTTCTTTGGTCAAATGCATCTTTTAACGCTTCAGTTCTCTTTTCTAAATTAATAAAATGTTTTTTGCTGTCGGACGAATACACACATATTATTGATGAAAGTTTTAAAGGTAAACGAACTGAGCATTGTTTATTTCTAATAATTTTGTGGACTGTTAATAAGCTATACAATCTGTAATGACTACAACACGATGTTTGCAATTGTTTAACGGCACTGTACGTTCTACATAACATTATACTAAACTGTAATGTGTGATAGTTACTTGAATACACAAATTTTTAATACTATAATTTAATCCAAACGCTATCCACAAGTAGGAGAAGGAGGTGGACCAGCCAACCGGCCCGGCGGTAATTATTGCTATATAAAATTAATGACATTGACAAATGACATGTTACTGATTGTGACAGATGTGTAATGACATTATAATCTATTTCAGCTAATTATTATTTTAAAGAGAGTATTGTGTGAGTTTTTGTATATGCGGATGATAATCCCCGGAACCACGGCACCTATTTGAAAAATTATTTTACCATTCCCAAGGTACACTATTCCGGATCGGCATACTATATTGAAACAAAAAGTTCTCTGCCTCAATGTTTAAACTCAGCATGCAATAATTTCAAAAAATAAAATAACTATGAGAATTTTAGTGTTACTAGTTTTATGTTACTATCAAAAATTGGAAAATTATTTATTGGAAAGAAAAATTTTTTTTTTTATTTTTGTTGCTTATTATTTATATTTCTAACCGCTTAAACTTCACTGAAATCACATCAAATCGGTCCAGTCATTCTCGAGTTTTAACGAGACAAACGAACAATATATGTAGTGATTGGAAACAGATTTAAAAGTTTTAAAGGGGTGAATGTTTAGCTCATTTCAATATATACTAATGTACTCTGTGGCTCATTTCCTGTGAAATAATCTATTATACACCCTATCCAAAAGTCAATGGTTACACAGATATAAAAGATTTAGTTTTTTTTATAAAAATACCCGTTTATGAAAAAAAATAATTTCTTACTAAAAAAAGGTTTGCCTTTTCACGAAATTTTAATACTTTTTTTATTCTTAAATAATCGCCAAATCTAAATAAATAATTAAAACCCATGAAAAGTAAAGAGACTTAAGATTATTTCGACAGACCATAACAAAAAAGAACTGTTACATCCAATTGTTTACATGATTATAAAAAAAAAGTTACATTAAAAGATGTATACAAATCACATAATTAAATTCCTCGCTTCAATAGCTTTCTAAAAAGTTATAAAAAGTTCATAGATGTAAGCAGTACATGTTCTAAAAAAATATTTCTTTTATGGTATCTGCATTAAAATTGTTTACATAAATCATTTAGCGTCATATCTCAGCTCATCGATTTAGCGACTTACTAAATTTATCTTGTTTCAACTGACGATTTTTTTTATAAAGCATTTGAAGAAACCCTGGGAATGAAATTTAAATAAAACAAAAAAAAATCAAAGTTTAAAATAATAATTAATTTAAATTTTGCTCAAATTCACGACCACAGTTTCTGATACAAACACAAAGCTTTTTTCATAAGTCAGGTCGAGTAACTTTCCCTGTGAGCTGTTCTCTTATTTTGTCAGCAGCGACGATGATGTGTGACTTTAAATCTTCTATGGTATTAATTATGATATTTTTATGAGCCTCTATAGTTTGTTGTTTCCAGGTACTTGGTTTTATTACCAAGTCATTTTTTCTAAATTTTAGAAACTTTATGTACTTTCTTATACCTTGTCGGACAGGTATTGAAGTCAGTTACTTATTTATGTGCTTTATACGAAAAATTTATTAGTAAAATTTTGTTTTACGATTAAACGAAAATGAAAGTATGACGCCTTTTTTTACTATCACGACTTTCAAAGAACCTGATTTAAAAGTTTTAGACTCTAAGTTATGACTATTAATTAAATTTAATAAAAAAAATATCAAACAATAATTATGTCATAAAAAATTGTGCAGAAGTAAGTAAAAACGAAAATCATCGATTTTTTTCCCAGAAAATCAGGATTTTATTGAGAAATATTATAAAAATTCATAACTCTAGAACCATTGATTTTTGGATAGGATATTATAACATACATTGATAGGATACGGGCTAGACTTTTGCTCCTCCAGATATTTTACACCTGTTTCCAATCACCTGTATATGGTTACTGATAGATAATTTGTTAAATTTTAATGTGGCAAATTGGCTCAAGTTCACAAAGTATTATCTATGGAGTTAGCTAGATAGAAAAATTATTTATACACTCTCGTCCGTGTTTGACAGTAAAATTTTGATATTTATTTCTTTACTTAGATGGCGCTACCAACGCGCCTTAAAATAAATATTAATCTTAAAGCTATGGTTGTTTTGTTCAATCATATTTATTTGTTTTTATGTTAATTTATCCCGTTTCGGTAATTTCAAAAGAATGATATGTAAATATTGTGTATAATCAATGGTAAGATTTTATTTTAATTTGTTTTTACGTAGCATCCACATTATAATATGTAATGCTGTTGTATTTACGAACATAAAAATATACTTTATTTGCATGTTTAACGATAGATCTAAAACTAAAACAGTTATCTTTTATTGACGTTGTTATTTAATACACGAATATGTCAATATATAAATTCATTGTAGATTTTTACCTACCTGCAATATGCGACGTTACATATAAATAGTGAAACTCAACAAAAATTATTGTAAGTAAACGTCACATTTCCAATATTTACATTGTTTCTGTTTAAATAATCAGACAGTTTATGTTGTTGTTTACGAATTGTAAACCAGGATCATTCCAGTTCTGGGTGTGACAATAATTTATTTACCTATCTAACAAAAATTATTGAAAGTTTACTTTTTAATTACAGATTCCATAATGAAGGAAGAGGAACTGAAATACATGTTACGCCTTCTTGATAATCTGACGGTGGAAATATTCAGTGTGAGTGAATTTAATAATTAATTTTATTATAACATATATTTTGTTTTATAATTTAATGAACTTAATCTAAATACTCTGTCTTGTACTCTGTATTCTAATTTTGTTGTAGGAAATAATACAAATTTTTAATGACTTAGAAGAATCTAAAGAAATAAAAGATCTGTCGGATGAGACCATATGTTTCATTGAACAAAATTTGAAAAATAATCCTGTGACTACATCAACAATCATATATAATATACAGGAAAAATTATCAGCAAATGATGCAAATGTTCAAAAACTGCAATTATTGTACATGAATATATTGAAGCATGAAATTTCTGATAGTATCTCCAATGCTGACAGACTGATAACACTTTTATCACTTGTAAGATGGAAGGACAAATATATACAACAATTTATAAATGACATATTAAAACAAATGCCGTGTGACTTATTTAGACAATATAAGAAACAAATTTTGATTAGTTTATTACTTCAAAACAAACCAGAGCTTTTAAAAATAGCATCAGATTTAATGCACACAAATGAGCCTCAAAAAAGGTTTAAATTAACAGCAGAATACATGCTTGAACTATGCTACCAAGATAAGACACATTGGCTGATGAAAGCTGCTCAGGTGTACAAACAACAATTACATGATATAAAAAATGTAAC
This sequence comes from Megathymus violae, assembly GCA_003671415.1. Lineage (NCBI taxonomy): Eukaryota > Metazoa > Arthropoda > Insecta > Lepidoptera > Hesperiidae > Megathymus > Megathymus violae. The sequence goes on along the minus strand of PDGT01000039.1, from coordinate 2,032,123 downwards.
TTTTGAAATTAATAATTTCACTAAACAAATTCTTATTATGGTGCTCATTGACCTTACAAATTGTCCTGAGACATATGACTTGCCATCGCTTGTGCATCAGTTGACAAACATATTTTCAATACTAGATAACTACACAACAGTGGATCATCAACTACAATTTTATATAACTGAAGTAAAAAGAGAGCTGACTGTGATCAAATTTTGTTTAGAAAATAACTGCAAAATCATGACAACTTCGATATTTAGCCAGGTACTGGCACAGAGTGCATTGACTGTCATATCACAAGTATGTAGGCTCTCTAAAGTAGATCGGTACAAAGTATCAAGACTACTAAATACAAATAATGATTTCATTAATGAGTTGATAACACTGAGTAATAAAATTGATGATAAAGTGCCTAAGCAAGCTGATATGAACTGGGATGTTTCCACATATAATAGTTACTGTGCAATAACAAAGATAATAGATGTCATAGTAACTTCACCTGAAGGTGAAGAAAATGCTCAGGATATGAATACTATGTTTGATGACATAAAACGCCTTATTTTGTCAATCCAGCCTTTGCAATATTGTATTGAAGTAATTCAAACAATTTTCTCATGTCTCTTCTTAAGATATGAATATTTTTCGTGCCCTGAACACAATCAAGAATATCCATGTGGAACCCACTCTGATTGTTCTTACTTTTATTCAAAAAAACAAAACAAATATCCAAAAAATATAAAAAGTAGTAGTTCAGGATTTATATGCTCCCCATTAACTACACAGATTATTTTGAATACCCTCAAAGTTTGTCTAGAAACACTGTCTGAAAAACATGAAGGATCTGATTTACATAAGAACGAACAAAATGTAATGTCGAGATTAAAGAAAATAATGAATGTGATTAATCATTCTATATGGAAGATGCAGCTGGTATCCACACTCTCTCCTGATGTTCAACCATTGCAACTGAAGTTATGTTTGGATTATGTAGAAGTGGATGACAGTAGTGACGATGAAGAATGTGAGTTGCACATAAAACCAACAAAGAAGAAACCTAAAGTAAGGAGACGACACACTAACTCCAATGTTGATATTAACCATGCTATGGTTACATCTACAATTTCAGCTTCAGAAGATGGTAAGAATGCTTATAGTTTGTCTATTCTAATTGCTCAATTGAGCTTAATTACTAATGGAAATCTGTTAATCTGTTTAAAATATGAGATCTGTATACAAGCATTTAATAATTCTTTAGGTAAAATCAATACCAAAAAGTATTTTGTTTTTATTTATTTTAATAATAAAATTAACAAAATCGGGATTAAACTTAGACACATTGGTAAACAGAGCATAATTGAAAATTCGTTTTATGATATTAAAATTGTATTTCTATCTTTTTTTACAGCGTGCACAACAAAAGAAAATGCAATTGATTTTATCTCAATCATGTTAGCAAAGCCGACATGCTTGGTAGCCTTGGCACTTTATCACAATGACTTTTCTAAGGCAAATCAAATTTTAGAGGTGAGTATTTTAAATGTAATAAATAATACATTGTATGCATAACTATACAGGTTTATACTTATTATTAAGTACTGTGATTCACGAAGACGAATGTTTAACATATTAACACCTGTTAACACAAAAAACAAGTACATATTAGTAATTCGTGCTGCAATAAAATGTCACTAACCCCAATTCATTCACAATTAAAAATATTTAGAACAATTCTTAATTTTTTTAATGTCCGTCGCCAATCTACGATTTTCTTGGTGTTCCTGGAGTTTTATATACCTACTTAATTAGATTGTCAGCAAATTGAAAAAAATGTCACGCTGATTATAACCATAATAATTTAATTGTAGACAAATTGATGTTACGCTATAAATATATATCGCTATGGCGTACAATATTATAAAAATGAGCCCTATATTTCATTGGTGTACACAATGGTGTACAAAAAAAATCAAACCAATCCTATCATATAATTTAATAATTATAAAATAAAAATAAAATAATCAAGGATGAATTTATATAACGTTTTTATTTAAATATTAGCAAAGTGCCCTCGCTTCGCTTCAGGAAAACTACTCCTTACATTATTTTAAATTAATTTATAACTTTTATATTTATGGACGGATTGTAATGAAACGAACTTTTAGTATTAAGTGACGCTTACTGCGATACATTAGTGAAAACCAGAACGAAATCGATTATGCCCTTTCTAAGATTAGCGGGAACAAACGCACAGACAAACAGATAAAAATTGTAAAATTATTGTTTTGGATTCTATTGCGTTAATAATGGCCTGTAATAATGTTTTTTCTCATATATCGTTCATGTACAGAAAGCGATCAGTTAGAATTTTATTATTAGTATAGATTTGTCAATACTGTAGAAAACAAGATAGTGTGAATAGCTCTAACCGCTTAAAATGTGGGTTACATTAGTGCCTTATTTTTATACATTAGTATTATATATTATACAGACTGTAGACTATAGACTGTGCCAACTAACATGAACATAATTTAAATCTATGTGCACAGACACAAAAATAAATTTTATGTTTATGATTTTTTCGTAAACAATACTGTATTTGGCTCGTATACATCTTTGATGGATCTTGTTGGTGCAACATAATCGCGATACGCCGTTAAAACCGTTATTTATTAATTTTTTACCGATTTTAATTTTTGACCAACATAAGAAAATTTATTTAATTTTTTACAGATTTGTTCCAGTTAATTTTTTGGTCAATATTCAGTCCCAAAAATATTGTTTTGCCAGTTGTTGAATATTAGTAGTATCAATATATATACGGAACACAACTAATTGCAATTATAATTAACATTGCAGATTTTAAATGCCAAAAATTTACGATGTTTATGCAATAGATAAAGTGAGAAAAATAAATAATTTTTGTAAAAAACTATTGATTAAAATTTGTCATTTAATAAAAATTAAATTATTTTCAGATGTTCGACTTAGCAGACTCTGAAATAGCTACTGAGGTGACATTTACAGAACAATTGCGTCATTTGGTAGCAAAGATCAAGAACATCCTCCATTATAGAGACTGCTCTCGATATTCTACAAAAGAGTTATCTGCTCTCTCGGTTGTAGCCACTGAAGTGATGGGCCTCGTAGAAGGCTTTCTTGCTTGTAACAGAGCGCCTAATTCGTTCGATATAATCGAATTAGGAGTCCGTCATCCCCATTTACAGTTGTACAGCCATCAAAACGCTCCCTTCATCAACGCTGTTGATATACTACTCAGCAGCGGTCTTAACAGGGAGATTACGTATGGATTGATAAATGTTGTTGAACGAAAACTAGCCGAAGTGAGAAGTAGCACAGATGTGGCCGCTGTTAAGAAGACAAATTACATAAGGTTCGTTGAAGATATAGCAAGCGTGACTTTTGAAATATTTGGCAACACAGAAAAGTCGTTTGATTACGTAGACAACGTATGTGGTTTAATTACTGACTGCCGCATACCCATCAAACACAAAGAATTCTGTAAACTGAACCAGCTTTCCAAGGAGTTAAGACAGTCGTGTCAAGATCTAGCTGTCGTTGTAAATCCGACTGATGATGTGAAACTGGATGAGAATTCACTACAAAAATATCACCAGATTTATATGAATGTGGTCGCAGCGTCGGACAAGGATTTATGCAATATTGGAGAAGTATCTCGCCACGGAAATAAAAAAACAAGAGTTCATTACCTACGCATGTGTTACATGTACTCTAAGTCAGTATCGCAGCTGGAACACGAAGATCGATCTCCGGAAACAAACGCAGAAGCACCTTATTTCTCGATTCTCGAACGACCGCTGCATGACATTTTCGGGAACATGATCAATAATAAGGAAATACCTGTCACACATTTGGAACCGATTTGCAAGAAATTGAACGTGAATTTAGTGCCAAAACTGATTTTGAATTTTTGTCCCTCGATCTCATTACCAGGGTCCCATAAAGAAGCCACAGAGGAAATTTTCATAAATCTACTACAAGATGTATACGATTTCAAGAACTCTGAAGAAAAGCTATTTATTGCACATACGACGAATTTCGCTCCACTACCAAGAACACCTGATCCCCAGTGCCTAACGTACGTTGTGTTACACAACTGGGTATTAGCACACATAATCAAGAAAATCCACACATCTCTTAGTGAAAGCAATATGCAGCACAGCACGGACGCTCGAACTAAATGTCTCAATAAGTATATGGAGTTAGAGAGATTCGATTACACGAAGGTCCTGTTCGATGGCAATAAATATTTAGCTTCCCTTCACACTGTAATCGATTTAGACAAATTATTCACATTTATGTCCAAGCTGATAGAATCGGGAAAAATTTTGCAGTGTTTAAAAATAATCGATTCCTTATCTGAACGCCAATTGATGTGCAGCGCAAACTTGATGAACTTGAGAGATTTGATATTGTTCAAGTTGGCAACTAACCCAAAATTAAGTAACAATTGGAAATACTGCCAGTATCTGAAGTGTCCCGAACTGAAGTTAGATTTGATAGTCAACAATCTGAATAATTGGCCGGCAGAAGGAGCTATGGAGGTTCTGGATTATCTGCGCTTTACTTTGAACCAGAGTTCCTTAGAAGATGGATTGTATGAAAAATGCACAAGTTGGATGACCAGGATACCCTTGTATGAACAGGTATAATCGCTTTTCAAAATAGCTGTAATGATTTACATTTAAAATACCTTTGATGACATTTTTTTATAATTTCTAGATATCGACAATTATGGGTGTTAACCATTGGTATAATATATACAAAATGTCCATTGAAAATCCTGAAGGTATTATCGAAGTTCTCATGGACAGTCAACAGGTATGTGTACAATGTACCGTGAACACCTTTCTGCGTTCTCAATCCAAATAATATTGTTTTCTTTTGCTTGTAATTTATATAATTCACCGTCTATTATTCACAGTTCAAATTGTGCCTAGAATGGGCTGATGTACACAATATATCAGAACACATGAAGAATTTAATCGTAGTAAATCTTTTACGGCAGTTGTTCGAATATCCAAATCAAGCCACTCCAGAAATGATCCAAAAACTTTTAGATAGGCTTTCCACGTCTCAAGCAACAGATCTCATTCGAGAAGAAATGTCCAAAGTGCGTAATGTTCAAATTCTTCAAGTCTGCGTCGACTTTATATACGAAAATTTGTTTGACTGGAAATGTTTTGAAAACATCAAAATTGGACTACAAATAATGACGGAAATTGACGTCAATATGAGACAAATGTTTTGGGAGCTGATTGAAAAACCTTTGCTTATGATCGAACAGTTCTTGATGAACGGTAAACTTGATACTTTGACAGATATCATAAACAAGATCTCCCCGAATCTTAAGAAAGATCCGACCGGAGATAACTTGTATTATAATATCAAGTCGATAGAATCATTGGTAATATCTCGGAATGCCGTCGACGCGTTACTGAGGTATTATGCGGAAAAGGCCTTAGATATGAGGAATCCTACAAACGTATCTCCTACTCCATTGAAGCCATGGGACGATGCGCTATTGCAGTCAATGGATTCTATAAACTTGGAAGCCGCGTCCAAACCATTCATAATGCCCGAACGCGTACCGACGAAGGAGCAATGGGTGGAAGACTACACAACAGACCGATGCATGTTGTGCAAGATATCGATATTTTCGATGATTATAAGAAGACATCATTGTCGACGCTGTGGCAGACTTGTCTGCCATGCTTGTTCGAGAAATCGAATGCACGTAAGTAATTCGATTTGCCAATATCCAAGAAATCCAATGGGATAAACGAACTTTGAATGTATTCTTGCATAAATTATGAAGTTAACGTTTTGTTGAATTAATTGACATTTTTTTATTAAGTTTATGCTTTTATAATAGGCTTTTTGTTATAATACTTTTTGGTAAATTATCTTAGGTGCCAACATATCCTAGCGGTGTCAAATTTCGCGTATGCGACGATTGTTACGTACAGTCGATGAACAAGAAATCAATTCATGAACAAGATAATTTAGCAATGAGCAGTAATTCTGATTCGGCTGGCAGCGCGACCAGCTGCATGGATTGGAGCCTGACCGCCAACGCTAAGAGGAATGAGGCTGTCCGAGCCGAGTTTAGTTATGAATTCACGCCCAACGTCACATTATGCCTTTCTATCATGAAGATGCACAGTATCAATCTGGATTACCCTAGGTTCGTAACGTAATTTAAATCCAATGCTAGCTTGATCTCCGGCTCGAGTTTAAATAAATATTAATAAGAGCTAAGTATTCTTGTGCAATACCTTATACTCGTAATATTTCGATTCATAACTTAGTAGACCTATAGACAAATCAACGACAATGATCCCAAAGCTAAATATAAGTATAACATTAAGTTATGTTGTAAACTGGGGATACAATGTACTTATTGTGTATTGTACTTTATGGCTATTATTTCCAAAACATAAATAGGATTTTTGAGAAAATAGGAATGAGATCAGAGACAGGCTTTATTTAACTTATCAATGAAGTATATACAAACTCACAACCCACATACACACATACACACATACAGCAAATACATTGCTAAATATATATTTAGATAACATCAAAAGCATATGATAAAAAACTGAATATTAGTAGCAGTAAGCGAGCTGCGTGACACTTGATTTGATACTGTATTAAAACAGTGAAACTGCATTGAAATTCAAAGTAGTTTAATTATATATTTTTTTTTAGTTTTATTAGTTTAATTATATAATGTTTTCATTAAGAATGATAAAAATATTACGATAAAACTGACCCACACACTTTATTTTTATTGATATAGTTATTTATTATAGGAGAATAACTTTATTACACATCGACTGTGATGATATTTTTGATGTCGAATGTATAACAGGTTTCTGCTAGACCGCAGTGATGAGGTGGCGCGTGAACTCGCGCACGGCGGCGACGCGCGGCTCCTGGTGCGTGCGCGTCGCTCGCTCCTCATCGCCGCGGCCGAACTCTATTCGCGTGCTCCGCAGGAGAAGTCGTAAGTGTTTGGAGAATAGGGCAGTTTAATCAATATAATCAGCTTTTTAAACGCAATACGTAATATAAACACTTTGTTCTAAGTGTAAGACAACAATTAAGACTGCGTTATTAAAATTTATTAATTTTAAAATATTTTTTGTGTAGCTTAAATTATACAGAAATATTTATTTCGATTTTTTAAGTTAACAAATTAATAACGAGAAGAGATCGAAATTAATCGAGTTTTTAAAGAAGTTTCAACTTTATTTAGAAAATAAATTGCTTAGTGTAGGTACATATCCCATTTTTTATTAGGACAGAATTTGAGAATATCTTTCAATTTTTTTTATGTTAACAACCGAAAAACGATGAGGCTACACCCTATGGTAAGTGGTCACCGTCGTCCATGCACGTCTGCAATGCTAAAGCAAAACTGCCGCTTTGCCGGCCAACATGGAAGCGGGAGACTCTGACTTCTGAAGAGAAAAAACTCTCCAGAAGTATAAAATGAAAGCTTCAATTTACCAAAATTTTCAGTTTTTCAGTGGGTGTTATTTAGAGTATTTTCTATTATAATATATTAATTACTTACCAGTTTTTTTTTTAAATTATTATTGTATGAACTGTATTATAAATAAAGAGGTAGAATTAATTTAGTACCTATTTCGTTTATTTCCTTGTTTTCTTACGACGTTATCAAATTATGTATTTGTTTCTTATGTAATCATTTCTTTTTATATAAGTTATTTTTTGCTCGTTATTTTTCCTTTAATTCTTTAGTTATTGGTATTATCGTGAACAGGACACCAAAAGTAACATTGTTTTGGTTATATCAGTGCGGGCGTCCGCGTGGCTGAGACAGGTGCGGCGCACGCGACGCGTTGTCTGGCGCATGCGGACGCAATGGCGACGCTGGTCAAACACCAGGCGCACCACCTTGTACCGCATCAAGGCGCACATCCTAGTATGATATATATATTCTTTATTTATTATACGTGAACGCTTGACTACACTCCCAACTGAAGGCAACTGGCAATGTGGACCCAGATGATAATGCTCACGTTCTCAATTTGAGTCATAGTAAATTTAATCCCTAACGTCGCGGACGATTATGGCTTGCGACGATGGTGATGATAATGATACAACTTGAAATATTATTGACATAGTTCGGTACAAAAATAAAATTGTTTTAATTACACGTGCAGCGTGTTGTAACTATTTTATGTAAGTTGCCATTTTAGTCGGAAGAGGTTGCAAAATTAATGAACTGAAATAGATTGATATAGGTAGATAGAAGACATTTTATAGGTAATTGTAAGTATATTATATATGTATATATACATTATTAATTTTAGCATTTTCAAAATAACCCTACATCTGGTCAGAAATTTTAATATCTCGAATCTATTACATACATTGGTTAACTAAGTGATATGGAATATTTAAATAATTAGTACCTCGTAAATGTTACCTATTTCTTTTAAGGCAGTGGCATCCTAAGGGAATCTCGAGTTCGAATCCAGCACGCATTTCAAATTTTTCAAATTATGTGCGTATTACATTCGGCAAAGGAAAACATCTTGAGGAAATCTGCATATCTAAAAGATCTGCATAATATTCTCAATATGTGTGACGTCTGCCAAGCAAGCTAGTGGCCAGTGTGGGGGACGATGGCCTTAACCAAACCCCAACGTGAGACCCCGAGCCCAGAAGTGGGTTAATTATGGGTTGTAACGATGAAACATTGCACGTATTAAATTTTTCAAAGTTCCTGTTTTCTTCTATTTAAATCTGAGTTGGATTTCATATATATAAACCACAATAAATTCTGATATTACATTGTTGTAATATACAAAAAGTATAAGTTTAAAACGTAAAGTAAAGTTAATACGCACCAATATAATGTTGGACTCCTCCGTGCGGCAGTATCGTCGCATTGTCACACAGCGTTGCGCCGACTAGAAAATTACTACTGATAAAGGCATGCGAGTATTAAATTACTTAATTACACCTGTAAAGTAATATTTTAGAACACACGACTCCGTACTAAAAACGCAGTAATTTTTTTATTTTCAGGCCAGATTGTGCGGTCGCTTCTAGAAGCAGAGAAATGGGAGCTGGCGTTGGAGATCGCGACGAAATCTGGTATACCGCGGAATAGCGTTTTAGCGGCGTGGGGAAAAGCGTGTTTACGCGCGGGGTGTTTTAAAGAAGCGCGGCGAAAATTCGCGTTGTGTTTCAAAAACAGTCCAAACTTGTCGTTGGATTTGCATGAAGACGTCGAGTACGGTAAAGAGGCGTCCGAAACTCAGTTCGTGAACAAACGCACTCAGGGATCGAGGTTCTCGGAGCGGACCAGCTCGATGTGCAGTCTGCAGTCCGAAGGCCGGGCCAGGACCAACCCGCCGCTTCTGAATGAGATCATAAGCATGCTAGAGAATATGAACTATCCCGTCAATCAACAGCTGCTGGATAAGGCGGAGAATATAAAAGTAACTATTGTTCTATGTTTACAGGTTATTTTGAAGTGATAACTAAACTCGGTTAAGTTCTCGTTCTGATTGATTAGTTTTTAAATTGCCACTGTAGTTTAGTTGTTGGTGTTAGTACAAGTAGTGAGTGAGGAAAATTTGGTTCAATTCCAGAACGAGCAGGTATATTTATAATGGTGAAAATCTTGTTCTCCAATCCAGTGATGTTTGTAATTTTTTCACATTATTATTATTAACCAATTACTTGATCTCGCTTCCCTTTGGAAAATTCCGCGGGAACAGATCCATTTCCCGAGATGAAAGCTATCCTTGATTTTGGCCCATAATGTATATTTCAAATATGCCTAGAGCGATCTAAACTTGTTCGTTGGGTTGGGTTATTAAGGTTACAAATCGATAACAAAATCTACCGTCATTAAAATTTTACAGATTAGGTGGCGTTACAGTTATATTGTCTGTATACATTATTATTAGTAATTTTATATATATAACGACAAGAAAGACACATAAGATAGTGTTAAATTATTCTGTTGACATAATTAAAAAAAAAAACACATGTTATCCTTCGTCAACTTTAATGTCACCATTATTTCAGACAACAAACGAGAAGCTAACAACGATGAACACAGGAAAGAAGAAGATTCGGGTGACGGAACCGGCTCTCAACATAATGCACATGCTGGCAAGCGTGAGGAAAATAAAACAGGGCGATTACAGCGACTTCCAGACGGCCGGCGCGCCGCCGAAGAAGAGCCTAGCGCAGGGGTTGCTGCGTCGGAACAACAACCACGAACCCAAACGCGACTACCAACACACGAGACTCGATCCGTTCTTCTACCGAGAGTGCGTGTACTACCTCACCAACTACGGCTCGCACGTCGCCAACATCATGTTCTACATGAAACACAGCACTCTCGCGGACGTTATCAGATACTGTTATGACAACACGGTCGATAAGGAAACGTTCACGGAGTCCGTCTATATGGACTGTTTGAAGAAGGACAAAGTCGACGAGCTCCTGAAGGCTATGAGCGATGCGGACGGCACCTTCGATATGTGGTCGGTGAGTGACTGTAGTATTATTATTGTTATAAGTTTAAATGTGGAGTTGGAAATTTGAGTACATCCGAATACAAGCAGTTAAATGTGAACTTTTAAAGCTTACATTCTATAATTTATTTCAATGACATTTTCAGTTATATGTCTGTAAATCAAGGTAACTAAGTTTAAAATGGTTTTTTATTGTGTATGTGTTCATTGAACAGATGCGAAAATATATAAATTAAAATACTATATATATTACGACTATAAATGAGTTTATTAGTCATGCGCAGAAGATTTCAACTGGAGTCACGACAATTCCCAACTTGTAGCATTGCTAAAACACTGAACGGTCTGTCGAGTTGGGTGTGGTTCTCCTTAATCTATACGCGGCGACATTCAAAAGGTAATGGATAGTAAACAATAACATAGATTGGTCGAGCATGACTGTCGAATTGAGTGGTACACTTAATGAATTTCCAACGTAAACATCAATAACTTACTCAGATCTTGATTGAAAACGTTCCTTAAATATACAGTATAAAGAATATTCAGTCATTAGTTAAATTATCTAATTTTGTTTTTAAATGAATAATGTTATTTTAAAATACTATAATACCAATTTTAAATATAGGAATCTAGCTACTAGCAAAACAGGTACATCAATTGGCGGCAAAACAACTTTGACAGATAAAAAATTTACCACTAACAAGGTTTTTGTCATACTAGTGATGTAATGTTATTTATAAATGAATATTTATATTAATAAAACTAAGATAACTATTTTACAGTGCGTCCATGTCACTGATATCTCTAGGTATCTCACTGTGCAAATGTTTTGTTTCACGTGTCCCAGGAGTACATAATGCACATATGTCGAACGTTGGAGATGAGCAAGCGGCTAGAGGCGTTGTACGCGGTGCAGTGCGGGACGGCGCAGCATGCACGCGCGGCCGCGTCGTGCGCGCTGTTGTACGCGCGCTCCCTGACGTCACCTCCCTTCGCTGCCTTACACGCGAGACGAAATCACCTAACGGCCGCTCTGCAACATCTGAACAACTGCGTACCGAGCGCGACCAGTAAGTGTATATATAAATAGAAATAGCATACCACGCCAGGTCAAATTTAGAACAGTACACTTTAAAAAGTTAGCGCGGCTAAAAATCAAATGTCCCCCCTTACGTCACATTTAAGTGTCTTTAAATAAAGTGCACAATATCACGCCATTCATATTTCCTATAAAATTCCGGACAGTATAAAATATTACATATTGTTATTAATATACACTGAAATAATTTTTAAAAACTAGATTGAAATCGCTCCAAGTAAGCAAGACAAATTATTCTGTAAGTGAACGATAAGCTATGAAAGAGATAACGTGTAATGTAATAGTCCACATAAGTTAGAGGAGAGTAAGCACAGTTCTCCGTCCACTAACTCCTCGCCTTTCACATTTTAATCTAGTGATGTTCCTCGTATGTTGCGTTAAAGGTTCAGTTCACACGCTCGCTAATTTGCCGGCTTTCACATTGTAATAAATATAGCATGTATCGCTATAGGACATTATCTGTGAACGAAGCAATTTTTATGTGGGTTTACGATATAATAATTATAATAAAGTATCAAAATTTATAACTATTACACTATAAATTATTTACTAAAGTTATTATAGTGCTTAGTGCTCACATATCATTCGCTTGTATCTTTTTTCGACTTTTCCCATAAGGCTGACTGACAATCTATGTTTATGTAGCATACAATTATAGGGTGCTTGCTTTATAGATACTGTGTTAATTTGTAGTGTGTGACAAATATCGTTGGCGACATTTTTATTACTACTGTTTTGGTTAACGATGCAATTTGATTTACCAAAGGCTTAAAAATGTGAACCCACGTCTATTCTAACAGCATTTTTTCTTCTTTGCAGAAACAAACGATCCCAAATCGTTACACTTCAACCTGGACAAGGCAACGATCGACAATCTGATGACAACGATGTGTCGACAAATGGAGCTGGCTCAGTATTTAGCGACCGCCGAGGCCGACAGTAGACTGACGGTGAGGGTGCTCAACGAAGTGATCCCACTGCAGGGTCGTAGAGACTCCGAAATCGACTTCCGCCCGCCCACGCTGTTCGGGTCCACCACAGATAAGATTCGTTTGGTCGCTGTCGTTCTGGTCGCCGGAGAAACCGTCGAAGATGGCTTCGGGCTCGCTTTCAAGTGAGTTAAAAAAAAAAATAACATTCCTGCCCCTTATGTTTTTCTTGTATCCATGTGTAATAATATCAAATTGAAAATATATTTAATTATGTAGGTATTCACTTTACTTTGTCTATACACAACGCGCACGTTATAGTTTTTTCGGTAGTTTTGTAAACGTGCTTCATTATAAAACAGAAGAGATGACGACAGAAACTCCTCAGTACAGCTTTTAAATTGATTGTTAAGTTTGAATTTTTTTTTAATTTTGGAACCGGATGCTGCGCTGTTATTTCCAAGAATCCTTGTGATTTATATAAGTCATATATCTATATTATAATGTCCTTCACCTATGAGGTGTGTTTTCACACGTTGCTTGTAAATTGTTATTAGTTAAAGTCATATATTAATTTTGTGGTTTATTATAAAAACGTACACAGAGCCACATAAAAGATAGCTGAGATTGCCTAGGCGATACCATACATTATAAAATTATGCTGATTAAATATAATTATAGTGAATTATACATGTGTTGCACTTCCTTCCCTCCTATAAATATAACCGCAAAAATAAATATATTTTAAAAAGTTATTCTAATTATTCGACGGGCTTGATGACTGTCAAATTTAATATTTCAATGAATCTCTGTTGCATTGTGTGTACATGATTTGCTTCTATGAAAGTGTTTTGTACTCTGATATTATTATTGAAGTCGACAGTACTATCACGCCACTTGATGGAACGAACGCTATCAAATTGTCTATTTATTACTGATAGTATTATTTTTGTTTCAGAATTATAACAGAACACAAGTTGGATTCTATGAACATATACACTCACGTGTCTAAATATTTAGTGAACACTGACAGGTTCATGGAAGTCAAGAATTTAGCTAGGTGCATTCGCGCTTCGAAGGAAACGGCTGCGAGGTAATAAATACTACTTTGTATTAGTGTGTAGCTGTTTATATGTATAATGCTCTTAAAGGTTTGAAGCCTGCCAGTCAGCACTTAACCAGCGTGCTGGACAGTTGTCGGTTGTAATGATAATGACTGTATTCATGTTTCTACATTGGGGGCAACATTCATAGCCTGGCCGGACCATAATACGCACACGCTATTTTCGACAATGCTGCTAAAACTACTGGCATTGCCGACACACACACACACACACCTGTGTGTGTGTGTGTGTACACATGAGAATGTGCACCAGTTAACAAAGAGATGATAATTCACATATCCACCGCAGATGTGATGCCATGCAGCAGTTTTTCCCAGAACTCTGCAAATAGTGGGCAGTGACTCTGTTTTCAAAAGATTGCTAGCAATTTTTCTTATTCCATTCGGGAGAGCATTCCATTTATGAAAAGCATCAATAGTGAAAAAATTTGATGTAAAACCAGACCGGTGAAGGGGATTCGCTAATACGAGAGAATCGGAAGAATTCATGACCATACTAAAATCTATGTCTCAAGTAACCTGGGAACAGCCGTTGTAACAGAACAGAGTATAGTGTTTTTTACGTCACTCGACTTTATTTTTTTATTGTTGTCGGACAGTCTGATGAGTGACCAGGTGCTAGAGGCGGGCGTGAGCGCCGTGGTGGCGCGATGTGAAGCGCGCGGTCAGCTGTACGACGAGCAGGCGGAAATACTCATTGACGACATACACAGCGTCACCATTAAGGTACAACACTAAATACAAATACCCGTACACCATATTGTATACCGAAGCTCCCACAACACACACAGGTACTTAAAATTATTTTGACAGGTAAGTAAAAGGGGGTTTTATTGGTGTTCCATACAACCTTAGCATAGAACAATGTCACAATAATTCAGTGAATCGACACTAGCTATTTACACAATATTGAAGGAAGTTAATTTCGGACAGGTTTTATTTTGAATATCGTATGGTTTCTAGATTCGTACAAAAAAGATTGTATGTGCTTATAAGACAGAAGTGAAAACTTATGGAACTGTATTAAAAAAATAGACCAAGTTTAATATAATAAACAAAAGACATTGAAACTCTGCACATTTGCCATTGATATCGTAACATTACTCTCGTGATATTATGATAATTTCTTATTAAACGCAATGGATACGACGCCTACCAATTTCGATTCAAGCCGGAGCACTTGGATCGTCCAGCCAACTTATAGGTGTCTCTTGCTAACAATAACATGTTTGTAGTGAATGCAATTTGAATTTAATTTAAATACAATGATCGATATCCTTCAAGAACGCGACAGCTTACATAATTAATCCAACAGATATCCTGCTACCTGAGCTGTCGGAACGTTAGCAGCGCGTATATACTGGCGGCGCGCCACGACCGCACCAACGATCTACGTCGCGTGCTGCACGAAGCCGATCGTCTGGGTAACGACCAAGTGCGAAGCGCTTGCTTCAAACGACTCACATCCAAGAACGTTCTTTCGTAGAAGACATTGTATTTAAAAAAAGTTCTAATATGTTCCAAAGAAACGGCAAAAGCGAAATCAATGTATGATTCTATTACCATAATATGTCAATGCATAGTTTAAAGAGCCTACGTACTAATAGAAGTATGTATGGGCGATACAGCATTTTATTTTTTGTAGTCCTGAGAGGTTAGTACATATTAGATACTAATATGGCCTGTGACTACAATATACCATATTAACAAAACGTATATATAAGACGCCCTCTGCGCTGTTGACCACCATACATGGGTTCTTAATAAGGAAGTACCTTATCCGGAATACTATTTTTGCAATATATTCCGGGAAATCAATTAGGATGTCACTTAAAATGGGGTCCAAATGTGAATCTAAACCATACATGGGCTCACTTAAACACATAAAAAAATATTCTTGAAACTCTGTCCAGCTATTGTACGAATTCAGTGACATACACACATAGGGAATTTTATATATATTAAATGTCACACAGCATGACACAGATTATCACGTCTGGTTACTGGAATGATTAGTAGACACATTTTATGATTATTATCTTGATTACTTAATAAGTCATCCAAAATACTAGAAACTAGTTATTAAGGTTTGCACCTAACAATGCATAATATTGGTGTGAAATTATGGCAAATATATAGTATTATATAGGGCATATTGAATGAAATATGTTTAGTCAATAGAACTATGATACTCCTTATAGGTCGGAATATTAAAATATTTTAAATATAGCTTCTCAATAAAAAACAATCCTGTTAATGACTAACATATATTGTGGCAGTCTTCATCACTATGTTCACATAACATGTATTAACATTTTAATAGCCATTTGTGTAATATTTCACTTATGATAATGTTATAACAATCTATGTTCATACTTTGTTGTTGATTTTAAGAAAACTAACCTAATTTAAGCTACAACCAATCAATACAATAGTAGTGTAACGATTCATATATTTATAAATGTATTATTATAATATTGTTATTGACTTGCAAGAAAATGATATTGATTGACAATGACAAATGTATATTGTAAGCTGTGTAATGGTATTGTTATTTGATTTTATAAATAATGCTTTTAATAAATGTGCAGAATATAGATCTAAATTTACCTTAAGTAAATAATATTATAGGAATTTGTAATATAGTTATGTTTTCAAAATCATGATAGTAGTATTGGTCTCATAATGTGATATAAAATTTTTATGAATGTTAAATTGTAAAATATTTACCACATGTATGAATATTACAATTTATATAATAAAATTTTCTAGTAAAATACAGTTTTATTATTATATTTTTTGAAACTGAATTAAGCAGGAAAGAAAAACATAGTTGAGTTTACAGTATAACTTTGTTTATTATATAAGTGTTTGTGTATAACTTAATGTATACAAAAATTAGGAGCATTGGACAGCTGGTCAATGACTAAAATGCACCACCATCACCAGTCCGTCGAGGGACCAACTCTTCATACCACAATAGGGAAAAGCACAGTTCAATGGTCTCATCGCACAAACTAGCAAAAATTCCACAAATACACTCCAAATACACATGTAATAAACAATTCATGTATGTGCAAATTCCACTTTAACAGTCTGACACGCCTCTTAAAATATTTATTGAGTTGCCATTGCTTTCTTTTTAGGCTTTTTTAAACGTTTTAATCCATTTACACTTGTTTTTAACAAATTAGAGTAAGCGGTGCTGAACTTTTCAACATCTCTCTGCTCAATAACTGTTGATATTTTCTTATTTTTGGATTGTGCTCGTACTAAGCATTTATACTCTGGATTTTTAACAGCGGGTGTACCATCCCTTGGGTGGGGCTTCGTACGTCCGTCATCTGTAAGATTCAATCAAATTTTGAATATAGAAAAAAGAATGTACTCATATGGTAAAGTTCAATAGTTTTAACCATGAATATGTAAGTCAAGAAGTTACTTCTTATGAGTAACATGGATGTATATTTTATAACACAATTATTACAAAGTAATAACAATGGTCCTTTCAAGTTTTTCAAAAGAAAAAACAAGACATGCATTAATTAAGCTATTTAAAAATCTTGAAGATTGCTATTGCAGTTTCGAACTCACATCTTTTCATAGTCATTGTAACAGAACCAGAAGTACGGGCTTTTTGAAATAATTTCGCTAGCTCGGACAAGAACTGTAAAGAAGTGGAAATAACGTTAATAAATTCCATCAATTTAAATTGTATATCGGTCGAAAATTCACTTACCTCATCGTTACCTAATAAAACCATATTTATGTATAATTTTTTTTTTTTATTTCAATAATTCTTTACTGAAAATGCTAATACAAAATAGCACATTTTTATACTTCAACTTCTATCATTCCACGCATTACACGTTGACAACTTGGTTTTTGCCACAAATAAATCAGACATTGTCAGCATGTCAGTAGATTTGGTTGTAAACTTAACTGTCAGTAATGTGTATCTTGTCATAATTATGTCATTGTCAACAATGTCGATATCGCCATTTAATTATTATAAAAAGTAAGATGTTTATGAAATTATCAAAAACATATTTAATCATATTATTAATTATTAATATATTACTGACTTCAGTCATTACTCTTAAATTTTATTATGATACCGTACCAATTGGTCCATCTTCAATTAGAGATACAAACGATAAATATTTTATATATCTTTACCTTGACTCAGATCATTCAAGTAATTTTATGATGTTTTTTGTTTAAGCAAAATTATATAATTACGAAATTTTAAATATTATGTACTTATGTAGTACGTAAAATTTCAATACAATGTTTAGAAAATCAATATTTTAAAACTGTTGTGTAAGAACAGTATATTTTAATGTTTCTTGTCTAGAATGACGCTGTACTATCCACATTCATTGGTCCATTGGTCCACTTTTTACACGGGTTTTTACGGGACAATATGTAGTTTTATGTTTGTGTAGTTACTCCATGTCTTACTTGTTCTGCTGCCAAGTACGGTATACGAAGTGTTGCGTACTCTGTACTTTGAAGTGATATCGTTCTGTGGTATTATTAGTTAGTATCACAGGTTAGTATATCAAACAAATTTGTGTTTAGTAGTCGTGTCAGTGAGGTTTATTGTGCCTATCATTGCATATACTTGGTCATTGCATATACTTGGTATTGCCATAAACATGTTTAACATAAACATTCAAGGTGAGGTAACAGTTGATAAATAGATCGTTAAGTCAAATAAATATAGATACGCGGCCCTTGTAGTAATTGTTTATAACTCATTCATTTCAAATGATTTTACATGAAACCTACTTTGTATTACATGTCGATAATATAAATGGACAAAGAGTAAACCAAACTAAATTATTACTGACAACTGGTCAGTAGTTTTAAATATATTGTTTTGATTAGTCTATTATGTATTATTGATTTGTACCTAATCCCTTATAAATAGAATAATATATTCAGGTTGTTAGTTAAAAAATTCTTCAATAACTATGAAAGTAATACTTTTTTTCGTAATTTGCTTTTAATTGTATTTGATATTACCCAAACAATGTCGACAATGAGTCAAAATATCGGTATAAAATACAAAAATAATGAGTATAAATTTTCAATTTTAATTCAAATTCATTTAATAATTTAAGTATTATGTAAATTATGCACGACGTTTTGCTTCCATTACCCTTTCGAAAAGGTGCTTTAACATTGACGAGAGGGAACGGCGAAAGAAACTCCTCAGCACATGTTGTAAAACAACACATGACAATTACATACAGAAAGTTAAAACCGGCGCAGAATTGGTTTCGACACCGTTATCTCCAGCCGTCCTTGTCATTAATATATTCATCTATACCATAATATTCTCTACCTATAAATTATATTTTACCTTCGTAACAATATTAAAGATTGTATATGTACCTAAGTGCTAGCCAACGAAAAGTCAGACGAAACGATGACATACCGAGCTGTTTTCATAATTATTTATTTTTATATGTGAGCCTCTCTATTTCATCTTCATATATTCAGAGTATACTTTGTTCCAGGACACATCATAACAGCGGCTGTAACCACAGCCGGAGTACTCGGTGCAGGATATGCTTTCTATAAATATCAAAAGAATAAGTTACCGACAACGTGGACCCACGTTGGCAAACTTGACAACCTATGCATCTATCCTGTTAAATCGTGCGCTCCTGTACAAGTCGATCAGGCTGAATGCACTTACCTCGGTTTGAAACAAGGATGGTTACGAGATAGGTAAACAGATTACCTAACTTTTTCATCTTATGTAGTATATATATTTGTGTCCTTATTCGCATAAGAATTGGAGCCCTTTTTCCAGAGTCCTAATGATCATAGATGAACAGAACAACTTTATAACTGCGCGAGTATATCCTGAACTCCTTTTAGTACACCCCACCGTGAAAAGTTCTATTCTCAGTCTGCGCCATGTGGATATGGAACCTCTTTGTATTAATTTAGCAGAGGTATGTACTGAATGTAGTTATAAAGATTGAACTATACTGCTCTTATGAAAATGACTCCTATACTTTTTAGGTACTTTTTTAAATTAGAACGTTATTTTCAGGTTATCGAATTGGGGAAACCTTTCACTGCTACCGTATGGAGTTGCAACGTTGAAGTATTCGATTGCGGACAAGAGGCATCCGAGTGGTTTTCAAAGTAATAATCATATCATTCACAAATCATCCACAAAATCATGTATTTTTATGTCACAAAGACGTTGTCGCTTTTCAGATGGTCGAAAATAATTCATGTTCAACGTCGTTAACCATTTAAAACTTTGTTATTATCGTTATTAATGTTCTTAGTTATTGATTGGCTTTCACTTTTGTTTTTTATAATGCAATTCACTTAAAATTATGTGCCGTATCATTGCATACAATCTCATTGATAGTCACTGTGCCATGTAATTTACATGAGTTCAATTATTTTACAGGTTGCTAAATCGCGTTGGAATTAAATTCCGTTTGGTTTATTATGGTTCTCAGAAATGTCGAGTTATAAGAAATACGCCTCATTTTAATTACTATAACTTTAGGACTACTGATACTGTAAGTTAAAATTTAATATTGATTTTTCAGTTCATATAGATGATGAATGCATCACTGAATTTTCTGATATAATATATTACTAGGAACCGCTCACGCTTCGTTTTGGCAAATTTTATTTTTACATTTATATACAGTAAATGAGATTATCGCATTCAGGCAGATACACATTTTTTTTACCATATAGCCTATGTCCGTTTGGAAAACGTTCCTTTGAACGTAAAAAAAATTCAAATATTAGACGTGGCTCCGGAGATTACTCTCATATTTCTCACGCACTCTTTATTATTGTGATAGCCGGACAGCAATTAGATTGAAAAGTTAATGTATTGCGTAGTTGTAACGACAGTGTGCAAAAAATATCAGAGTTGCGCTGACCTTACGACACGCTGCCAGCACCGTCCATACACGGCACCGACATCAATCGGCATCGTGAATACTGATATTTGGTAATTTTAAACAACTGATGATTTTACTAAATAAAGATTAATAGTACATTGATCTAAATATATTCAATACTATAAACGAACAAAAACATTAATATCATTCGAATAAAGAGGGCCTCTGTAGGTTATCCGTGGGATATAGATAAATTGCCATCGTGCACTTTTTGTAGATATTTTTGAAATACACAACTCCATAACATTTGGATATATCGCTGTGAAAGCGCCTAAAATTTTATTTTTTAAGAAACGTTGATGAAAGAAAAATTTTTTGAATGATAGTGAAAAGCTCTCAACAATCCGTTGCATACATTAAAAGATCTAAGCGCACAGGAGAGACGGATGCCAAAGGAGACTTTGTTTTATACTATAGAGATAAGAAGTATAAATTCTATATTTGTGTTTTCCTAACCGTTTGTCAGAGCAATATAAAAATAAACTAATAACCCAACTACCATCACGTCAGATTGCTAATGATTTGTTTATTCTATACTATTATTAGTTATATTTTTACTTGAAATATGTAAGAGTTACCTAGTTTTTGATATTTCCAGGGCGCTTTACCAGATGAAACTGCTTTTAATCTCATTAATAAAGCGTCGATAAAGGAATTAAATACTCGCCTATCAGATGTGCAAGTCGATCACAGATGGTTCAGACCGAACTTCACCGTGAACGGAGCTGCAGAATATGATGAAGATAAATGGGATTTTGTAAAAATTGGTCAAAATGTCTTCAAAGTCCTGAAACCTTGCACCAGGTTTGTATATTCCAAAGCAGTCAAAATTTAGATCTGTTTATAGGAAAGTAAAAATCTAATAAAATTTCTACATTATAGATGTGTTATGACCGTCATTGATCCTGAAACGGGAATACGTCACCCAAAAACACAGCCCCTGGAAATGTTGCGAAGGTATATAATTATTTATTCTAAAGTTGGCGTGATTCAATGACAAAACCATGTAAAACCACGTTTTATATCATTTTTCAGCTACCGCCTTGTCGAATGCCCAGAAGAACGCAAAACCTCCGGCAATTCTCCGCGTATGGGAGTACAACTGGTTTTACGATCAGGCCCGGGCGGCCCCATATCGCTTAACGATGACATATATGTGTCTTACAAAAATTAAAAAGACAATATAAACGTCGGTCTCTCGCACCGATGGATCGAGTTTAATTATGCAGCTGTATATTTACAAAGTTGTTTGTGTGAATTAAAAATTATTACTCGATTCTATGAAAGTAAACAGTAAGAAACGTGTATACCTATTAGGTGCATAGGTTATAGGTGTAATTGGAAGTGTATGTAGCATTATAGTACTCAGAATGTTAAGCATTTATTAGAAATAGTTGATTTGTATTTTTAAATAAAAATATTTTGCAGCAAGTATTTTATTTATTTCAAATGCGAACAATTTGTGCTGCTATTTTGGGCGAGTCTTTGTGACCGGAGATCAGAAGCCGGGCAAACGTTCCTCCGCCGGTGCCTTTCGTTAAATGCTCGGGGTTCACTACAACACACTTATTGACTTCCTGTAAGTAAAACATCAGTCTCAAAACTAAGCCGGTAGGTTATAGGCAGTACAAGTTATGCAAAACCATCAAATTGTCATTATGTATAACGATTTTAATAAAATGTGCCATTTTTTTTCAAAGTTAAAAAAAATTTGGGAACTAACAAGCAACTGACAAAAATGTAAAATTCACTAGTATTTTAAAATTTCGTTTCACATAGCTTGTATTCGTAATGTAAGCAGATAATATTTTACAAAGTACTGTTAATTTAAAATCTTTACATCCGTGGATGACAAAAAATATATACCTTAATAAAATATCTAAAATTCGATGGCAACACGAGGACGTGTGGAGTGCAGGATAACTGTGCGTGCGCTGCCCATAGTGACGCATCTACCGGCTGTGTGGAGGGCGGTGGCCATAACGGGTAATACGACTGCTGCGCAAGCACGTGACCCGCCAGCCGAGCTAGCTTATCGCCGCCCATTCCTCTACAATAATGACATTCACATCTTCAATACATAAAATAGTCTGGTGGATAATTATCAACTCTACATGCTATTTTGACGAGAATCAATTTAGCATTGTGCCGTACATGGTGATTGCTGTTTTATTTATGTTAATAGCCGACAAACGATCAGACGAGCCACCTGATGGTAAGTGGTCACCGTCGCCCATAGACATCAGCAAGACCAAAAGGTAAAGTATCACTGATGCATTGTCGACCAGGAAATAAGGTAAGAAATAATCAGGTAGCTTATTCGCGTAAACAACATCAGGCGGCATTGACAGGTAGGTGAGGCAACACTGCCCCAATATTATCATTACATAAGCACTTTTACGTTCGCGTAAGCCGCTGGCAGATGGTCACAAAATAAGTTCCAAAAACTATACTTACAATGAGATTTCCTCTTTACTGATGTCCATAAGAACATCTGAGCTAGTTACGCCAATCACTACACCATTGACGTTCAGCGTACATGGATCCGGCAAAAAGTTAATATTATTGTACTTGTTCTGATTCTGGTTCTTTTTACGGCTCGAGTACGCCGGCGTCGGGTAAATATTCACGTGAAAGGCATCCCTAAGACTTGACACAATGTATATCTTTGTAAGGGGGCTAAAAAAAATATTAGTTTATGAATGATTAGAGTCAATTATTTTGCTGTTAGTTCAAGCTACGGTAAGAACAGTAAAAGCCAAAAATATTTTGTAAACTGATTCAGACATTTAATTGAAGGTAAAAACATTTGAATAATATCCTTAATAGCTATTAAAACATTAAAAAATATCAAGACACCTTGTGGTAGCCAAGTCGCATAACCTGTCAATTAATTTGTTGAAAAAAGAGTCAAATGTCTCCGCCATTGAATTGTCTTTAACTTTTGAATGTTCGCAATCCAAGAAAGGTCCCGTCATTATGACCACATGAGGTTTATTCGTGTTAATATACGTAATAAAATCCGTTAGAGGTTCATACGCTAAGTTATCGGATGTGGTAAATGGGCCAGCCACAACAACCATTGACATTGTACCTAAAATGTAAAAAAACTTTGAAATTTTAATGGGATACTACGGCAATTGCTTCAATTTCACACGTTCCCTGCCGCGTGGGGCGTATACGCCCCACGCTGAACTTTCCGTTCAAGCCATTTGGTATTATCATTGTAAAATGAAGAATTAAAAAAAAATCATTATGGAGTCAATTATGGACATCTTAATACTATTGCTGATGCCCTCATTTAATCGTGGGGCGTATACGCTCCACGCGGCGTGATGGGCAATTTTTCTTTACTGTGACTTGTTTTAACCGCATTTCTCATATTCCGATTAGTCATTTATTCGCGTGTCGTTGATACAATTCTTACTGCATCACTGAAGCTAGGATTAATTTATAATTCGGTGTGTTTCTTCAGTGTGTTAAACGAAGGAAATACGGTACGTACATATTATTTCAGTTTATAAATTCGGATATCTTGCATTTAAAAATGTTTGCACCTTGATACAGCAACTTTATGAAATAAAAAAAAACATAGTTTCCTTAGTATTGACATATTTTTCATTCATTATGGATTCTTTATCTAGTGGAAATCCAATAAGATCTTAAGTATTGTCATCTCCACTACATCTAAACATTTTTCTTAAACCTAAATTACTCATTTTGGGTTAGCCATCAAGAACAAACAGCTGCTTAAAATTTAATAAACCTTACCTTCTAAAATGTTCAGCACATCAGCTCCGTGATCAGGGACCGTATTAGACGCGTCGTGATATACTTCTTGAGCCAAAAATTTGTCCCCACGAGGATTTATACCTCGCATCACAACCACTTGTCCAGGGAACAATGAGTATTGATTAACACTGCAACCAACACAGTATAGATTAATCAGGGCACACAAACATATATAATTAAACTTAGATAAAGTTAATTTATCGTTCCAAACACATGAGCAGGTTGTGATAACATTAATATTTTTAGTGTTAGTGGAATTTAAAATGAAACCTGTTGCCATCTTGATAGTGACTGAATAAGAAGCCCCGAGTTCAATTCTCGATCGGGACAGATATTTACGTGGCAGTAGATGCTCGTGAAGTCCCATTTGCATATTTCCTAGCCACTCGCAATATTTCCTAAAGTGAATCTTATTGGGTGTAAAAATGTTTGATTTTACATAGATTTATTAACTAATTTAGTAACTTTGGCTTAATTAATCAGTATTTCGTTAACATTTAATTATAGACCCCAGGGCGGTAACGTAGTTTGAAAATGACATACGTATAGTCGAAGTTACTACAAAACGTGTGAAAACATCAAGTCTAATGAGTTGTGATTTTTACAAATATTTATTCCATATGACTTACTTCTATACTCGATATTTATCTTCAATGCTGCTGATAAGAACAGAAGAAGTAAATATGACATAATTATAATTTTGTTTTTTTAGTATCACTTTATTGTGTAATACAAAAACTAACCTAACCAAATCTACAGCAACGGCCTGACTCAGCGACTCCTCCCACGCGCCTTGAAGTATCACGCTTTTGGCGTTGAGTCTGGCGTCTGCGTCGCATTCAATACGGCCGGACACGAAGACCTGTGTCTGAAAATTAATAAGGACCTATAATAATGAATTAAATATACTCTAACACTAAAGTGCCACGAAGTCACTCAACCGAGTACCGAAGCTCTTGCAGCGGTGGTTTATAGGTTGTGCAGCTATAACGGAAAGTGACTTCATACCGCATCACTAATACTACTGATTTGCAGCAGATCCCAAAGTATCGATACGAGCACATGTCTCCGCTAGGATGGACCAGGTCTCTCCTTCGGTACACCAGTATCAGTATAGAGTACATTATACGCAGTAAATTATTATTTCCGATTTGCTCGTTGCTATACTTTGGGAGTTCGATGTCTGAATACTGATTCACGACATTTTGAATATTAGTCGTAGGACCCATATTTCAAACGCTTGCAGTATCTTACAAATGTCTATCATTAATACACACACCTTGAAGCCTTACAGGAGTGTGGAGACATTCTAAAAAATCTATCTTGAGCTTGCCCTATTCTATACTTTATTTCTCCCAGGTGACTCAAGTTACCCGTGATACACTGGCCTAAATATTTAAACTTTGGTGCCCCGTTTACAATCTCGCATCTACGTACTTCTCAGCGTGGGTAGTTGATATTTCAAAATCACCATAGTCTTGGTTTCATTAATGTAATTAAAATAGTATTTCATTATAATTTTTATTTAATCATGCATACATAAACGTATATTAATATATATATAACCAACTTACTAGAGATTTATGTCTGACTGATGTGGATTCTGTTATATTATTTTTCTTCATTATACATTGAGATATGTAACGAATGTGACTATCGAATGTAGTCGCCTTTTCATGTAGAAGTTCGAAGCCAAACCTAAAAATCATTGAGTTATTTTTATATTACATACATAAAATAACCTGCTAATGTGACCGTTGATGATAATCAAATCAACATTGATTGCAAGAGTGTTTATGTGGGTCAAATGGATAAAATTTTTAACACGAAGTACCGGGAACATATTGCCCGGTATAGGAATGATCAAACGGACAATTCTTACTTCGTAAAAATTATTATAGAATCTGGTCTTGGTACGATTAATCACCAATCGTATGAAATTCTACATAGCTGCGAGAAAAACTGTAGATTAAAATTTAAGCGTTTAAATTAAGTATACTTTATGTGCTTGAGCAGATAGATAATCAAACATGATAATGATAGTAGTATTACACTAACTAAATATAATTATATACTATTTATATATCGCACCATCAGAAAGAAAGTGACCTAACTCAAAAATTGAAATTTGTGGGAAATAAACAAGAATGTTTTCCAAAAAGTATAATGTTGAGTAAATTTAATTGTATCATTCCAGTGACTTATTGGAAATTATTGTTTTTTTTTACAGATTTATATATAGATCTCTTATGCCTAGCTTACAAACATTATATTGAATTTAAATATACTTTAAATATATATTTGAAACTTAAATATAAAGTGGTTAAAAATTAGGTCACTTTTTTGCAAAAATATTTTCGTTTTTAATTGGTCTTTCATGTTTTAAGCCCATTTATGTCGCAAGATACATGAAATGCTGATGGCATATTATGAAATCAGTCATTATTTTAGCATAAATTTATGTGGATCTAATGGAATAAATGAAAATTTTCTTAAAGCCTTATTCATTACTCAGGTAATAATTACTTAGAATAACGTTAAACGATTGTTGTTTTTCACCAGCAAATAAACATTTATTATGGTCAACACATTATGCGTAGTTAATAAAAATAACTTCTAACTTATCAAACTAAGCATATCGTGGATTTGTTTTCGTGTCATTTCGTGCATAAAATAAATTGATCGGTATAAAACTAAATCAATCAAATCATAATGTTACATTTTAAATCTAATAATTTATAAATTACGTACCTAAATATAAAATGATCATACACAACTTTTTAAAAATAGAGACATATTTCAAGAAACTTCTTACAATTTTATATTATTTTTACAACTAAAGAAACTCAATATGCAATAAACACAAGAAGTTTTCATACATGTATAGTCATAAACACATCTATTCTCGGTATCGGTCTTTTCTTATTTAATTTTATTACTAAGTGATTTATTCTCGAAACGAAAAATAAAATCAAATAATTATTTTGTAATAAACAGACTTATCTAAAAAGAGTCAGCTTAGCACAAAAAATAAAATGTACCTACCTTCACTGTATTTCCAATGAACTGGCACAATCCGAGATACGTCGATTTTGTACATGTCCACTAGCGAACACGTCTGATGCAATATTGATTTGGTTTTTTTCATATAACACGCATAGATAAATAGTGACATCAACTAAATTGACAGATTTATAAGATTCTCATTTTTTTAACTTATAATTCAGGCTCTTTTTCACCATAAAATTTTTGAGTATGTTTGTCAAAATCAGTTTATAGCAAAATCAGGAATTACAGGAATTTTGAGCTAGGTCACTTTTATTCTGAAGGTGCGATATGTGCACAAAAGGAGAGTGCACCTTTTGTCAATCTTAAGTTATAATGCTGTTCGTTATTAATGTTATTTCTTTTAACTATTCTGTACCTATTTTGTTATACATTGGTAGACTTTCTTGTTATAGATTATATTTTGCCAAATAATGTTCTACTGTATCCAGATAGGATCAAGTGATAAGACAAAACAAATAATAATTTCTAAACAAATAGGGGTAAAAGGATTGAATATCAAATGTTGGATAGTAACATAATAGCTCAAGGAGAGCCAGAGTTTAATAAAAGTACTTTTGACTACTTTTCACACAACATGAGATTAATCCCTAAGTGCTATTATGTACAAATAATGCTTACTTGCAATTGGTGTAAAGTTCGTTGTCATCGTTGGGCACTTGAGAAATAGACAAATTTAACATTTCAGTAATAACATTACAACTGCCAATATTTCGTAACACATTCTCGTCTCCAAAAGAGTGTACCACTGATCCTTGGTTTGTTCTTGAGGTGTACTTGGCCGAGTGATCGCTGAAATTTAGTTAATATAAATAGTAAATATATGGTTGGATTTTTAATGAATTAATAATTATTTGGGATATGTATTGGATACAATGAAACTTGCATTATTAACTGATCTTCTATCTTAGTCTTCACTGATATCAACACATCTATGACCATTCTCAAACAGGACTGACATTATATTTGAGTTTGACTGGTTTGCAAAAGGCAAGAGCAGATGAATGGATGTCTTTATACTATATCCAAACAATACAAGGCAGCAAACGAGCTACTGTTGGCAAGTGGTGGACGCCCAATACTATTGAATTCGGGGAACCTGCACTAGCAATATATATAAAGTATGTAGTACCGAGTCTAGAGACCTAATATGGAAGAGACCTGGGGCTATGCCTCGCCTGTTCAAAGCATCATGAACAGGCGAGGTCGGCTTTTATTTAAGGTTGAATGGCGTTCGTACACGCTTAAAAATAAGTATTTTTTTAAATAATATTACAACTGAAATTAGAGTACTTTCAAGACTTAAGAAGTGAAAATAAGAATGGTAACTCAGGTAAGACTAAACTAACTCAGGTAAAACTAAAAAAACGTATTCGACAACAAATACCTCTATGGTATGTTTCCTTTTAGCAATCACATTAGTTGACTTGCAGTTTACAACTTAAAATCTCACATTGCTGTGGTACAGTTTACCCTACTTTATCATTACGTTTGAAAAAGGAAATGGATGGTTTTCCTTATATAGGTCTACAACCATAATAACTAATTAATTAAATGTAGTGATCACACTTCACACAATTTGGCTTGTGAGATTACAGAATCACCACAGTGTTCAAACAAACACGTTATTTATATTTGTTATATTTTATATGTTATAATTCTGTAGAAATTATGTAATATCTATACGTCTTGTGGGCGATAACGCCTTCTTTTATTCAATAAGAGATCTTGAGGAATAGTTAAAGGATTAAAAAATTGCAGTGCACTGCAGCATTGATTAAAAATAATCAAAAACTATACCTTATAACCGTTTGAAATATACATGAAAAACCTACATTTGTAAATTAATAAGATCACATGAGGCTATACAATTTTTAGTTTTACTGCATTCACTTCCTTTAATTGAAAAATAAATTGCTTCTTACAGTCAGGGACACCGGTTCTAGTTTTTAAGAATACAAGAATGTAATGTAATTTGTTTATTGAATCTTCAATTTTAGGCATGTTTAATGAACCACTTATGTAGGCAAATCGTCTAAATAGTTCAGATTTTACTCAAAACAGAATTATACTAATAAAATCAAAGATTTGTCTGAGACTATGTTTGTGGGTTAGTGCATACGGATCTCTATGACTGGAAATTAAGAGATCCTTCATTCTATATTTCTGTAATGAGTACTAATGTACAAAATAGCCATGTTTGTATTAAGAAATCTGCATTAGATGTGATTACCACACATCATTGATTCCC
Source organism: Megathymus violae (assembly GCA_003671415.1). Classification (NCBI taxonomy): domain Eukaryota; kingdom Metazoa; phylum Arthropoda; class Insecta; order Lepidoptera; family Hesperiidae; genus Megathymus; species Megathymus violae. The sequence continues at coordinate 2,002,347 of PDGT01000039.1, read as the reverse complement.
ACTCACATATGCTATAAGGTTATTTATTTTTCGACATTTCTTTCTCAGTACATCCCTGTAGACTTGGTGACTTGCATTGTCATGCTACCATACTTACACAGATGGAGAATATGTAGCTGGTCGCAGTTCCTTCTGTGGTACATTGTGTTCAGTCTCTTTCTTGATCCTCTGAAAATGATGTATTTGGATAGATGAGTCCTACAATTTCTACTAAAGTTAAAATAAATATACTCGAAAAATAGATAGATTTACATACTTGAAAATAATAATAATTGCACCTGCATAATAAGTAATAAAATGTGTCAGAACAAAATTTACAGATTGATACAGTACTCTAGTGTCGCGTTAACTTTACATAAACTAACTATATGTGTCGTCAATAGGATTTCATAAAACTTACTTTCAATATGTAGACATATTTTTAGGTAAATAGCCTACAAACGAAAAGTCGAGCCACCTGATGGTAAGTGGTAAGTTAAAACTACTCAAACTATTCAATCTATCTGGGACATTAGATGTTTTGTTAATGCTCTATATTTCTATTTTTAATATATAACAATTTATAATATATTATGCCTCAATTGTGCATATATACAGTTTTTAATGACCCTAAAAAGTGAATTCTTGTAAAAACTTTAATAAAAAATTTTAGTAACCTACAAAAGGTTCACAGAAAAACTTTAAACATATCTGCAACTTTAAACATATGTTATTGTTGGATTGCTTTTTATATTTGTTCACTAATACTGCACTCATATTCACACTTGAAGTTATAGATTGCTCTAATGTTCTACAAATTAAACTAATACAAAATACTTGTGTGACAATAACAAAATAAGCTGGTCTATATAAGTAGATTGAGTTGATGGCTGCAGACGAGTATGGATCTAGTCATGATGTTAAGACATGCACCAGAGGCATACTCGCCCACAAATATCATCAAGTCAAATACAACCAGCAATTTTTCAAATCTGCATTATTTCTCTCTTGATTGATGTGTTTATTATATATACATACAGTACATAGTATGACTTACTTGCTTAGTTCCTACCAATATAGTATATGATATAAATGGAAAAGAATAATGAAATAACATTGATCACAATTTTAAAAAGAGGTTGTAAATACCTTATAACAGTGCTTCCTTGTAGTAGTAACAGCCCACTTCGAGTGGACATGACATTTAAATGTAAATATGACCTTAATCTCAAGTGGTTCAGAAGTTACTGAATTATATTGTGTATTATGATAGTATTTATTAACATTATATAATATTTACTGTGTATAGAACTCTTATTATCACGTAGGTGCTCTAACATCTCTAAAAGGTGTATACAGTTTCATTGCAGATTGTGCAAATAAATAGTTGGCCAAACTAACAACAACCAATTAACCAACCTAAAGACCTTCCAACATTCCAGGTGCTGCGGGTAACTTTGACCTCCTGCTTAATATTTGATTTGCATAATATGGAAGCATTCAATACTTTTACAATCAGTATGCACCTATTCCAAGTCAAATGTGGCTAACATTATATAACTTTAATTAAATATACCTTAATTGACCAAGTTTAAGTTAAAAATCAGTAATATACATTTATAAATCTTATAAATAAAAAAATATAATCTAAAGCATGCATTCATTTTGATGAAACTTCATCTTCTAGTTGTTGTGTTGTCTACATGCAATCAATGAGTGTAGATCTAGTCACAGGATGCATGTACTGTGCAACTAGACTTATACCCATTTATTGAAAGTAGATAAACCTTTCTGAGCCTGAAAATAAACTTTTAGAATAACACAATCTTAATTACATTCATAAATTATCACTTAAATTCCTTCATTTATTAAGAAGTAACAAAATAACTTGAAAACATACCTTTGAAGTTGAAGACATGTAATTTGACAGAACATCATTTTCTGAACTACAAATTTAAGAAAATAATTTATATACAAACAATAAGCTCCAATTTTTCAGAAAGCCTAATTTTTGTTCAAAATGCGGCCAGTTTTGCAGTTATTAAGATATGATCTTGTGTTCTATTACTCAAAGAGAACGTTTTATAAAGTTCTAAGTACTTTCTAACTTATCAAGAAAGGAGGTAGGTATCTCAAAACAATAGAACACGTGGAACTGCGAATATTAAAAGGATACCGAGTAGAATCAGGCGCACCATAAACGGCTAAATTGGAGCCGGTACATGCTTGAACAGTTTCATTAGCGTTAGCATTGGATCTATTCACCGACAGTTTGGAAAATTCCCTTTTTTCAAGTAAATCCAAGTTCTCCAAAGTAGGCGAGGCGCCATTCAAATGAGTCAAACTAAATGCCACCCATAGCTCACTAAAAGTTTCAGCGTCGACATTATATTCTTCACACAAAATTACACCTTGAAAGACATGAATAGAGAAACAACCTTGAACAATAATTTCTAGCGTTCAAGCTGACAACAACTAATATAAAACTTTTGAGTAAGTTTTTTCAAGTGGATCGCGATGACTTAATCATCCGTAAGTCTTTAGATTGGTACTCACATTTTACTAAAACTTCTTTTTCTACATCTATACCTAGAAATTGAAACTGCTCAGTCACCAATTCCGCGGTAGCCATTTTCTGTAAAATTGAAAGAGCGGAGCGAATGAAGGAAGCAAGGAAGCACTTAGTAGTTCAGAGGAAGTAAAAGAGCGCCAATCAAAAAGTATGCGTCAGAAAGTTTAACCCACAGACAAAGTATTATTTTTCTAACGGTTTTGTCTATAGCCAAAAAAGGAAAGTGTAAAAATCTTCACTACACACTAACTCTAAAGTCCTTGTGCAAAACAAAATTATGCATTTTAGTAAAAGGTTTTTCAAGACAACTATTATGAATAAGGGTTGTTAGCTATGCTAAATTATTTCTTTTTAGTAATTTTTTTTATTAATAAATTATAAATGTATCTACATTAAAATTATACTTTGATCGCTGCAATATGGATAATTCTGGCGCCAGTAATTATCAAAATATTTATTTTCTTTTTTTTAAGTGGACTGCGCAGTCCCCTTGATTTTATTGTTTATGCATTATTTTATTATATTATAGATCGTGATTACATACCCGTAGAATTTATGTAGCACTTTGTATTCATCGCAGTGACCATTCAAGTATTCGCTTTGGCTAAATTATTACTGTAGAGCGGCCTCCAAAACTTAAAATTGCTGCGTAAACGTTCACGAGTGCAGTGAAATAGTTTACAGGCTAGGTTGAAATATTATGAGAAGGATGATTCGCGTTTCAGCTTCTCTAAGATATACCGGTAAGATTAGAAAGCCATTATAATTCAAATTCAAAATAATGTTATCATATAAGTATTCTGTAAATACACTTATGCACGTCATTTTTTGCTATAATATTATATGTTATATTGCTTCAAATTAATTCTCAAATTTTATATTTATATGAAATTTTATAGGGGTCTGTATATTAGATATTCATTAAATATTGAATTTAAAAAAGGAACGTTATATTTGATAACTAAATGAATAAAGAAAAAGTGAAAATCAAAGAGGTAATGAAAATAAGTGCACCTTCTTATTAATTTATAGCCCAGCCTATTTGTATAAATTTATTGTTTCTGCTATGGCATACGTAAGTTTGTCAATAATCATTTAATTGCTTTATCATGATACAGGTAAAATGTATAAATGTTTATGTGTAAAAACGCCACAAACTAAAATCTCTAGCCGGACTTTGGTTTTGATTGATTACTTGATATAATTGAGACAGCTAGGAGTAAATCTTAATGCCCCGGCATTCTATTTGCCAATGTTAATGTCAATAAATACTTTTGTACATGTCTATTTGTATGTGAATGAACTTATAAATTCACACACTTAGTCCGCACTAGCATTCCCTTTGTTGCGATTGGCATGGACATTCACAAAATAATGTCAAACGCACCCAACATCCAAAACCCGTGAACAAACACTTCTTTGTCACATAAATGTCTGCTCCAGCCGAGATCAAACCAGGGACTTTCGCCATTCGACATGTAGGTTCACTATCAACCGGGTTACGGGGTCGTCAATTATCATTGATAAATACATTCCTGTTATGGTGGTAACTACATGACTTCCTCATAGGCATATAGGTAGTGTCTTAAGTCAATTGTAAAGGAACTTCAAGAGAAAAAAAACGACGAGCGCAGAAGTGAGCTTATTACATTACCCTTCATGGATGATTAGTGGCAGAATTTCTCGAGGTCGTGTACATAATGTTATATATAATTATCATTGATATGGCACTCATTAAGCCATACAGGAGGCTTATGGCCTCTTATAAGGTCTTGCGTCAGACATGATTAACACATCGGTAGACCACAACCTTCACCTATTCGCCCTACAGCAGCGTACCAACACTAGGCTTTCTCGAGTACTGAAGAAACCCGCGATCTACTGTCGAGTCACTTGTTGCTTAAAACCAAGATTGCCTATCTACATACTAACGGTAGTTGGTGGTTAATTGTAAAAAACCTTTCTGAGACTCATCCTGATAATTATATTACAGGGTGTTGCAAAATATTTATTTCGTGGATTTCAAACATCGTCTATCATGCAACAACCAAGGAGCTTGATAAAACTTAGAAAACTACAAGCCGATTTTCAAGTAAGCAAGAAATTGCGGCACATCCCATTATATTATGTGTCCTTAACCGTGCTAATATGCTCACGTAATAAATATGATGTAGGCTAGCGGTTTGAACGTAGGACTCTTGAACAGGAGATCGGAGATGAAATCCTGCACACGCCTATAATTTTTCAAATTTTGCGTATTGACTATCTCTTATGAAGAAAAACATTGTAAGGAAACCTGTTTACCAGAGAGTTATATTGTTCTTAAAGATATGTTAAGTCTTCCAATCCGCACTTGGCCAGCGTAACTGACTATGGCCTTTACCCCTGTCATGGTTAGAATTTACCGGAGGCTAGCAATGAGACAATGAGTTTCAACAATTTTGATAAATGTATTGTCACATAATTTGATAAATTAGCATACTAAAATTTAGCCTTTTTAATTCTGAACTCGTTGTATATTCGCGGTTTCCGCAAGAATCCTGCATATTTGGGTGCGTAATTTTTGCGAAAAAAATCTGTGGTCCATATCATCCACACAACATTCTCACAGAACTTTAGTTTTTTTAAAGGCTTGATTATCTTCTATCATCCGGGTATTCCTTTAAATTGTGAATTATTTAGTGTTTCGATTGCGGCATTGGAGAACTAAGTAAGGCAACGTGTCTGTGATGCGATATTTATGACCACTTAGCGTGAAGCTTATCAAATCATCATGATGTTGCTGAACTAGATTATGATTGAATCAGAATCTACATTACATATATAACATACATATAAAAGTTACATTTACTTTTAATTTCAGTGTGAAGACGGAAAACCAATATGGTTGAAAGCTGGTTTTTGTGATAGGATTCTCTACAGTAGTACTATTATTGGGTGTTATATTGGAATTGTAATGGTTTTAGCTACTATATATGACAATGCTAAACCTCCAACATGGAAAACTCCAAGTTGATAACATTTTTCAAAGTAATTTTTTTATCTTTATGGAATATGTGGTTAGTAACTATTTCTTTTTAATTAAATTGATTTTTGTATATGATGCTTGTTTCTTTACATAATCAAATTGCATGCTTTTGTCAACCTTAAAAATATATTTGTATTTTTATAAATGAGAATAGAAGGTTTACAATAATGATGTGATGACATGTTATAAGTTCCTATAGATCCCTTTAACCTTTTTAGTCTTAACTAAGGTATAAATGTACTGACAGGCATATCTTAGGAACCCTCTGCATATATATGTAGTTTATTTTTTTGTATATTATAATTGTGTAGTAGCTTTTTTTTAAACATTAACTATAATCTAATATATTGGACAAATACTTTTCACTGATACATTCAGAATATGCAATAAAATTATGTATATAATGTACAATAAATATACTATATTTTCAACAAGCAAGAGTGTAAACATATTCTTTAAATTTATTTGCATTATTACATAAAACAAAAACATATGTCAATATATTAAGTAATATATTTTATCATAAGTAACAATCTGTACAAGGGTAAATAAATTAGAATGTTTAACTTTTAAGTTTACGTCCTTTGCACATGTATGTGGAATTTACAAGATGGCATAGTTTGGACTTCTGCAGTAACAACACTGTTAATACAGAGGTTTGCCAATCCTCCTCTAATAAGTCCACATGTGTAGGCAACATACTGCAAGAAAAACAATATTATATAGTTCTATTTGTTAATTGCTTATAATTGATAATTTACATTACTAAATCTATTAAACATTAGCACAATTGGATGGTATATGATTACAAACATAAATTTTCCAAGTTAAAAAGTTTCAAAGTATTACCCTAGGAGCATATTCCAAGTATTGATGACTGTTTGAGAAGTTTGTCAAAAACCGAAACGCATTATCCTGTAGGACATAGACGCCTTGATGATTAGTACGCAAATTATCTATTTGTTTCTTGTATATGCATGTCCAGAAGTCTGTGCATATGAATTTCATGGTGTCCAACTCATCCTTGAATCTAGGCCATTCTCTAGTCAGTCTTTCCATTATTTTGTATCCCGCAGAAAAACCTATATATTCTACTGCAGATAAATCATTTTCCTAAAAACATTTTAGTATTATCATAAATATCTAATATCAAAACAAAAACCAAGTAACAAATCGATATAACTGGTAACCTTCGATGTTCCATTTTTTGACTGATCTAATGCGTAATTAATTATTTCAGAATGTAATAACTCAAACACTATATCTTCTGCCATAAGTGTTAAATTCAATAATTTTATTTTTATCATACACCGCACTTCCTCAGCAGCATTTGAAGACTATTATTTTGTATTAATTTACAGAGTAATTAGAAATATTATTACAGTATATCACAGATTCAATAGAGATATTTCTTCAAAAACCTGTGCTTTACTTGAATGTTTAGGGCACAGACTATAATTAGAGATACTTTTAAATAAAAGTGACTTACGGTGATAATACGAATTGATATTATATACATTTATCTAACGATGGACGGATATTTCACGACCAGGTTTTTCCCTGTAATATGAGTACAGAAATATTTCACTTTCTCAATATGAAAACAAAAAGTGACAAAAGCAAAAACCCATTGTTCGGGCCTATCATTAGATATTAGTTGTTAAGACTAATTGAAAGGTATCGGGTACTATAAGAATTGCTGTTTGTCTAGTTAACTACTAACTCCTCTACCAAATCACACTCGTGTCAATTCATATCAGAACCATATAAACACCCACATGTAATATCCAATTATATACCAAACTATGCTGCAAAGCACGTACTCAGATTTGTGTTCAGATTATGTAAAAATACATAAATGTATATAATTATTATTTTTAATAACTAATAAAAATAATAATCATTTATATGAAAATTTAAATATAAATACATACTGTAAAAACTGAAAAAATGCTCGAAGGCAGTGACAGAAATAATCTGCTCTTGTTTTATTTCTAAGCTGGCATATTGCATAAGTTCTGTATGTGCAAGTACATGGAAATATTATAATTCACGTTTAAAATTATGTCTTAGGATAACACATGAATTTATGTATTTAATTTATATTTATAATTTTTTTAATGCCTACGGTATTTTAAGAAACTTGTCATCTAAATGGCCATAGTATGTAGCTAATTTATGTTCATGAAAATTGATTTGGCCAAAAATGTATGTTGGCAACCTTATATCTCGCTTTAGCCGAGTTACATTGTATTAGGTAGCACAATGTTACTATTACTTCATACTAATCCTGATATAAAATATAACTATTATTTGTGGTATATCATTGCATATCGTCAAGTCATATGTTGGACAAAGCTGAAGATGCGGGAAAGTATGATTAGTTTACTTAATATTTATAAAATTTACCTTGATGTTTTATTAATTTCTAAGAGCGATAACGGTAATTCTAGGTAAAAGCTTATATAATCATCTTTTGGAATCACGTCATGTGGCAGTGTCTCAATATTATTTTAAGATTGAATGATTTGTAAATTGAATTATAAAGTGTCTGATAATCACATCGTTGTTCAGTCTTAGCGAAGCCAACTAAATATGGGTAAGCTTTTACTTATAAGTAGTATTTTTCCCGGTATCAGTGTAAAATGTTTATAAGAAGTACAAGAACCTTTAATTTGTGTTTTGATACCCATACCTGTTATTAGGATTACCTACAAGTACTATTCATACGCACTGTACCTACACACGTACCTATGTAGAATATTAAAAAAAGAAAGATGGCGAAATCGGCAGTATAGCAAGTGCGGCTATCTAGTTGCATATTGTGTTTTTGATGGTGTTTTAAGTATTGGACCAGTTATTTAAAACTTTTCAATTTTGTAAACTAATAATTGAACTGTCTTAGTTTGTGGTGGTTCTACTTTTGACCTAAATCTAAAATGGATGTTAATATCATACAAGAAATAAAAGATGGCGATCCGACGCGATCTATTGTGTTGTTGGAAGCGCCCTCTGTCCGCGAAATTTCAAAACAAAAACCTGAAATAAACGTCAAGAAGAAGCGTAGGCGCGGGAAATCTAAAAGAAAGATCATGAAACCATTTTCTAAAATACCTTGGCAAGATAGAAGAAAGGTTGATAATTCTAAAAGAAATAATCGATTTCGTAAACTTATTGTAGCCAAAACCCAAGCACCGTTTAACAACAATCAGTTTCTTATGGAAATACATAAACCTGAACCTGAAAATAGTTTTCACATTATGACAACACCTTCAGCTCGCACTCGTGACTCTAGTTTTAGTGTGGATTCCGAGGAAAACTATTTCTATTCTTTACCTGATGATGAAGAGGAGTACTTGACTAAAGAGTTCTCTAGCGTGTATGAGGATGCTCAAACTGAAAGATTGTCCAATATGTCGAAAAATGAACTTATACAAGAATATCTCCTACTCGAAGCAAAATACGAAAATCTCGTCAAAAGAACAGAGCGTAGCAAGGTAAAAGACAGTGATGACAAAGATTCTTCAGTAGACAAAGATACATCAGCAACTGACAAGGAAAGCATGGTGACAGATAGGGACACTTCGGAAACATCTGCTATGTCAGATACAATGGGTGAATCATCTATAAAGGAGCTCTTACAACGTATGAAGGAGCAAGAGGAGCAAATATGCAACTTGCAGTTGGTCAATGAAAAATTGAGAAATGAAAATGAAAGTTTACGTCAAAGATCTCAAGACACCAGTGAAGATTCAGAGAGTGACAGCTCCTCCAGTTCAGACAGTGGAAGTACCTCTAGTTGCAACTCTAGTCCAGCACATGAACCAAAGCCAGAAATCATAGCAAATGGAAATCATATGGCTGGAAGTAATGACCTTGATACATCTATAAACTCAAATCCATCTGAACCCCTTGTCAATGGGTTACACAGTCCCAATTAGTGTGCGTGGGATGACTGTTAGTGCATAGGATAACTAAGTATTTAAGTAGAACTGAGCATAATATAAGAATGCATTTAACTGCTTGCCTGAATATTGTTTATTACTAAGAACATTACTTACTGTAGAAATGTAATTGTGAGATCTCATATTAGATGTAGATTTTCTGTGATGCCCATGAGGATATTTTATCTGTAGCAATATTATTAACTTATAAAAATGTAAATAATATGCCAGGAAGATCTCACTTTTATATTTATACAGTACAAAATTGCAGGTTAAGTATAGTTATGATAATATATATTATTATCCTTTGCAGTATATTTTATGGTTATTGTTGTTAAAATAAGTATAACATATTTGTTAGATATACCAAATTAAATGTGTCAAGTTTAACTTTATGGTTAATTTTTTTTTAAGTTCTGATATAGATGTTTAAAGAATATGATCTTCATGCATGAATATTTTACATTAAAATATTAATATTTTGTGTTAAAATATTATAACAATGTAAATAAAAATGTTTAATGCAATAAATTTTATCATTATATTCATCAATATTGTAATTTGAAAAATTATTACATTTTTGAAGTATTACAATATTGTAAATATTTATGTATAATGTGAAATTGTTGCTACTATAAATTGGGTTGGTAAATGTATTGTCTGTTCTATTAATGTAAAAATTGGAAAATGTAACATTCCAAATTAAGAGGTTGACCATTTTTGTTAATTAATTTATAAACATAAATAGGTATAGGCATGAGGTCATTCAATAATTAACTAAGCACGACATTCTTGAACTACCATTATATTTTAATTTACTCTTATGACCAATGTATAGTTTTATATCCCATATCATATTTATCATATAATTGTGCCACCATGGTAAAGGGTTTTAGTATATATGTATTTCTATGCCTCATTGTAATAATTAAAAAATAAAGTAATTCAACTTTTTGTGTACAATAAATAAATTACAAGTATTGTAATAATCCTGTAAAATAAACCTCAAACTTACTAATAAACCACTATGAAAAGAACTTCGCACATGTATTATAACCATTATGGTTGCACATTTTAACTCTGTAATTATTATTTTAGTGTTGCATAAATCTTAATTTGGTGTAATTTAGTGAAAAATTGAATAAGGCACTGTAATAAATTCTGGATCATGAGTATATTTTTGTAGCTACAAAGGCATTCTGAATATTTATTTGCTTCTTCATGTTGCTATTCAAACAAATACATACTTGTGTTAAAATCTGATAGGTGACACTGTATTTATGTAGTTAACAGAACAACATGTGTCAGATCAATTAGTTTTTGCATAAGTAGTATGAAATCAAGTTCTGCAAATGCAGATATAGCTATTGTTGTCTGCTGTTGCTTACACTTTAACATCATTCTTTGACCAGTAGCATGTTAGCAATTAGACATTATACATTTTAGTGGAAGAATGTGAGCGCTGATACTAAATTTGCCATCTATAGATGATCGACATATCGAGGTCAAAACTTTATTGCACACTGCGTTCGAGTTTGTTGGGTTGCCATCGCCAAACATACCAGCTTCAATTTCCTTTTGATTTACCTTTTATAAATTGGCACCCGACAAAAAGGCGGGTCACATTGATTAATCATCACCGCCCAAGATGTGAGGGATCTGCTAATGACTGGCGCTGGCGCTACAGTAAAAAAAAAAACTTAAGTTTTTTACTATAGTATAATTTTTTTCTCCGTGCAGTTTTCGTCATAAAAGTCGGAGCGGTGAAGCAAGTATTTTGCTCTCTATTCCACTCACGGGCTCATGGGCGGGCATAGTTATGCGCATTATTGTTGTCGATAAGTGTTATCGATAGTGTATTTAGTTTTGTCATTATGTGGGATTGTGATAAAAATGAAAGAAAAATAGATAAAATAACATATTTATTAACATAAGAATAATAATGATTTAAAATAAATTATTAATTAGGTATGTATGTATTAAAAAACTATAAGTACAAAAGTTTTGAATGTAACAAGTTATATTAAAAATAAATATAAATACTTATATCTAAGTTTAAATTGAACAGCAAAAAAGATAATAATGATAATGACTTATATCTAAAATTTATAACTTTTTTTTATGTTAATAGCCGATAAACGAACAGACGAGCCACCTGATGGTAAGTGGTTACCGTCGCCCATGGACATCAGCAAGACCAAAGATATCACTGATGCGTTGTCGGCCAGGAAATGAGAAGGTTAGAAAGAAGTTACTGGCTCTCAAGCTCCCAGCCGGAACACGAGTCGTTTGGCGGCTGACTCAAGCAGGAGGGTGGTAGCTAGCCAGGCAGGCTTCACGGAAAGATAATAATATTAATAGTTTATCTATTAATACTGATAATATAATTCATACGCGAAGCCCTACCACCAAGCAAGCTGACTTTTGTCGCCTCTTACGACACCCTGTTCGGCCAGCATGGGATTGGGGGTAGTATTCTAAGCCGCCCCAACACAGCTAAATAAAAATTATATCAGTGCACCTGCCTTCGATGACTCGTTTATTTTTATCGATAATGGCGTTGCGCCCGCGCAACATGCTCACGCCCTAGCCGGCTTATCTATTATGTCCCAAATTGCATGGAGAAAAAAATTATACTATAGTCTACAAACGAGTAGATTTAACGCTCGATTCTAAGGTGCCTAACCAGACTCAGGCAGATTTCTAACATAAACGTGTACCGTCGGGATTAAGCTGCGTAGAGCTCAACACTCATCGAACGGACTGTTCGCCATATTTTTATTGACACAAATACCAGGGTCGGTTTGGACACTTTACGTATTACCCCGGTCATTATTTACTCGGTATTACTCACATGCGCGCAAAGGTTTGAAATTTGTACGAATGTTTGCACGAATGTGAGGGACTGATAAGCAAATGGGTTCGCAATAAGTATGCAAATCTATTTGCGCACCCCCCTATACTTCATCCATTTCCAATATAAAGAGTAGCTGGAACTACTACTATAGTACGTATTAGTAGTTAAGTTTATAGTAATCGCTGCAAACTACGAAAAATGAAGACATCTATCACCTATGCAATCGTGTGCGCAACTTCAATACTTCGCATAATCATTTGCGAAGGTCGTCCTACACTTGTAGGTTCGCGTATTCGCGCGAATGTGAGTGACCGGCATTAGAAAATAGTTTATAGTACCTAAAGGTAAACGTTAACACTAAACCTACCGACATATTTATATATACCTATTTGTACCGATGGCGGTCAAATGACCGCTTTTGAAATAAACATTTTAGTCTTTTCCAGTTGATTGTAATTAATACAGAATTTAGCATAAACAATAAACACAAATTAATTATCATATCATTAAAAAAACATTTATTTTATAAAATCTCAAAAGCGGTAATTTGACCGCTCCGGTAGGTTTAGTGTTAAAATGATAATGACGTGAATCATTTAAGAAAAATATTTTATTCTATAACAACATAAAATATAACTTTGTCAACTGTATGCTACAGTGTTACATTTTCACTATTGTTGCTGTTTACTTTATTTTTCTTTTTCACCTTACAATTTGGTGCATTTGGATTAACACCTTTATAGAACTGTTTTAGTAATACCATTGCTTCATCAGCAAATAAATTTCCAGTAAGTTTATAATTGTTATTGTAGAATTTGCTTACATCTAGAACAGTATAGCCGCCGAACCTATCATTGGCACAACCATAAACTACTTCTTGTACACTTAACAATCTTAATGCTGCAGAACACATTATACAAGGTTCAACGGTCACATAAACAATTATATTAGAACAATAAGATTGGTAATTAATATTTTTACGTCTACAATAATCTAATACAGTGTCTATACAATTCATTTCAGCATGTCTTGTAGGGTTCCGAGTAAAATTTACACTGTTCCTGGATTCCGCTACTACATCTCCATTTACAACGAAAACACAACCAACAGGTACTTCATTCTCGTCCAGTGCCTCCTTAGCCAGTTCTAAAGCTTTTTTCATATAAACCTCCATTTCTAAGTTAGACTTCACACATTCGAGTTTTTAATATTCATTTATGATTGGAAATCACCTCTTCAACATCTTTTGGGAGAAGTATGTAGATATGTACACAAGAAGCTGTAAGCTGAAAATATAATAATTATAGAATTTAGTTATATCATTATAAGTAAAAAGCTTTTTTGTGAAAATACTGCATTTATTGCAAAATAGGCAACTTGAAATCTACTAAAAGTTAACCTTGCATTGTATTTGATGATGAAAATATAAGCGAGTTTTCTGAACTGTATTAAATACCTTAAAATTATAATTAAGTATTATAGATATCACGTAGTCTAACTAATAATGGTGACCTACTCTCCTGCTGGTAAGAATTATTGTAAACAGTGTCATTTCCATTTTTAACTTCACGCCAGACAATATTGATGTAAGTTTTAAATTATTAAATTATACATTAGACAATGGTAACTTACAAACCCTAATGGAAAAAAATCGCCAAAATCAGTAGGCACCATGGCAGGTTCACGAAACAGGGGTAAGTTAATTTGAAATTATTTATATAACCTTATTATGAATGGTTTATCAATTTTAATGACTGCTTGAAGAAATTGTGTAATTATTTTGTAGCGCATTTCGTTTATTTGTGGAACACATTGAACAATTAAGTTAATTATATTTGAGATATTGGGGTTGATTCTGCTGGCCGCTAGCTAAAATTAATTTTGAGTTATCCCTCTTATTTTTTAACGTAACATCTTCTGGAATTATTGGCTATCGACTTGAAATTAGGTTTTTTTAACGGGTTTAAAGATGAAGAAATTGGATTTGCTCTTAGTGATTCAAAAATTGATTATGTAGATGAAGATACAGAAGATGTTATCGAAGATGTGATGGAAAATACTCAGGGCAATGCTAAAACTCTGATTCAGAAGATGATATACCGCTATTGAGATTGGCTTTTGTTTGAGGAAAACTTAGAGGAAGATCCAGATTATAGAACAGCTGCTGGTCGTCCGGAATCTTTAAGAAGAGGTGCCAGATCTTCCAATGTTAGAAGAATTAATGAAATGATAGCAATGCACAATGAACGATTAGTTAACATGCGAATGGACAGAAAGCAGTTTTAATTCACTCGTAACTCCGGTCATCCAATCAGCTTACATCGAAGTAGATTCTAATTTCTATGCTAATTGCTAATTTTGGTAAGTACCATTTGTTTACGCAATAAATAGACCAAGATTTGATGGACTGACTTGTCATAAGAACGAACCAGATGCACGTTAAAATTACCGGAAAATTTTAAGAATCTACTGATTTCGAGCTAAACATATACTAAGGAATCGTATTAATCATGTCGACAATGAACTACCATCAACTGCGAATGTATGAAGATAAAATATTTCAAGTTCCCATAATCGCTGACAACATGTCAAGAATATGATTTTTCATTTTGCGAAACTCAATCAAATTTGTTTTTGAAGATGACGTAGAACGATATACGTACGGTACTTAATAAAGATAAACTTTGAAAGGTGCGGCCTTATTTGATCATGTGCTACAAGAATGCAGAGTAATACCAAAATGGGAGTGACTATGCTTTTATATCTTAATTTGATAAAATACAATGGCTCAAGAGGCACCTTATTCGCTCTATAATCTTTTAGTTTTTGAATATTTTAATTTGTATTTGTATTCCTTATTTTAGAGAATAAGTAATAAATATTATTTAAATAATAAGTCTGACTTTGACTTGATTATGTTAAGGTTGATAAATCTGTGATTAAAATAAGAATAAAAGACAGCTTAATGTGACTGATAAAAACGCTAATTATTTATAGAATAAGCTAAATAATTTTTTTTAAATTAATTATAAAGATAACTTACATGTAACTGCAACCCAAAGTTCTACAAGAAATATTTATTATTTTCAAAGTTTTAGTCCAAAAATAGTGTCATAAGATGAATACTTATGCACCTTGAAACAATGGCTGAGGTAGAAATTGATTAAGCTGCAATGATTACTAAGCTGAATAAAATCTGGACCTTAAGAGGATATAATATTAACATGCATTAGCATTGGTATATATTGTTACATCCTTGTTATTATGTTTATTTGTTTAATATGAAATGATATCCACTATTGTTAATTAATATTGTATTATTCTATCCCCTACCAATACCTCTTTCTATATCCACCCAAGATTTAATGATAAACAATATTAAATTTGTTCTTTATAAGTGGTGACATAGACACTCAAATAAATATTAGAAACAAATATGCTGAATAGATAGCCTGTTAGGCCAATTGTGAGTGTATACTTAATCCATTGTGATTATTGAAGAGTACTGGCGTACAGTGTGCAGTTAATGGTTTGAAGCTTCTGCAGGTAAGTGACTAAGAATGAAACTAATTTTATTATAAATACTATATTTTACTTCCAGTATTTTATTCTTACTTTTAAGAACATTTTGGGGACCCCTTATGCAAATTTCAGCCTTTTTATTTTACTGTATATACAACACATCCTACTAATATTGTAAATATGTAGGTTTGTATGCTTGTTACATGATCATCTACAACCGGCTGAACAAATTTTGATAAAATTTGGCACATCATTTATTACTTGTAAGTGGATATAGAATACTTTTTAAGCAGAAAAATATTACGTTATGGTGATTATTTAAAAACGAACTAGAGCACATAACCATTTTATAGATGTGTCTAGATTTGGTTCCAAAAGACAATGGAATTTCATTGTAGTATATAATTGTTGAAAACTCTACTAGACAGTGTCGTATAAGTAAATGCAGCTTTTAAAACGCAGTTATACGTTTCCATTCTATCATAATATCAGTTTTATAATAGTATCGTAATATTATTAATAATAATAATAATAATTTTATAATAGTATAATATAAAAAAAAATTCTTTAACGCAAGCGACAGATGAGACTTGTTTTTTGTCACTCACACGTTTAATTTTTCTCTGGATCAAATTCATAAGTCAACGTGAACATTTATCTTAGTACGGCAACAACATAAACGTTTGAACCACCTATTCTTAACTATTCGCAAGTTCATAATATTTATAAGAATTCATAAAATTTACGTAAGGGTTGTTTTACGTTAAAAACTTACAAAACAAAATACCGACCTACCCTAAATTCTGTTAAAAATGAATAAGTTTACTTATCTTACCGCTACTACGAATCTTCAAAAACTAACACGTCGTTTTGACATTATTAACATATTTAACTTTTTTTTCTCTCCTAATATATAGCGTTGGCGTAGGTACGCTCAGCCAAAGACAAATAAAGACAGGAAGCCCAAGGTAAATGAAAAATAAAAATATTCGGATAAATATAAAAAATCAGTTAAGAAATACTATATAAAATAGATAGGTAATTTAACTTTTAAAAATAATATTATTCTACATTACAATACTTATGAATGAATTCAATTTTTATATTACACCACTGAATAAAAAAGTGAAATCTTAATATTAGGTGTCAGAATAAATAAGGCTAAGGTTTTATATAATATCCGGATTGAGGGACGAGAGGAGGCAAGATACGAAGGTTGAAAAAGGATTTCGGATATAGATTCGGATATATAATATTTAACTGGTTACGGATATGAAATTATTTTGGATAATTTCGGTTACAGATATTAGATGAATTAGCACTTGTAAGAAATATGTATTTACAAGGTAAGAGTTTAACTTTCTTTCTAGGTATTATTTTCATCAACAAAACATTACAACCTTAAACATGAAAAGTGATAAAAGCGACAGCGAAAACCTGTCATAACGTGTTTCGTTTAGACTGGCCCTATCCGAAACTTTTTTATCGTATTCGGTTTCGGATATCTAAGTTTCGGTTACGGTTCTGGAGCTCCATACATCCCTGCTTATAACTGTTACATAAAATTTTTATTTCTTTGTGCGAATGGAATATATATGTATATACATTGCTTATTATTGTAACGATTATTATTGTAATGATTTTAATATACACTTGTTTTTATTGTTTCCTGTTAGCGCAGCCGCCTGCGCTGGTTTTGTGGGAGTCCCGAAAAACCTAGGGGCCTACCCACTAAACACCAATCGAGGCTGGCTTTGGCCTAGGGCCTCTAAGCCGTCATCTGATGCGACCCCCTTTAGGGAAAGGGGGCGCTATACTTGGTCGGTAGACACTGTTCTTTAATATATTGCCGGAACCCGATCGCAGGGCCACCTAACGGTACTAACTAAGTCTGAAAGTAAATCTCAACCATCTAGGAGCCCTCTTAGACACAAAAAATTTCATTAAAATGACACTAAGAGTTCAGTGACAGACATACATACGTATAGAATAATTAAACTACTTGACCGTAACTAGAAGCTTTATTTTGAGAGAGCATTTCCCTTTCCCTTTAATTTTTTATCAGTTTTCGTTCCTGAAAGTTCATCACAGAACCGAATGAATGTCATTAATCGCTGCCCCTCGCGGGGGTATGGCATTAGTGCAAGAAATAACAATATATTACGTGGATCTTATATGCATCGAAATTTTGAAACAGGTTTGCCAAGACACTCCTGTAACAAGCTACCTCGCGGGGTGGACATAATAATATGCAATATTATTCGTTTAAAAATCAATTTTCAAATATTGATTATGAACATAATCATTCACATAGAAAAAGTTCTCATATCAGAGGCTCGCGGCCTACGCGATGAATGTGTCGAGAACGTGGAACCTCCACAAGCAAGAAAGAGAACCTTCAGTATAAATCCTGACTTCGAACCATTCAAGGCCGGTCAATTAATAACATATTTTTCGAATTGGAAAGAAATGGGAGCTCTAGATGCAGTACTAAAATTGATTCTAGGGTATCGGATACCCTTCTTTCAAAAACCTCCTCTATCGTATCCAACTCTAACAAAGAATTACTTGCAAATTCCCACTTCGAAAGAAATGATGGCCGTTGTAAAAAAGATGAAGTCACAAGGAATCTTAAAACCCGTAGCACTATCGCCGAGTTTCATATCTCCCCTGTTTCTGGTGCCGAAAAGCGACGGATTAACTCTCCCAATATTCAATCTGAAAGCACTAAACAATTATGTCAAATCAAAATCTTTTCGTCTCATAAGCATGCATCGCATATCAGACTTCCTACATCCTCAGGACTGGATGTACAAGATCGACCTTTCACAGGAATACTTCCACATGAGCATAACAGAATCGCAAAGGTGCTTCCTCCGTCTGGTTTACGGCCAAGAATTGTGAGATGACGTGTCTGCCGTTCGGGCTGGATACCGCACCGAGAACATTTTCAATACTTACAAATTGGATTGCGCCAATCTTGCGAGAAAGATGGAATATGAGAATTGTGGTATAACCTAGACGATATTTTAATCGTTCAGCAAAACGCAGATGTACTACGCAATCACGTAGCAATTACAATACAATACTTAGAGTATCTCGGATGGCAAATAAATTTCCGCAAATAGATTCTAACGCCTCAGAAGAGTATCATTTATCTAGGAATACAGTGGAGTACGCGCAACAATCAAAAGGTTCTTCCGAAGGAAAAGATAAAAAATATAGTAGAAAAGATAAATCAAATACGTCAACAAGAAAGAGCGACGGTACACTTGTTACAAAAGATGGGGCTACTGAATTTTGTCAGTTACGTAGTTCCTCGTAGAAGGCTGAACCATCGACACTTGCTTATGTTCAAATTTCACTATATCCACTGCCCCAAGCTGTGCCCAAAGAATTAAGTTGGTGGTCTCAAAACAAACCCTGCACTACCCTTCTCCAGTAAACTATTACTAACTACGGACGCATCGAATCAGGCATGGGGAGCGCAGATAAACGACATAACCTTATCCGGAAAGTGGACGAGGGGAGAACAAACGCTACACGGCAATCAAAAGGAGATGCTGGCCATTCCATATGCACTTCAAAGCCATGCACACTTAATGAGCCAAAGCTCCATTCTCATACAGTGCGACAACTGAACTGCTGTCGCTCATTTACGAAAGGAAGGAAGCACAAAATCACTTCCTTTAACAAAAATAACCTATCAGATTCTGGATCTGGACCTTTTAGATCAGCACCAGATACATTTCAACTTACATTATCTCCTAGGGAGGTTCAACAGCAATGCCAATCACTTATCCCGTCGCCGTTGCCCCCAGAGTGGCACCTATTACTGGAATGTGTAGAAAAAGTTTTTGCGAAGTGGGGGACCCCAATGATAGATCTATTTGCGTCACGGACGGCTCATGTGTTAAGCAATTACGTATCTCGAGAACTGAGGGATCCCATAGCCTTATTTCACGATGCATTCAGTGTTCCATAAAATTATCCCTTAGCCTGGATATTTCCATCTCCGTTCCTTGTTCCCAAAGTCTTGACTCATCTATATCAATCGTCAGGAATGTTTCTTATAGTGATCCCTCACTGGAAAAAGGTTTACTTGCGCGCGGACCTCAAAGCCAGGGACTGGCAGCACCTCTGACCTTATGGAACCTTCAGAACTACCTAGTGGACACAGTGACGGGCCTGCCACTGCCGAAAGTCGAGAACTTAATTCTCGAAGTATGGAAATGTGGGGGTGGACTTCGGAAATAGAAACATGGAATACTGAACAAATCTCCTTACTAAATCTCCTTACTGTACTATTCCATAAGGTAGTATCATGGGTCCTTTCTTGTTCCTTTCATATATAAACGACCTCCCCGGCTCAACAATAAGTCAATGTATTTTATTCGCCGATGACACCACACTAATTATAAAAGAGAAAGAAGTATTAACATTAAGAAATAAATGAGTTAACGCAATAAACCACGTTACATTGTGGTTGAAGAATAATAACCTGCAGCTAAACATAACCAAAACTAACTTAATATACTTTAACACGAACAGAAATATAACTGACACATTAGACATAAAATATAATGGCAAACAACTGGATGAACTAAACTATACAAAATTCCTAGGCGTAAACTACAGACAAAAATTTATAATAAACACAACACATCGAGAGTCTCTGTAATAAATTATACCGGTTTATCTTTGCTGTTAGAAGAATCAGACAGACTGTATTCAAACAAGCTGCATGGTGTGCATACCACGGTTATGTGTCCTCGGTGCTTAGTTACGGATTAATAATTTGGGGAAACTCTTCTGGGGCTATACGAGCTTCAGAGTTCAGAAAAAATGCATCCGTGCAGTATGCAACGCGCACTGGCGAGATAGCTATAAACCGCTATTCAAAAAGAATAACGTATTGCCTCTACCTTCATCGTATATCCGAGATATCTGTCTATTTGTACACAGGTATCCCGAGTATTTCGTAAAAAACATAGATGTATCTACCAGACCAACTAGATATCCAACAAATTAGTTGCACCCCAATGTACATTAGAAATTACAGAAAAAAATGCATATTTCATGGCAATTAAAATTTATAATAGATTACCGGACTCTATAAAAACGATGAAATACAATGAACTTAAAAATAAATTAACTATATGGCTTCTGAATAAATGTATTTACGACATTAAAGAGTTTTTAAATATAAAATTAAATGAAATGGATCTTTTAAATTTTTATTTTAATAATTCTGACATAGATTGCGGAAATTGTATTTATGTTATATTTTAATGCTTCATTATTGTTTTAGAATGATTAGTTATTTGATTTAATGATTTTAATATTAGATTTTATTCAATTCAGACACATTATTGACTGAATGAATTTCATGTCTTAGATTTTAATTGTAACATATATGGCGGGAATTTTATTTATATCGTATTTTAATTATTTATTACTATTTTATAATGATTATTATTTATTTTAATGATTTTAATAATTGATTTTGTTTTAATGTTGACACAGAATTGCGAAGATTTATATTTTCTTTTCATTATGAAGTTGATGAAATTGGATGTTTGGTGTTGGTTGAATTTAACTAGAATGAATTTGATGTCTTAAATTCTAATTATGACGTAGATTGCAGAATTTGTAGAACTATATTATATTTAAATGATTTGTTACTATGTTAGAACTATTATTTATTTTAATGATCTACGCTTAAAACTTATGAGGTGGCATGGAAGTGTTCGTATTATGGACTATTATGGATTATATTATATTATTTATTTATTTATTATATGGATTATATTATGGATTATAGAAACAACGTTGACCCAAACAAGCCTAAAGGCTCTCAATTAGCTAGATTTCTTTGTGACTTACAAAGTCGATCCGGATCATTGTATCAAATCTAATGATAACATTATTTTTTGGCCCGAATTTGGTTCCAAAACTGATAGTAACACTTACAGGCAGTCGGGTTGGAAATTGTTGTCTAATTATAGCAGTTCTAATCTTGACCCAATTTTCTGGATAGATCTGACTATAAAAAAGTTAAGTGATATACGCAAATGTGTTTAATTTATTTGTTACTGTAAGAGGAGTAGCAAAAGCGGCATGGACGCAATATAGCAAATGTGTTTAATTTATTTGTTACTGTAAGAGGAGTAGCAAAAGCGGCTACACCCACTGTTATAGCAGGATGGATCAAAACCTTGTTTAAAGAAACCGGAATTATAGCCTCTCCGGACAGCGTTCGGTCTGCTGTAGCTTCCAAAAATTGGTTACCCCTGGATAACTATGGATTGGAACCCTGGATGATATTTTAGCTAGAGGGAATCGGAGATCCGCTGACACATTTAGTCTATATTATAGGAGTGAAGTACTAATTTTCAAGGAACCCGACAATTTAGTTAGTTTATTTGATCCTTTGATTTAATAGTCACTAATGTAAAACGTACACTACGTATCGATATTACTTTGGATCCTATAATTTTTGGAATTTGTGTTGCCAATTAATGACGTGTATTATTTATCTAATAATTATACATCCTTTGACGTTGACACTATATACTTAATTAAACTGATTTCGAACCTATGTCAGTATTGTTATTGACATATAATGAATATGAAAGATTGCGTAACAATATATACATATATAAATTGAATAAAATATTAATATGATATGTTTATTTGGTCTGATGATTATGTTAAATGATACTCTAGTAAGAAACAATTTTAGTTTGTTTTATTTTCAAATAAATCTTATGCTACCATAATAATATCTTTTAATTATCACATTGGCGTTTCATATTCCTCTAGCAAGTGTGCCACCAGGCGACAACAAACATCTCAATATAAAGGTTCTAGTTACGGTCAAGTAGTTTAATAGCCGCGTTTTACCTGAAATAAAACGCATATTAAAATACCTAACCTTTTAATTCTGTCTGGTGTCATTATTGAGCCAATGATATCTAAACATCTCTACAAATCAAACTTTGAATCGAGATTTGACTGCCAGGTGGCACCACTGTGCTCAGAAAAGGGGATAAAGGAACGAAAACTGATAAAAAAATAAAGGGAAACGGAAACACTCTCTCAATATAAAGCTTCTAGTTAGGTAAGTATTTTAATATGCGTAACGCGGCTATTAATCATAATAAAATGATTAAAGAATAAGCGGATAAAAGATACAGGAAATTATAAAAGAAGTTTACGAAAGCAGTATTATAAAAGTTACAATTAATGCGAGTACCAAAATGTTATATATAAAAACATGTAAGTTTCTAAATACTACAAATTATTCAATCATTTAATCTAGCACTTAGGCGTTCAATACGGGAATCATTCAATCTATCGCTCATTCGTTTTATCCTGGAATCATTTAACCTCTCACAAATGCCTGTCTATAATCATTCAATCTATCCCGAGATTCATTTAATCGGTCGACTAAATCATTCATTCGCTCCGATCGCTCGTTGAGTCTATCTCTTGAACCAATTCGATCCGATCTAGAATCGTTAATTCGTTCATTGATACGCTGATCAATCATCCGGTCACATCTTTCCATTCGCATGGAACTGTTAAGTCAATTTTTTTTCTTTTTCTTGATGTGTTTGTCTGCCTGTTCCGTTCTTGGTTTGGAGCCCACTTGCGGCTGAGGGCGCTATTGCCGTGTTAAGGTAAAGGAGCCGGTATTGAATTCCGACGTGGATTCAGGGTGGTTCTCTATGGTGCCCACGAGAGCTGCCACGTTGGGGTTAAGACAGCAGTCGGCCTGCAACAGTGAAGTTCATTAGCAATTGATGCTTGATTGCAACTTGTGTGTCACTGGAGGGTGTAGACCTCGACTTAATTGTAACTGCTTCATACAGCCATACTTTGGCTTAAAGTAATTAGTGATTCTCCACGAGTTCTAGCCATTGGAGGCATCACAGAATGCTATAGGTGTTTTATGCGATTTGTCCAAAGCATTTGATTGTGTTGAGCACGAATCGTTACTTCTTAAGCTTAGTCACTATGGCGTCAAGTACAATGCTCTCAATTTGATTGTGTCCTATTTGAAGGGTAGGGTTCAATGTGTTAGTGTAAATGATACCAAATCCTCGGGATCGTCTATTGTGATAGGTGTTCCACACGGCTCTATTCTAGGTCCGTTCCTTTTTCTGGTTTATATTAACGATTTGCCGTATTTTATTAGCAAACATGCGGACATTGTACTCTTTGCTGATGACACATCTTTAATATTTAAGACTGAAAGAAATAAATTAAATTTTGACGATGTAAACAGTGCTTTGTCCCATGTATCGTATTGGTTTACAATAAACAACTTAGTTCTAAATGCCAATAAAACGAAATGTATAGAGTTTGCACTACCAAATGTGCAGAAGGTAGGCAAAATCCTTAAATTAAATAACGAATCACTGCCTATGGAACAATCCACAGTTTTTTTAGGTATTACCTTAGATAGTAAGCTTCAGTGGGGCGCGCATATATCGGTTCTCGCAAGTAAACTTAGTAGGTCTGTCTACGCTATTAGGAAGATAAGACTAATTACTGATGTAGAGACAGCTAGACTTGTTTATTTTGCCTATTTTCATAGTCTTATGTCTTACGGTATCCTAATGTGGGGTAAATCAGCGGACATTGATTCAATATTTATATTACAGAAAAGAGCAATTAGAGCTATATACAGATTAACGTCGCGTGAGTCATTAAGAGAAAAATTTAAAGAAATAGGTGTACTCACCGTAGCCAGTCAGTATATATATAGTAATTTAGTATTTATTCAAAATATTTATAGCCGTATTGGGGCGGCTTAGAATACTTCCCTCAATCCCATGCTGGCAGAACAGGGTGTCGTAAGAGGCGACAAAAGCCAGCCTGCTTGGTGGTAGGGCTTCGCGTAAGGATTATATTATCAGTATTATTATGAAGTCATTAATATTATTTGTGGTATTATTATCTTTCCGTGAAGCCTGCCTGGCTAGCTACCACCCTCCTGATTGAGTCAGCTGCCAAACGACTCGTCGTCTTCCGGCTGGGGGCTTGAGAGCCAGTACTTGCTTTCTAACCTTCTTCTCATTTCCTGGCCGACAACGCATCAGTGATACCTTTGGTTTTGCTGATGTCCATGGGCGACGATGACCACTTACCATCAGGTGGCTCGTCTGCTCGTTTGTCGGCTATTAACATAAAAAAAAATGAAATACGTATAAGCCGAAAAGTGATACACGCAATCATCAAACAAGAAATAGGCATAATTAGGTTACATCTGCATTTCGTCTTCAAAAGGTTCAGCGTTCTTTTATGGGGCTTGGAGTTCGTTTTTACAATAAGATCCCTAAGTCATTACGCGAGTTGCCCATTGGAAATTTTAAGCGTCGCATTAAAACACAACTTATAGGCAAAGGATATAGTATAGATGAGTACATGAATGACAAGGATGCCTAGACAAAATTAGTGTCGAAACCAGTTCCGCACAAGTTTCAACTTTTGTAATTACCATATGTTGTTTAAAAGATGTACTGAGGAGTTTCTTTCGCCGTTTCTTCTCCTCATTGTTAAAAGCACCATTTCGAAACGGTGGTGGAAGCAAAAAATGACGTTCATAAGGGTATTTACTGAATACCTATATGATTAAATGATTTTGAATTTGAATTTTGAATTGAATCTCTATTACGATACCGCAGTGCGATTTGGGGTTTGCAACGGAATATCAAAAATGTTTATATCGCCCGCAATCCTTTGGCAATTCTCTTGTTTAATTATAATAAACGGGGCCGAAAGCTTTATTGTCTTTACTAAACTAAACAAAACTAATTTATCGTTTTTTTCATCATCCTGATACTTCGTACGCTCTCAATGACAAAATAAGTTTACCAAGAATAACTGAAGTAAATCTTATAAAAGATTCCGGACCATCGTCCAGGATTCACTGTTGATATCATCAGTCCTTTGAAATGTAGTTTGTAGTTTTACAATAAACAATAAAAATAAATAAAATTTTAATATTTTAAATTTATAATTTAAAATAAAGTTCAAAGCCCACCTTAACAGAAACGTTTCCAACAGCTAGACACATCGGCGAAGGACACCGCGGACGTGACGGGACGGACCTTGCCGTATCGTACAGCACCGGATGACGCGTATCTGTTATTAGTATTCTGTGAAGTACGGTAATGAGTTGTGAGCCTGTGAGAGGTGATGAAGTGATCACAGAGTGGAAGTCATTATATGCTAATGTACTCTGTGGTGGAAGTGATTTTGTTCTGTGATTTTGTTTTTGTAAACTTAGCATCTCTTACTATGATTTAAACGCTACACTAATAAAGAAAATTAAAAATATGGCTAGTACTCTTAACGAAGATTTAATTCGGACTTTGTCAACGAAAGCTACGGTTCCTTTAATATTTAGAAATTTTGTTTCTAATTGGACTATTAGTCAATGGAATGAAGAGAAATGGTGTTCAGTATTTGGTGACAAAGTTATACCCTTTCGATGCTTGAAGAGGAACTTTATTTCCGATGAGCCTTGTTGGGAACGAAGATGTGGAGTAAAATCACTGTCTTTCAAAGATTTTCTCCAAACCCTGAATGGTGAAGAATGGATGTATTTCGACTATAAATATCTTCATCAATGGTTGCCAGTCGAAAATGAATTATGTAAGGTAATAAAAATTAACTTTAAAAAGTTAGGAGGTGTACAACGAAAAAATTAACTAAATTAAAATATACTGTACATTTGCGAGTTTTATTTATGGTGCTCTCATTTAAATTATTATCTAAAAAGAATTAAAAAAAATATATATTAAATTATTTATTATTGTTCTAAAAAAAAAAAAGCAATTTTTTTTTGATTACACTAAGGAATTCCACTGTAACTGCTTTGCCAATCTAGGTTTTGGTGATTTTTTATTGTTAATGGATACTTTTTGTTGGGTAGGAAGTATGTTGGAAACAGTTTGGATATCCTAATAAAGGTGCTGCAGACAGCACTTTATGGGTAGGCAGCAAGGGTGCTCACACTCCATGTCACCAGGATACATATGGCTTTAACATTGTTGCTCAACTATATGGAAGGTAATTGTAACTTTCATATTTTGTTTAAATGATATATGAATGGTAATGAAATGCTTGTTCTAAACATGTTAAAACAGCTTCTCTCATGATATTGAAGAATTTCATTGTCACCTTTATAAATTAAAACAGAATACACAAAAGTGTATAATAACATGAAGGTAATTCATTATTTTTCTTGCTTTATAAATTTTTGGGTTATAGTTTATCCTGGATATTTTATAGTTGACTCTTTCTAATTTTTAAAGAACTTAAATGTTGCATTATAAATTGACAGCGGAAGACAAATTTTTATTTCTACATTCAAATTATTTAATGTTTTAGAATAAATTCATACACATAACAAAAATGTACTGTAATGTAAAAAATTTAATACTTAAATACCTCTACTTTATTATAGATTTTCTGGGAGGTACCAGTTATTTGGCAGCTGTGTTTTTGTTGCCAGTAATTGTAGTTGCATACCATTAAGACCCTTTAGGACCACTTCATAATCCTCTGTCTATAATGTACTTGTGCAAATACTTTACATGATGTTGGTCTAACTAAATTCTTAAATTCAAATATGATTTTTACTGTATGTTATAGCAAAAGATGGATACTGTTTCCTCCTGAGACAGGTGGTTTGAAACCCACAAGAGTACCTTATGAAGAATCAAGCATATACAGTGAACTTAATTTTTATTGCCCTAGTAACTTGGCTAGCTTTCGTGGTAATTTTTTTTTCTTTAATATCTGCATATTCAATTGAATATTGCAAATGGTATTTAAAAATGCATAAACATATTTGCAGGTTTAACAGGAGCTCGAGTAGTTGAGCTTTCAGCTGGTGACGCTCTACTAGTTCCTCGTGGTTGGTGGCATTATGTACAGAATGTTGACTCGCTAAATATTTCAATTAATATTTGGCTTCCACATGTAATAATTTTTTTTATTTTTCTTACCTTTATATTAAATTCATATGTTATAGTAATTAAGTGCTTCTATCTTGTATTGATTCAAACAAACAGCACCCTACAAGACATGGCTTTGGCACACACATTATATTTCATAACCCAAAGATGCATTCCATTACACATAACAAATTAAAAATGATGCACCTACACATGATTGACATGTTTTGATATGTTTGTTATTCTATATATATAAAAAGAGTTGACTGAAGGATGTAAAACTTGAAACAGAATTTGATACCAATTCTTTTATATAATAAATATTTTATATACATTTTATACTTTAATATTTAATATTTTTTAAATTTTTATTGTAGTTCTGTGGCTTCTGATAAATGGATAGCAAACAAAATTTGGACAGATTTTGTTATGCCACTTGAATATATTTCTACTTCATAAAACATAAATGTTTATATTTTATGAAGTAGCACTAGGATTCCGTGTTGCAAGTGGCATGGACATACACAAATATGACATTACAAACACTCATGACCTGAGAACAAACATTTATCTGTCACATACATTTCTGCCCCCGCTGGCAGGCAGGGTAACTACCAACTAGGTTATGGAGTCATCATAGATCTTGAATAAGGAATCACCATAGTTAAATGAGGATAAACTATTTGGTTTGGATGAAAGTGTTATTTCTATGCTTAATGTATTACACCAGCTAGCTTTTCTGAAGTGAAGAATATGGTGGTTATAATATGGGTCTATAAGATGGGAAATGGATTCAACAATTCTACTTATTACCAACCCATTGATTCATAATTGAGGCTTTGGAGGTACTCAAAGTATCTTTCAATGGACAAAAGTGCTTAAGAAATTTGGTACTAGCGCCAACCACTGTCTGTGCCCGAAATTACGTGAATCGTTTCTTGAGGACTCATAGCATAGGTTAACCAACAAAAATATATTAACTGAATACCTGTCTAATAAACAGCCTACTATATTGAATAATGCACAAATGGTTTTTTTTACTCTGTAATGTGCTTACGACAATATTATTGTGCCTACAATATTAATTTACAAAAAGAAGCGATATCTCTATATTTATTGTTTTGGTAATATACAAAATTGTTAATTAATTGTTTCCATCTGCAGGAAAAAGACACATCTGCTCAAGTATCAGAAGCTCTAATTAAAATATTAGTAGCACAGTTGTGTAAGGATCTACCACCGGAAACGGCTAAACTCTTAGTCAATCCAAATGAGGTAAGTGTATGATATATAGATGAAACTATATATGTACATAATTGACGTAGCAAGGTCATTAGTCGATGTATAGTTGTAATTTTTATTACGTCGTGTAGTCAGATTTATAAATAAACATTACATTCATTATAATTTTGCGAATCATCTTTAATTATTTGGTGATCTTAAAGTGTATTTTAAAAAACGAAATCTCTCATTTGTATGTGTAATATATACTTACTAAAAGTTATTTGTTTTTATTTTAAAGTTATCAGAACAAACTAAATGCAAAAAAGTAATTTAAAAAGTATCGTAACAACGTAAATTGCAGATGTTAAGACTGTTAAACTTATTTGTTCTATATATGTATATGGTTATGTATTATTAGTTGCTGTGGAATTACTGTATAAGACAGTACAACTGTTTTTTTTTAAGAATTTGGAAGGTTCCAAGTGGGCGAAATAAAAATTTCATTAAGTTTCTATCACTTCCAAGTGAAACTCATGTGAAGAATGAAATGATTCAAACATTACGACCCCATAACCCAGTTGGTAGTGACCTTGCCTACCGAGCGAAGGGTCCCGGGTTCGATTCCCGGCCCGGGCATACATTTATATATAAATGTTTGTTCTCGGGTCATGGGTGTTTGTAATGTCATATTCGTGTTTGTCTATGCCACCTGCAACACAGGGAATCCCAGTGCGGGGTTGTGAGTGTGTAAACGTTTATTTATTTTGAATTTATATTACAGGATGACATATCGGATACTCCCCTGGCCGTACTATTTTTGCAGCTGGAGACTGTTACCAAAATGTATTTGGACAAAAAGCGAAAACTACATCGCTTAAAACGACAAAAAACTCACGACGACAACCACGAAGTTACCGCGGTGGAGGAATTTGATCTCAATAGTTTAATTGATAATCCCCAGAACAACTTAGAAATGGTACCGATTGTTAGTAATGAGAAACTTATAGAATTGTTGAAAGACAATCTTAGGGAGTTTACTGACACGGAGAATCAAACTGATGAAGATGAAGTAGACGGGGCTACAGAAAAACTTTGTTTGACTAAAGCCGTCATTGATTCGTTCAGTCAGAGTAATGTTATAGATGTCGTCAAGGAAAACCTTTTTCAAAGACTAAGTCATATTATGTAATTATTATAAATTAGATTTTTAATATGTTTGTCCAGAAAGTTTAGTTGTGATATTCAGTAGGTATTTTGATCCGTCTCAAGGTATTAAATTATTTATATAAACATAAAAAGTAGGTACAGGTTCATTGGTGCTAAGCACAATTTATTTGGATTATATATATATATATATTATCCATCATTCTTTTTTTGACCATATTTTTTATACTAATAAATTAATAAAAGGGAATCAAGAGACAACTGCAGATTTTTTTTATGTTAAGCAAGAACTAGATATAATTTTAATACGTGAAATACTTTTAAATAAGTATTATTATTATAGATGTTGCAAAAATATGAATGTTTCATAAAATCAGACGAAGAATGTATGGAGTTCGAATTTAACAAGATGCACGTCGTTGGTTTGAAAATGACATAAGATTGCGAGATAACTGTGGTCGTAGCGAACACTCAAACGGAGTTTGGTGTATTGTTTCAGAGGTAAGCATGTGTAAAGGCAAATTTTACGTCACTTCAGACTACCACAAACTATTCCTAGAGCATATTTGAAAGGATAGTGGCACAAAAAATACATATACTATTCTTAATATTATATTCATTTTTTAATTATTCTAACTCTTCTAATTATTCTTGGTTTTTATGTAAGATCGATAGTAGAAGTCGCAGAACAATATCACCATAAAGAAGTTTTGAGGTATGAGTATGAAGGCAGGCTGACGTGGGTAGTTGCAATCTTTGGCCAATATTAGGACTATAAAATGGATCATGAGAATTGTAAACTGCACCTGGAATATAAAGAATGAAATATATTATAAAAGTAAAAATTCAACAAATTATTACATACATTCATATTACATATTCATTAAGGAGATTCGTGAAATGTACTCGAAATTTATGTTTTCTATAATTGTTTGCAATTTAATCAAAAATGATTATCAAAATAATTAGGTTACTTATATTTATAATAAATAACATTGTATCTATAATTTTTTTTTATTTATAACAATTAGCAATACCTTCTAAATATATAAAAAATAATATCGGTGAACATGCAGAGGAGAAAAGGGCAATGCACTGTTTTGTTTTGCTAATTTATATATAGAGAATTTAACAGTTACAAAAAATCAATTTTATTTTATTGATAATACCTTAAGCTCAGGAATAGCTAAAAAATGATACAAAGGTGTCTCTTTACGTATTAATATATAGAAAAGTCGACGCAAGGCCGAGAAATTCATTTATCCAAAAATATAAAATGTTAAATTTTTGTGCAGTTAGCATGCATTATTACAGATTAAATGAATACATCTCTTAGAATCTATTAAATGCATGTTTTGTATTAATTTATTTACATATTTCCCATCATGGTTAATAACAAAATTTTAAAATATTTTCTGTTCTAAAATCTATCTTCGATAATCTGAACTTATGAAAGAGAACTTTTCCTTTAATGGGACCGTAAGTATAATAGTTGTATTTAAGTACATACATAAAAATTTATTTGATTGCAGTAAGCTCTTTGTTATATAAAATATTTTAAGACTCGTAATAATATGAAATTCTGATGATATTTAACAACATATTTAAGAAATTACTACAAAAAATTAAAACGTCAAATACCATTGCAATAATATTTTAGAATTGTTTTTTAATGTCTTATAAGCATAAATACCAAGTCATGGTAACCATGGAAACCTAGACTGTCCGTGGTCAGAGATACATCGTTGTCTGATAATATAAGTCTGATGACTTCTCGACTCATCACGGTAAAATATTCTGACAATTTTCGTAAAGTTCTTATTAGGCACTTACTATTTGAATTTGTGTGACATATTTCTTCCACCAGAGTGAGCTCTTGTAGGACTCGTCCCACGACGTTAGCAAATAGTAACTATACATTATTATATGCACTATTGAATTTATAGGAATTAGCAATGTAATGTGTCCTCCTGTAAATTTTATTGAACACAAATTATTCCCAAAAAAATTGTTAATTATTTTATAAAACTGAATGGCTTCAACCCATTAGTGGTCTACTGCATGGCACAGTCTTATGATTGAGGAGGCCTTGAGCATAATTCACCACGCTGCTCCAGACCGGATTGGTAAACGGCTTAGTAGCCAACTCTAGTGTCAGAAACTCATGCCGTCCGAAGGCCTCCTCCGATAACGACTCCAAAGCTCGGAGGCGCTCAAGAAATTAGCCCATAGCGGTCACCTTCAATCGGTTAACCTTCCCTGTTCGTGGTGCATTCTACTGAATGACGGACGAGGCTATTGCGCTAGGTCACTGGCGATCCTGTCGGAGGTTGCCAGACTCTGTACCACCCAATTTAATCCTGACGGTACTTGAATGGTTGTAGGGTATTTAGCCCGCCTGAATCGACCTTGAAATGTTTCCTTTGAAGTGTCTGAGAGTCTGTAATAATGCGGGTCTTCTTCTTTGGATTTCCTTTTCGGTCGGTGATGCCTTTTGTGTTGCTTATGTACGGCGACGGTGAGCACTTAACATAAAGTTTGTGTATCATCTCGTTTCTCGACCGGTGACATAAATAAAAATGTAATGTCTATATAATTTTATTTCCACCTGCAGATTAATGTTGAGACTGTTTTGCACAGTGGAGGACCCAGGTTTAATGCTCGGCCGAAGTATACATTTATGTACCAGATACATTGTTAGATTGTTCTTAGGTCTTCGCTTTCCGTAATGTCCTGATTGGGTAAGTCCGGCAACCCGCGACAGAAAACATCTGAGGTTGCATGCGTAGAAATATTTAATTGCAAAAAAATCAAGTCAGAAACAAGAATTAAGGAGGTTAGGATTTTTTTAACAAGAACATAATTAGGCAATTTTTCTACGTACCAGGGACCCACTTTACCATTCCCCACGCTACAGCCACCATACCACAATGATGATAGACGTGAAGGAATGACACTTGATTTTGTTTTTTCCGAAGGACAAAAAATACCTGAATTAATAGATAATATATGTGGATGATGTTTATTAACACGGTACTCATTTAACTTACTTCCTGTGTATTCAAAAGCTTACCGTGTCAACGAGGTCAATCACTTTTATAATGAAGTAAGCGTAACATACTCTCCATGCGTATTCAACGCTATTGGGTCCGTCTTCCAGCGGTTGACAAAATAATGAGTAGTGGTTGAGCCAGGCCAATGTTAAACTCTGAAAACCATAATAAGTTTAAACAATATGATAAAATTTGTCTCTCTAAGTTAGTATCGCTTCTGTGGTTTGTGTTTTTATTCCTATTTATATATTTCCAGTAGAAAAAAAGTATTGCGTTGCAACTTTTTACTGAGCAACTTATGCAATCATTGATACATTTTATATAATAGGTTTTGCATAAAGACTTTACGGTCAAAGTTATTATATTCCAGCATCGTCATAGCCTATTAATTAACGTAATTCTCTATCGTAATTATCTACATAAGTAAACAAATGAGTAAGTAGTTTAATAAGTATAGTCTATCTAGTTTCTATGGTTCAATAATTAGATAAAAAGGCATCATAATATCAATAGTTCACTCATATAGGATTATTTTTAATGACAACTTTTTTGGATGTAATGGGCCCCAACTATCCCTGAGTGCACGTCAACTTTCGTACCTCTGCACGTAGCTGAACAACTAGAAAAAGACTCGAACCCTTCCG
This sequence comes from Megathymus violae, assembly GCA_003671415.1. NCBI lineage: Eukaryota > Metazoa > Arthropoda > Insecta > Lepidoptera > Hesperiidae > Megathymus > Megathymus violae. Next base: position 1,968,385 of record PDGT01000039.1, on the reverse strand, counting down.
TTGGAGTTAGCTGATCTGTTAAATCGGCTGTAAAATATTTTATAATATGTATCGATTCCAATGTTGGTAAGTTTGTCGTGAGCGTCTGCTTTTGGTGTTACGGATGTCTATGGGCTGCAGTAGTATCATCAGGTGTCTGTCAGGTGTGAAAAAACTCACATGATAAACGACGTAACCGCAACATAATATCTGTATGAAGTTGTATGCGACAATCAGACGCCGCAGATCGTAAGGAGGGCGCTGGCTCATATAGTTGGGCAGCCACTTAGACACGGCCATCAGGTACAGCGATAGGATAACCAGCCCCGGCCAGGGCGTTTTCATTAATGGCCAGTTATTTGTCATTGGATCTAAAAAATGACCGCATTTTTTTGTTATATTAATTTAATCTCTATATTTTACATACAAATGACAATCGATTAAAAAACAAAATTACATACCCTATTAATATTTTAAAGTAACTCAAACGAATTAACAAACATTTACAGGTTTACACAAGCTATACATTATAGAAAACTATATATTATGGTGCTGTTATGGCACACACACATGGAAAGGGACGAATGAAGAAATATGAAAATAATAATTTAATATTTTTTATGATAATCATAAAGCCTACCAATATCTTATATACAGAAGGACATATAGACAGACACAAAAAAATCAAAAAAATGATTTCGGGTCAGTGAGTTTAAAACGTATAAGTACTTATCACATAATGTATCAATAAAATTAAAAATATAGATAGAGCCTACCAATTTATACAGTAGTATAGATACGATGTAAGAAGCGAATTTTGCATTTGCATTTGGAAGCATTAACTGTCTGTTAATCATAGGGCAATAGAAAAATATAAAAGGCGATTGCAAAACGAAGACAAGATCGAGTCCATTACTAAATAATAAGTCGCAAAGAATGTACAAATATAATAATAAAATTATACGCTTACTTATTATTTTGTATGTATGTAACGAATAAACTCAAAAACTACTGAAACGATTTAAAAAATTATTGCACCATTACAATGCTACATTATCCCTGAGCAACATAGGCTATATTTATTATAAAAATAAAAGTACACCCGTGCAAAGCCGGGGCGGGCCGCTAGTATGTATATATACTATATATATTTTCACACGTACGGCGTTCAATGTTCGAATAACTTGAAGGATCAATGAACAGAAATTGACGAGGTATATTGAGAGCCCGTGCACTCGAATTTACATTTTAGGTACTATGATTGTAAAGAAATTCACATTTTCCTGATTTCTCTTATCTATGACTATCTTATGGTTTTAGGATTGATAATTCACGCACATTTGAAATTTACAATTTACAAACAAAATAATTTACCAGCAATTTCATCGTTGAGATAGTAATATAATTTCACAAATCCTCTTATTATATACGCCATGATGAACGTATGTCCTGAAATTGAAACACGCGAACTTAGAAAGTCGACGCGTGGTCTGTTCGAAGTTTGTCTCGTTACTGAACAATGAAATGTCATGTTCACTTAATTAATTTCAAACATGACCTTTGTTGTTTTATATTAGGTACACATGTGAAATTTATTCAGGTTGAAATATGCATATTTTAAAACTCCGCACTTCTAGCATATGAAAAGTTATGGTAGGTTGATATTTGCAAAGGTACAATACACTACGATTTGGTGTTTACTACGATGACGTCTCTGGTACTGGACACGGATGTGAAAATGAAAATTATTTTACAGAAGTTATGGCTTTAAAAGCTATCGTGGAGTCAAGACTTGCCACCAGAGGTAAGTCAAACTTGGATCGAAATAGTCAATAGTTTACTGGGCATACGCAAGCGACCTATACAAAGACTTGACATTTGTGACTCCTATTCCCGCTTAAAGTTACCTGTATTTATAGATGCATCTGAGCGTGTTATGGTGCTTGTATTTATGTCCTTCATATAAGCTATACCGGTAAGGTATTAATTAAGCTGTCGCATGCTAATAGCAGAGTCGTTCTGATCACGCCTACAACCATCCCCCCGACTCGAGCTTTGTGGTGCTTTGATCATGGTTCATTTATACGAGAAGGTGGTCAATGCCTTAAGAGCGAAGACCTCATATTACTTTTTGTACGGATTCCACAATAGTATTAGGTCGGTTTGGAATGTTACCTTTCTATGTTATAACCATTCGTACGCAACCGTGTAACTAAAATATTAAAAAACGGAAGTCGTACTTACCGGTCCCGCGGACCTCATTTTTCGTGTGAGTTCTCTTTATTCTCATAAATTATGCTGGAATAGATAAATTTTTTCGACATGTTGTAATATAAATATTCTCTGAAAATCGACCTGAAGTTTTCATTGCATATTATTTCTAACACTACACGTGAACTTGTTGATTTTAATTACTTTTCCAAATTTTCTAGGTTCCGTTATACTGTTCATTATTTATTTCGTTTTACACATAATTTACGAAGCGAAATATAGTTCAAACTAAATACTTAAATAGTAATGAATCAGATTATTAATTAAAAGTTAATCTTGATAATTTCACAAACTGTTCTGCCACTTGCGTACTTTCACTGCGTACTGTCAATTCTATATACTACTTTTTAGTGTACAATAAAGAGGATTTTGTTTTTGTTTGCGCTAGTCACCTAAGTCGCGGATGTAAGCTTATTAAGTCGTCTTATAACTATTTTTGTTAAAACTAAGGCAGTCCACAAGTTGGCGAACGACTTAACAAGCAATAATTACATATCAGCATTACGTCGATTAATGTTTATTCGCATAAATAAAATGTACCTCGTTCGTTTGCGCATATAATGACTTGTTAAAAAATCACCTATATTAAAAAAAGGCAAATACAATATCCTCGATAAATCCGTTGTGTGTATATAATTACGTTAAAGCAAAAAATTATGTATGCTGTAAGTATCTTTACGTAATTGTTTTTATTCTAATTCACTTTCGTACATATTAATTAGTTCCACATAATTACAGTAAACTAAAACATTTGTGTTGAAAATGTAATTGTATTTAAACGAATTCAGTATATTAATTAATTTTTTTTGAAAGGGAACTCGGGATGCTTTTCCGCTCCGGGGAAGAAGCTGAAGTCGCAGATGCGGCCGTCCTCACCGCGATCCAGAGCTGCCAATTCTGCCATCTCCTTATCGTTTAGTTCAAAGTCCCAAATAGATATATTCTGAAAAAATTAAATTTATAATAATGGTCCCAGACTACCTCTTAATATTATATGAGCATATATGTATCTTAGTTGTCTGAAAAAAAATCTCCAAAAATTTTAATTAAATTTGAGTTTTTTTATTCTTTGCGAATGTAATTTTAATTGTTTTCAAAACCTTTGCGTAAATCAAACTATTGTTGGAGGTCGATGTTCTGTTACCTGTTTTATTCGAGTGGGATCAGTGCTCTTGGGGATGGCAGCGACGCCGCGCTGCAGTAGCTGCCGTAACAGCACTTGTGCCGGAGTGCGCGAATGTGCCGCCGCTATATTCTTCACTACTGGCAGATCCAACAAGCTCGGATACTCACGCCTATAAACAGTTAAGTTGTTTAATCTTACATTATTGATGTAACACTCATACAAAATTTTCTCGTCCAAACATTGGTTCATAGCTGTGCCAGCTGCCAATAGCTGGCGCTGTAGTGATTTACTAACAAATTCTACATTTGTCATTGATAAGTACAACCCATAATAGTCCTACTGTTGGGCTCGGCAAAGAAAGGCGTTAAGGCCAGAGTTCGCCTCGCTGGCGATCGGCAGATTGGCATATTTCACACACGTTTGAGAACATTTTGGATATTCCAGTATACAGGTGCCTCAAGATGTTTTCCTTCACCGAAGCAAGTAATATTTATTTATTAATACGCATATAATTTGAAACATCGTACTTTGAGAACTCGAGAATTGCGTTCGGTGATAATCGCTACTAGACATTCACTGCTGTTGTATATTTATAAATAAAGCAAAATTTTTTTACTCAATATGTTGTACAAAAGTGACTACCAGGCTAGTTTTTTATACAACACTTTGCAGTTATTGCGTGAAAATATAAAGTTGTTAGTTATTTCGCGAGGATAGTTTTTTTTTCTTGGCTTGTTACAGATGACATTTATTTATTATAAATGTGACGAAAATTGTAAATACCGCATATTGTTATCAAACAATTTATATTAATAATAAAAGTATATGGAATATTTATTGAAAATTGTAATGTTGGGTAAAACATGTTTTTTTTTTAAGTTTTGTCTGTGTGACCACGTAATATGTTAAAACCATTAAAGATGTTTGGATAACATTTGGCATATTATAATAAATTACTATGTTTTTAATTTATAGAAATACAGAAAACCATTCCTAAAACAATGCGGGTAATATATGTAAACAAAGGTTTTCTGAAGCGAAGCGAGGACGGCTTACTTGTAGTTAATGAAAAAGAATTTTTTTTTTTACTTTTCATGATATAGACTAAAGTAATAGTTGCTATTACTTTATTGTTGGTTTAGTTTACGAAAACACAGAGAATGCCGAATGACGGGTTATAGTTTTTACCCAGTCTTAGCAGCTAGGGCATCGGCCAGCGCTTTGGATCCGAGCGGCGAGTATGCCACGACAGGTATGCCGAGCCGCTTGGCAAACGCTAGCATGGGCGCCTGTTGGCAGAGCGCATGGATCTCGATCTGCAGGCAGGCCGGCTTCGCCACGCCCGACAGCCGCGTTATCTGCTCCTCGTTTAAATTCGATACGCCCACATGCCGAACTCTGCCGGACTCCTTTATTTTTAATATGCTCTGAAAGATAAATAATATATAAAGTAAAGCAAATGAGGAGATTATCAAACGCTGCTTATGCAACTGCATCTGTATGCTGAACTTTATGCCCTACTGGTTTAAATATCTGTTATGCGCTCGGCGGATTAAAACTCGATGTGGGTTGGATGTTTGGTCGGTTCTTTCAACCGCATATAATAATAATATATTTTATGGGAGCTCATTGCCCAGTTTGTATCAATGTATATGATGGACGAGTTAGAAACTTCGAGCGCGGTAGGTCGTTGGATGGGTGAACGCTGTGGACAAAATTTCGTAAACGCTTTCCGACTTCAGAGGACCAGTTAGGTCGTTGGTTCTGGTTGTTATCGTTAGATTGCAACCGTATTAAGCCATATCGGTGGCTTTTTGTTGGGAGCGTTATTTTATCAGATACATATGCAGAACTAGATTTGAATTAGACAGGTCTACAAAATAATACCTTACGGTTTTGCGCCCATCTACGGGCTACAAGGAGACGTACTGTGACTGAATGTCATATTAAGGTATGGAAGTAGATAGGATTTCCATCGACTCACTCTCTTCTAACCAATATTTTACCCGGTCCGCATAGTTTGTTGGGCGGCCTGATAATGGATGACAAATTTATGATTGGATGAGTAGATTTATCTCTTATTATCAGGGATTTCTCGACTTTTTCTATTTTGTTATTAGTGCTAAGCTAGCATATGGTGAGGGGCTTATATTTTTCGGTACACGATACACTAATACTTTATTATCTTTACTACTTCGATTTTTTAAGTTTAAATTTTTGTATGACACTGTTTATTAGTATTTAAATTATGCTTGGTAGTTTAGGATTTCGTCGCGTATCGTTGGTTTCTGTGAACCCACTTTGCATAGTGGGTAATTCAGAAATCGATCTGCATAAGGGGTTAGATATATTCTCCAAACTGTGACTTTACATTGTATTTACACAAGAAGTTAAAATTGTCTTCTTGTTTACACTCGGATGGAGTTTCCGAGGAGGCGCAGTTGTAATTTCGTTCATACACCTTTCTTTGCTTGGGCAAATTAAAATTTATATGGAATCTGCTGCATAGTAACTCTGAGCATAGATTTTTTTTTGTAAATTCATCATTTTTGCTCTTATCGTACCTCTTAGTACGGTTGAACTGATGCAGATTTTTTGATATGTCTAGAACACATCACATTTTTAGTTCTACATAGTTATTTGTAATATAATAAAGTCGTAAAACCATTTAAATGGACTGTTTCCTTTGAAAGAACTTCATTATGATATGAGCCGACACGTTTAGGTACTGCCGATTGAATAAGCTCTGTGAAATAGCTCTCTTGAAAATAATAAATAACAAGGAAGCTGAAGTCTATTTGTAGTTTGAAGTTTGAACATGTTTTGCGCTGAATAAATTATGACCAGATTTTTCTTGTTTAGATTCATTATACAATAAAATTTTCAAAACCAATCTTTAAACTGATTTTGACAAGACTTTGATTACCATTTAATACGTGAATGACATGGACATTACAGATTGGAATTTATTAAAAACTAGCTGTGTCCGCGACTTCGTCCGCGTGGAATTTAACAAAAAAGGTATTTAGTAGAAATAAAAGTAGCCTAAGTTACTCCTTCTGACATCAGCTACCTGCCAGTGAAAGTCCCGTCAAAATTGGTCCAGTCGTTTCAGAGATAAGCCGGAACAAACAGACAGACAGACAAACAAAATTTGTAAAAAAAGTTATTTTGGTATATGTGCCGTATATACATTCATATGCATGTAGCAAAAAGCGGTTATTTTAATATTACAAACAGACACTCCAATTTTATTTATTAGTATAGATAAACAAAGAAAAAATATTCAACGCGTCGTTTAGCACAACAAAAAAATTTAATTTTAATCAACCGGACCTTATTAGACCACGTTGTGTGCCTATCGTTAGTGATAGCAATAATTTGACTATACATTATTTAATGCAGAAATAACAAAATCATTTAAATCATTGTGATGGTTAACGATTTCGTTATTAAAATTTTATGTTATGGTTCATATATTGTATGTTTTAATGTTTCTCTTTCATTTTTAATCTACAATATTTAGTCGAGTGTCTACGTTTTGTTTTATTTTAAAATAAGAATTATTGATATTTTCGAAATGTTCATATTATGATATTCAGTTAAATATGTGTGTAAAATTTTTAATAGAATTTTTAATGATTGCTTGCAAAATCTTGGCGTAAAATTTTGGTTTTTTTCTTTTTTTCATCAGGGTTCTGTGCAAATGTATAATACTCATCACGGACGGTTCTGCATTCAAAGTTAGAAATTCTGCATTGGATGGTTTTAAGTCAACGTTCTCATATGAATCTTCCACACTTCCATCATAGGATTTTATTAACGTTGCCAACCGGTCATCTCCTCCGGTGCAGCAAGGGCAAAGAAGATTTGGAACGAAGGTAGCCCAAATTGAATTCCTCTTTGGAGTAGAATTCTTTTCTTTAGGACGGCAAGTTGTTGACGCGTGTGGCATAACTATCGAGGGTTTCAGATACACGGAATCATCGTTAGGCTCTTTACTTATCTCATTGGTTACAGGACTCGATGTGAACGTTGGATTTTTAGATTCTATACTATCATTTTTCGTAACATGTTCTTGATTGACTGATTGCTCTGATTGTCGCTTGTTAATCGGAGATCGGTAAACTTTGGTCCAAGAGAAATGATCGTTTAATTTCTGGATTTCTGACTGCGGAAATATTTTTGAACGCAACTTGTACGGAGTTTTCAATTTTGATGTAAATATTGGATAACTGCAATCCCTGTAAACTTCATAACATCGATAGATAGCATTATCCTCTTTAGGCTTCGAGTAAATTAAAGAGTTTTTCTTCACCCGAGTACAATTTTGTGGGAATGACAAACCCATTTTATATTCGGCTTTTAAAATTAATCTTTACATTACTTTTAAATATAATTTTATGCGTTGCAACAGCAATTTTTACTTTAGATTCATAAATTTTGACACAAATAATATGTAACATTTCAATTTGACAATTTTGTAGCATTGTCATTCTGTACAAATAATTATACATAGATCTTGAATTGCGGCCAGGTGGAATGAATTTTTCGATTATAAGTGATGGTAAATAATTCAGGGAAATAAAATAGGTATCGTTAGTTTGATTTGCTGATTGAAATACCTCGTTATTAAAGGGATAGAGAAATGAGTATGGGACAATGAACAATGTTGTGAGAGACCTGTTGCTAAAATTCATATAATTACAGTGATCTCTGCGCCGTGAGTAAACTATATAAAATGGCTATAGTATTATTACGTGTCAGGTTCCTAGAAAACGCTAAATAGTTCCGGATTTTTAAATACGGAAGCGAAGAGTTCAATCACGAAGAAAAATACCTGCGACCAAAGAGTGTGGGACTGCATCTATTAACTAGTCTTGGAGTGTATTGCTAACATTATAATAAGGTATTTGCGAAAGTATTTGGACGTTTTCCGAACCCGAGATTGCTGATACGCAACAGTATCTGAAACGTAATGTGAACTTAGTAACATTGATATATGTACTATTCTATTTAATATCGACAGATGTTGATTGTCCTTTATAAGTTTCACATAATTACCTTCCATACGCCAACAAGGTCCGTGGAACAGTCAAATCTCATGCTGCCATCTGGATTCTTGGGGTGTAAATCCCCTGGCACATGCTCGAAAGCGAAAGGTGTATGCAATAAGTATAGGTCTATGTAGTTCAAACCTAAGTCTTTCAGAGAAGCGCTGAAGTACTCTTCAACCAATTCTGGCCGGTTCCCTGAAATTATGTTTATGCTATAGTGATTTTATTTGGGCATTCGTTCACTAGGAGTTTAACAACCGTAACGTTACAATGCCGTTATTATTACCACCCGGCGGCAATTTGGTGACCACGAACAATTCCTTTCGTCGGACAGGGTCGTCATTGATCCACCGGCGGAGCGCGCGGCCTATTGCAGCTTCGTTTTCGTAGGCTTTCGCGGTATCAATGTGGCGATAACCTGCATCCAGGGCCGTCCCCACTGCCTTTTCCAGAACGTCATCTGATGCCTAATGAAAAAAATAATTTACATATATTATAACGTGTTTCCTGTTAGAAAACTTGACTTAATTATTACGGTCAAAAGCGGTGTCTTTTGAGATTAGGCCGCCAGTACCCTTGTTTCCTTTACATCATGTATTATAAACTCTTTCTTGTATAACGATATAACGATCATATTGGCGCTCCCACAGTAAAATAACATAAATGGCACAATCAACCACTTAGAGAGAAAACATTTTTATTTCAAAAAATGTCTGCTACATCTAGTAATCGAACCCGGGATCTTTGTTACGGCGTCCACGCACTATCAATTTATTCACTTAATAATGTACGAATATATGGATACAAATGAGAAATGGGCAAAAATTATAACAGAATGGTACCCCAGAAATGGGAAAATAAACAAAGGTCGACAAACGAATGATCTTAAAAAGTAGCTGGTCCAGAGTGGATGAGAACAGCGAGAGATAGAGAGAATTGGAAAACTTTAAAGGAGGCCTTTGTCGAGGGACAAGCTATATATATATGTATTAAATTGTAAAAGATAAGGTCGGTAAATTATTAATTGGAAAACTTATTACTTGTAAAACTGGTGAACAGTAATAAAGGCTTGTTTATTTATATGGATACAAAATTGATGATATGTTCAGTATATGTAGAATGCATGTTGAAAACTGAAGTGAAACTATGTCAATTAGGCAAGTGTATTGTCTTGTTGTTAATATATTCACACGAATATAGAAATGGGGATCTTGGGAATTCGTTTAACATTATTACAAGAAATTCCGTACTGATAGTTGGCAAAGGTCATTTCGTTATATTAAGTACTACTCTTTCCAAAATATTTGTTTTCTACGAAAATTCTGTATAATTATCCTATATAAGTGTTATAATTAAGGATATTTAGACATCATGTTATTTAGATTGTAATTATTTAGATCACGATAAACACAGTCTGGAAGAAATCACTTCTGACCGATAAGGCTACTCAATGTAGTATTCTTCTCCAAATATAAATCTAAAATCTAAATATACAAAGAATATACCTGTAACGGGGCCGAATCTAAATTTAATATTATTTGAAAGTTATAATGTATAAATTGTGATAAACCTAGGAAATTGTTTATACTTTAAAGTTATTAATTTATTCTTACTTACTTGCCAAGTTCCAAATCCAATTCGCGGCATTCGATCGCCGTCTTCGAGTTCGAAATATTGCGGTAATGACATGGTGAACAAAATATTCACTGCTGTGAATCTTACGTTAACAATCTTGTGTTCATAAATAACTTTATTAAAAATGAATGGGCAACCTACGTCCCACCTGTTGCAAGTGTCTTTGGGTCACTAACAGAATAGAGAGAGAGTAGGGAGGTATTTACCGCTCGCTGTACACCGGTTTGCCACGGCCGGCGACGGCGGCTGCGGCCATTCGTTTTTGTGCCATTGTGTTTGTTATTTACGCTTAGGTTCACGTCATTCATTTAGTGCGTTAAACACGACTAATTTGTCGGACATGTTAAAACCGATATATAGAATATATATAATTAATTTGGTTTAAAAGACAAGGTGGTATTTTAATCGAAGTCCCTGAATCAAAATATTTCATACCTATACCTGACCTACATAGATATCTATAATTGATGAGGAGAAAAAATCATTAATTTTAGTTCATTGATTAGCTGTTCTAATTCAGCAATGTTGCAGGCTTAAGCTGACAGATAGTAGATAGACCACTACGAATAGCCCGGTTCCATGAACTTGATACTATCAGTTCGTTTATCTTTACGGTGCTTCAGCATAGCCCCTTATCACCGGAGAGAGGTGATTACCTTTTAATGAGTTCTCAAATTTAAATGAAAGTCTAAGAGTAATCGTCACTGATATCAGTCCTTTAATTATTCCTTACAGCTTACATTATTGTGTGGAGGAAGGTTACACCTATTTACAAATAAATATATAGTTTAAAAAATACATTATGCTATAAAACTATTAAATTGGTTACCATAAATAGCAATATCAGATGAAATTATATTTTTATGCTGTTTTATTTTGTGGTTTATATTATAAAAATCAATTAAAGTATGTAAATTTAGCAAAAATATCAAAGAAGACTAAGTAAGCTTTCAAAAAACCATCTTTATTTTTTTTTATTAATCCAAACACTTTTGTTGACATCGAAGTAATAAAAATGGCCTGTTGCGTAAAATTCTACAAGCTTTAAAGAATTTCCCTTGATTGTACAAATTAAGCAGGAACTTTAAAATGTTTGGTATAAAATTTGTCTACAAAGAAATACGAATAATAAAAGAAATTTTAATGAACTTTCTTTACAATATATTAGAGGCATAATGAGATAAAAAACACGAATTTCGCCTAAATTGTGCTTCTGGGAAATAAAGAAAATGGAGGTAAATATTACGTACCTAGACGTAATTATTGGACAAGTCGGGAAGTTTTAATCCAGACACATTTTATTACCTTTGACGCAGTCAAGTGTTTTGTGTTACGTATTCATAACTATTTGCGCAAAATTATCCTAAAAGGTTTAAAAATAGTAGTGACAATTAATTACAATCTTAATAACTTCGTGGAGCACCAGCTGACAGATAAACTTTGACATATCATAATTGCTATTCCCATTACTCTTCTTATTTTTACGTGTTGTTATAAACGATTACGGTTGTTCTATGTCAATTGAGACAATTTCATTTCATCCGCCTACGTCTATAAGACGAAATAACGTTGATTAAAGGCGCATTTAAGTGGTCACCGTATTCGTATGAACCTCAATTTGTTTTTCTGTACAAACTCATAGTATTGTAAGCAGCTGTAATGTTAAAAACTAATCTTTGCGGTCGATCTCAAAGAGCTACCATTACGTACGTAATTTTTAAATACAGTTCTTATGATAATGATATTTTTCAATGTCCCTACTTTGTTGGGTAAATGTTTAACAATATAATAATGTGGTACTTGTCCATTCGTCCGTCGTGGCACTCGAGTACGATATAATCTGTCACTGACATCTATCCTTAGTTTAATATTAAGTTGTTAGTAATAATAGCTTCTTTTACTAGATAGTACAATACTTACTTTGTACTACTTGTACAGTTTAGGTAACGTAAGATCCAAGGAATTGTCAAGGATAGCAAGCTGAGTTGTATACCAGTCGACTTGAACCATTGTTGAGTATTTCAGGAGCCGCCTCGCGCACTGCACTAAGACTTTGGCTGTGTTGCTGTTTTGTATTATGTAATATTTACTTTTAATATTCTATATGTATCATCTAAGAAGTCTAATTTTTGTTATGAAGTTTTAATTCTTTGTTATCATCATATATTCATGTGTGATAATTATAAATAATTAAATGATTGTTAGACGTAAACATATATACACGCATTCGTTTCGTATTTTAATTAAACGATATTTATTAATCTTCGTTTCATTCTCATTTATATTGTGTTCTAACAACATAGCAAAATACAATTTCCGTTCTAATGAAATTTTAATTTCCCTTTAACATGTATCGCATTACCTGATGGATATAACATAGGAACAAAAGCGTTCTTCACGGTGTGGTAACATGATACAAATTACAAATTAATTTTCTCACATACCCTTAAAGTAATAACATCCTTTTGTGTGAGTACAAACAGTATCCATTTCCCTTTCAACCGACGGTCGTATGAATGAACAGACGTCATAACACTCGAATGTTCATTGGTGCGAGGGGCTCATTCAGCATCTATCTGCTGATTGCGGTCGCCGATAACATCTCTGGAGATTGAAGGATCGCTCCCTTGTAGGGCGTGGTTCAAATGGGACCACCCCAATTGTATCAAATAACATTTAAAGTAACAAATGGTGGATTTGATTTTAGTTCACTCTACATTTCGGGTGTGGTCGGTGCGATGGATGCGCCCTCGGTCCAGTCCGGTTCTAAGTGCGGTGGTTCTGATTTTAGTATTAAAAGGATATTAGGTGAAACACGAAGCAGTGAGGAAGACTGCACGGATTCTCCAAATTGGTTGTGCTGTACACGGTACCAACCTCCACGGCTGCCACGTCAGTAACTTAAAATGTGTTTACGTTATAAGTAGTTATTTAAAAGGTGGTGTTTATTTCTCAAAAGTTTTAACATTTCAGCATGTCTAAATTAAGAAATATTTGAAGAAATTAGTACTTGAAGTTCGCAAACTATAATTTAGCAGAATGATTGATTAAACCTAGACTATCGAGTTTTACTGAACACTTCGATCAGGTTTACGTTTCACCTATGAGAAGCAGGATAAGCGAAATCTCTGCAATGTAATTTATACATGCATTTAATATCGTCATAATGCACATAAGGTTTAACTTATTAGGACTGCAGAGGATTGATCTCTCCTCGTAACTAACGAGGATAAGAACATATTTTTATCACTTTTATTTTCAGTCCGGATCAATTAAACGAATTTTGGTTAATCTAAATGTCAGAAGAAGTCCGCACGCTCAATGACTTCCAATATGGCGTAACGACTGCTTTGTAATCAAACCAACCGGGTCCACGGCAAAAGTACGGTAGTGCTTGTGAAATTTTCTCATTAAAGATTACCGATCCAACGGCCGACGCTTATGATCGACGTAAGCTGCATCGCACTTGTCTTTTATATATTCTCGACCCACGTTATTTTTGTTTTCGAGGAGAAAATCTTCAAAAGGTACCCGGTGCCGGGGGAGTTGAGTTACATGGAATTTTTACCGCATTAAGACCCCTCCGTTCGCTTTTTTCCGCTCTACACGGGGGACTCTGGGATCTCCGACGGAATGCAACCGGAGTCCTTTGAACGCGATGCTCCTGTCGGGCTCTGCTCGGAAGGGACAACATGTTCTGACCCGCACCATCCGATTTTAACAACGGTACGTGGCCACACATACCGTCGTCCTTCCGGGGTCGCTAGGCAGACGGTTTGAGGTCCCACTTTTACCACCCACAATCGCGGAAGTCCCCTCATAATCGCCTCTTACGACAGGCAGGGGAAACCGTCCCGACCCACCATCAGAGTATATGTCACTCTGATTAAAATGTGGGACACTGCTTATGCGTGTACTGTGATGTAATCCTTTATTTGGACGTATAACATCGACTGCATTATGTGCCACTGTGCGAGTGCTTGTTGACTGTGCATACTTCCAGATAACATACATATGTTTTTAAAGTGTTATTCATTGTAAGCGATGTGTATTATGCAAGGAAATATGTTATATTATAGGTGGATATTTTTTTCTTGTCAATAGCCCAAAACTAAGCAGTCAAGCCACCTGATGGTAAGTGTTCATTACTGTCTATGCATGTTTGTAACACCAAGAACACTACCAATGTGTTGTCGGTCATCGGCACTGCAACTAAATCACCTTTCTTATTAAATTTTTCTTGTGGTCAATACCATTGAGTGATATTTAAAAAATACATGTCGAGGTGTCGAGAGATTTGACGGTAAGTTTCATGCGCAATATCCAGGTAGTAGCAGTGTATCGGGCAGCCGGGCGCGTCGATCTGGGCGTCACGCACGAGTGCCATTCACGAGCGCGCAGGCCGCCGCGCTAGAAGCAGCGTACTCGCGCGCGCCGTACCTGGCGCCGCCCGCTCTGCGTGCGCTAGCTGCCGCTCTACACCTCAGAGATGATAGAGTAAGTTAGCTATAACCCACTTTGTAGTGAGTGATTTTTATAATAATTGTACAATTTTTGAAACTGTTAGAATGAAAAAGCTCCAAATATAATATTCAAACCAATAGGGGCTATGATAGATGGTGTAAACAGTTCACCATTACTGCTGGGTCCTTATCTGGTTAATCCTGGGTCCAGTTCTAGAATGAAAGGGGTTAAGGCCATAGTCCGCCACGCTGGTATTTTGCAGATTTAGTAGATTTCACGAATCTTAAAAATATTATAGCGAACTCTCAGGTGTGCAGTTTACCTCACGATGTTTTCCTTCACCGAATCAAGCGATAATTTATTTGAAAAATTAAATTCATTGTCATTATATTTTTTTTATTCATGTACTAACAATCGATCATCGCTTCGCTTCGCTTAAAAGCGCATAACACTGAATGAGTATCAGCTTTACATCCAAAATACTAATTCAAAATCATAAATTACATTTAAAAAAATTGCCTACGGTTATTTATTGCTCGAGACATTTGTAGAATCATATACAATGGAAGCTATTTATATCACCAAATCCCATATTACCCATTATGGAGTCGCCGTTCATAATTTTATGTTTGATACTGTTATTCTGACACGTTTGAAACTTCATATCAAATTATGTTAAAATCGGATCCGAAGTTTTGGCATAAAAGCTAAATCTGTCTCTCAGGAACATTCATCCAGAATGTGAATCGAACTCCTCTTGCTATTACTGATGTAGAGGGATAGTAAAGAAATTTGTGGTGTGATTTTACAGTTTTGATTTGCAATTTTCAAGTTTCCATAAAAAAGTACGATCACCTACTAATCGTACAATAATTACATACAATATCTATTTAAGTATAATTTTAGAGTCAATATCTTTTTTATCTAAGCAATCACGCAAAAAATAATTATTTATTTGCTAGTCAATGTATTCTAGTCACGATGTTGGTACATTAGGAAGTCATTACAAGGTCGTAAGAAGCGTGTACTCAATTACTTTATCTGTTATTTATTATATGTATAGAACATATGTATGTACTTAAAATAATTTATATTATTATTACTTTATCTGTTACGATGGTCAGTGTCAATTATTGAACAGTGTATACAAAGATTGTTACTTTCAAGACATTTTCTAAAATGCATTTAAAATGTATGTTAAAATATGTGTTGAATGCAAAAAATACTCAATTTTCGTCCGTAGGTAATTGGATGGCCTATAATACTCGCCCCAATCCCATACTAGCAGAACAAGGTATCGCAAGAAGTCAGCGCGCTTGGTGGTAGGGCTTCGCGTAAAGATTATATTATCAGTATTATTATTAAGTCATTAATGTTATTACTGGTATTATTATCTTTCTGCGAAGCCTGCCTGGCTAGCTACCTGACGATTCGTGTACCGGCTGGGTGCTTGAGAGCCTTTACTTTTTTTCTTATTTCTTGGTCAACATCGCAAGAGTGGTTGATGCTTTTAGTGTTACTAATGTCCATTAGCGACGGTGACCACTTACCATCAGGTGGCTCATCTACTCCTTTGTGGGCTATTTACATTAAAAAAAAAATTATAACAATAGGTACAAGGCATTATTTTTGTTTTTATGTTTCGTTATTTGCAGATCAAAATTTGGTTTCAAAATCGCAGAGCTCGGGAAAGGCGAGAAAAAAACGGGAATGTTACACCACCTGGAGCAGTGACTTTACAACCTACAACTTTGTCGCGTGTGGCGACGCAACAGGATTTATCGCAATTTTGGAACGGGCTCAATTACCCTTTCAGTATATCTAATCCGATTAATTATAAACAACCTAATATTAGCAACATAATACATAGTATAGTCTGTAGTGATGTGACAACATCGACGTCTCACACAACTACGAACAACAAACCTTTTGCAGATCTATCCGAAAATCTACCAGATTGTGATAATAATAGATGCGAAACTCCTTTGGATGTTGAGACCATAGATTGGTAACAGTTGCTTTTTTTATAAAAGCTGTTTTTCAATTTACAAAAATAGACTCGGGGAGCTATGAGGTTAACTTTCGTCCAGTGAAGACTCGAGCAGATTAGTGGGCCAATTATGGGTAGCAATAAAAATAACTCCTGGAATCGTGCTAGTGAAGAAAGATCTATTAAAAGTCGAATTTTCTTTGGGTCTATTATAGGATCTACATTTATAGGTCTTTAAGTCATAGGTTGATCGCGAAACAATATTAATTTTAAAATTCCTATAGAAATTTCACATTTAAAAATCGTCATAATCTTTCTCAAGCTTACCCTACCAGTATTGGTCGACTGTTGGACTTAACTGCACGGTGAAAACTGAATTGAACTGAAAATTTACGTATGAAGTAGTTCTCTACTGTTTGATTGTATAGTCATATACAATTATAAAGCATATTTGTGTAATACTAAATTGGACTGTATACATATAATATTAGAAAAAATAAATGATAAAAGACTGATACTTAAAGCTTCGATTATTATTATTATTTTAATGACAATATTTGAATATTGTGTAATTTTATAGTTATAAGAATAATATTTTAATTATAAGCTATTTACTAATAAATTTATTTAAACATTAATAACTGCTTAAGGAGAACTTATAAATTTTTCCTTATTGTTATTACAATAATTAAGCAGATTGAATATCTGAACGCACCTCTAATGTTACAATCTATGTGCGTATTATAGTTTAATTACTAATCCTATTAGGAACACATACACATGCACACAGACACCCTACAGTGTTTGCAATCATCTTTATTTATATAAAATAGCATATTTTGTAAATATATTTTAATATTTTAAATTAAAAAATATATTATTTTATTTATATATGAACAGTAGAATGTGCAGTGGCACCTAACTTTTTCAATGTTATTACCCCTTATAATCTAATTATAAATAATTACACCCCCACACTAGGATTCCCAGTGTTACGGGTGGCATAGACGTACACAAATATGATATCACACACACCCATGACCCGAGCACAAACATTTATCTGTCACATAAATGTCTGCCGCGGCTGGGAATCGAACCCGAGACCTTTCGCTCGGCAGGCAGACCACTAGAAATTGGCTATGAGATCATCACATAATATTAATTATTTTTCCAATTTTAATTAACTTTACCCCCACGTACCGCTAATGTAATTTTATTGAATGTTTTACTTATTGTTACTATCCATCCATTATCATATTTCATACCTCTGTAGAATAGCTGTTTACCCCCAGGTTCGAAAACCTGGCATTAGTGGCTATATATCTTTCTAGAATTAAGCCCCGAGAGGGAACTGGAACACAGGTACTTAAATCTATATCTAGCACTAGTTTCGCCACTACCAGCTAGCCTCGTACCAGTCGCGGAAAATACCTCTGAAGGGGACTGAGATCCCGAACAATTTATACGCCCTCGAGGGGCGGTGTGAACACTCACGGTGAGCTTTTGAAAGACACGCTATTTAAGATGCGTACATATTGTTTACCACTAAATTATTTTGATAGCGAATAAACGTTTTTGTCAGTACATCCATTGCTTAAGCGAAAACCTGTACACTAGAGTCCTCCGCCGAATTCATAAAGGAGCGTGTGAAGTAGGTCAATCTGCTCTTTGTCAGCGTCGTACGTTATTGTATTTTCTAGGGTTCGAAAACATTCGATATTTATTATAAATATCAAAATATCGGATATTTATGATATATATCAAAAGTTTGATATATATCCATTTTGTATGAAAGCCATATTACAATTTTATTGTATTATTTATGTATACTAGTTACATAACCAGAAATTTTTCTGACTCGACAGACGCCATTAATACCGACAGAAGTGTTGCCATTTATGGATTACAACTTATATTAGGCAGTATGTTTTAACTCTACTCCAACGCCATCTACATTTGGGAAGTAGAAATACGGTAACAAACGCCAAAAATTACTCAATAATAAAACATTTGATATATATCATAAAAAATCATTTGATATATATCGGATATATATCATGATATATATCCATTTATATATATCCTTGAACCCTGGTATTTTCCTTTAACCATTGTTAAACAACTTTCGAACAAAGCAGTTGAACAGACCCACCCACGGGTTGTGATTATTATAATGATGATTGTTATTAGAACTAAAAAGCTCTTCATGAATCCACCCATTATCCAGTGTAATGGATCCAAGCATGCTTGAATGACAAGCTACTTCCATTGGTACCATACGAACTAACACGCGTCAAAGATACTCCTATTCTATAACTACACATAATATATTTGTTGTTTCCACGTACCGATTTGGAGATCATTAAAACAAAAAAATATCTGTAATATCTATTTTATTGTTTTAAAGTAAAAAAACATAAATACAAAAATCTCTCAACGTACTTTAGAACGGTTTCACTAAAATGCAGTTAGGTGAAAGTATTATCTAAAACCGACTTATTGAAGAGTGGTTATTTTCGAATTTAAAGATTTCAATACCTGTTGATTCAGCGGTAAGACTGTAGGTAGCTGTTGAATACTGGTATGATGTAGTTAGCGGTCTAAATGCGGAATTAACGGGGATTTAAATCCGCATAATTCCAAATTCACCATGGAGTAGTCACGTCACGCACAGATCACTAATAGTTCAATGTAAACAACTCACTGCAGACACCACACTTTGATACGTACGTACTTTGGTACTCCGATACTGCAGTGGATAAACTGAAGAAGAGATTCAAACGTTTTTGAAAAATTATTTTGGAATGTCCAAATCTTCCATTTCTGTCGCTTTGCTGAGGATTTCATAGTGCGATGCTTCATCTATTGGAGGGCTCGTTTCGTCTAAGCTGTACCTGCGAATCATATTATGTGTATGCGTATAGATAAATGACTGACTTTAATAATACCTTGATAAATTTTCTCTGCAACGTCCAAATTATATTCGGTAACCGATTTATAATATGCAAGCAAATGTTCATGAAATATAAGTAACATTACAAATTATTATTAGTATTCAATACAAATTATTGTTATTAGTACTCAAATTTTATCACGGATACGTTTTACTACTGACGGCTACCGAGGTTGGAACGTATCCTGATAATAGGTACGAGCTAATGTAATCAACACTCTTTCCATTGAGTAAAATAATTACACCACGACCACAGAAATGGAGGTCTATGGTTCAGATATATATGTTGTTTATGTAAGTCAATGCTTGACAACAATCCCACCTGATGGTAAGTGGTAATGAAGTCTAAATTGTTGAGCGCATTAACTTCTCTTGAAGACTCCCACATCACATGTAGTCGGGAACACCGATGCGGGCAAGCTATTCAGGTCCCTTATAGTGCGCATGACGAGAGACGACGCAAACCGCACTGGCGCTGTGTTCACGAAAAATATAGTTAAAAAAAAAAAAAACTAAAAACACGCTTTCGTAGAAATATGAAGTAAAAAATAAAACATTAATTAAAGTTCAAAAAAACTAAAGAAATACGCTTTCGTAGCGAATGAACTAAATAATTGAAAATAATGTTAAAATATACAATTTTTGATGAATAGAAAGAGAATGAAAAACAGAGACGGAATTTCCGTTAATTATGTGTACTATAATTTTTTGAACATATTCAAAATAAGATAAAGTAACTAACAGAAAAGTTAGCTTTAACATAAAAAAGTGTGAGGTTCGGGATATCAGTTGTTGAAAGCACCTCACGCTTTTTATTTAGTCTTTAGCTATTGGGATTTAAAAGAATTTCAAACTCGAACGCGATAACTTTATATTCACTATTACTGAACTGGCATAACGACACAATATAACAATGTGTATGTCCCATATCGATTTCAATTAAACGTTAAGACCTTCCAAGTATCTCAATATAAACCATCTAACGTTGGTATGGAGTTTTTCTAACCACCTAGTTTTGGTGGCCAAAAGGCAGAGATAGAAAAGTTTAAAATCCGCTGATTTAGCCTATAAACTTAGACCATAAATAGTACTTGCTTTCGCCTAGAGGTCGATATTTGCTTATCATCATTAAATAACATTCTGTTTTAGAATTTATTTTATTGATAATACTAAAGCCTAATAGCTACCAAACAAAATAAAAAAAAGTAAGTCAGTTGACGAAAACGGGGGAACATGGTACCGAAACTATATTACAAATATCTGCGAATAATTTACGGTTGCTTAAGCAACAATAACATGATATATCAGCAATAACGATTACGTTCATAGTACGCTAACACACGTCACGCCGCACGCGCGCGACGCATGCTCGAGTGCGTTCACCTCCGACCCGAACCACCACGTTCAATAACAGCAGACTGCACTTACATTGATTTAGTTACGAATTTGACTGATTAGGAATTCATTAATTATAAGATGGAGAACTTTCTACTAACTTTAATATAATTTAAAGTGTTGCCGTTTCTTTCATGAAATCTACGAGAAACACATAACTGCGTGATTCAGGATAATATTACTTTGGTAACATGATACTGAGAATATCAAAATATTTATTTATGTAGATTAAGTCCAAGGAATACAATAAATTAAAATTACAGTGGTGTGATTAGACTGGTCCGTTTGCAATTCCCTACTTCCTTGAAGGTGAAGCATTTGATGTTACGAATGTCCTTGGCGGTGATCACTAATCATCAGATGGCACGGTTGCCGGTTTACGGGCTAATAACGTAATAAAGGTGGCAGCCAGTCAGGCAGCTAAAGAACTTGGTAAGAGAGGTGAACACGGAAGAGGAAATTCTTTTTGAAGTTAGTTACAAATTTACATGGGTCGTTATCAAGAAGACTTAGCTTTATCTATCAAATAACAAAATCATTTGTAACAGTTACCCGCACGCTCTGAAGAAGGCGGTAGCAGCTGGGTTGTGCGTGAGCGCAGTGAGGCGCACGAAACGCATATGTGTCACAAGCGCGAGGCGCTCCAACACTGACAGGAGTCGCTGTCCCAGCCCGCGCCGTCTCCCGGCTGCCTCGACCTGCACCTCGTAGCTGAAGACGAAGCAATAAAAACTGATTCCAATGGTATAGTGTTAGTTTAATATTGGCCGCTCTAAACTTCGGCACAAAGGTCGTTGGCGGGCAAAAAAGAAGTTAGGAAACCTCCTCTTTACTGACACTCTGAAACTGCAATCGACACTATTAAAAATTTACGGTTGATTCTAGGAGGGCTTTAGGAAGCCGCATAGATAAAGAAATTTACCTTAAGTAAGTGTACCTTCGTGTTAAAATTGCGTGATACGGAGCCTTCCAACAGAAGTGTTTAAGATAGTGCACCACAAGCAGGGGAGGTAAATTTGGGCTCAAGGATGGATCCATAAGTAATCCTTATCTATTTACTGTAAGGTACTTTCCAGACATATTTATTGATGACATGATTTATGATGATATAAAAAACTATAGCCCGGTACTTAACGGTTACCTACGATAAAGAAAACACGGCACATGGTCTCTTTGTTATTGTTTATGTGTTCACTAACCTCAAATAATTTGACCGCAGGTACACAATGTTGATGATATTATTTACGAAAAAAAAACATCGGACCTCGGACCTCATACCTAATATTTTTAAAGTGGATAATGCAATTAATAAAAAAGGCTATAAAAAATATTACAGACTAAGAAAACACAAAATTCATCATTATAATGATTAATTTACATATATAATTTCATTGTTACAATTCGTGTGGTAACCTGTCATTTGAATTTATTTATATAAATTATATAATATATTTAAATAACATTTTACGAGGGCTGCCTTTTAAGTTGTGTCGTTTGAAATAAGTATACACAATGTAATAGATTATTATCATTTATTGTTTTTCAAAGAATTCTCCGCGATATTTAATACGTTTTTGCATGTTCGAACCAGTTTTTAAAATATTTATCCCACTCCGAAGTGGGGGTAGTCAAAATGGCCGATTTGTATGCGTCAACAGCTTCTTCGGGTGAGCTGAAACGTTGACCACAAAGACTGTTTAATTTTGGGGAACGTAAAAAAATCGTTAGGGCTCAAGTCAGAGCTGTAAATCGGGTGATCTAAAATTTCGACATTTTGGGTGCTCAAAACATCTTTGTTTAGCGGGCGGTGTGCGAACTTGCATTGTCATGGTGCATTATCATACGACGTCTAGAGTTGTTTTTTCGAAACTGTGATGACTTGTGGCAAACAAACAGTGGTATACCACTCAGCGTTAACCGTCTTGCGATCTTCTAACGAAACGAGGCAATCATTTTTTTTGAAGTGCTCCGTGAGCGTACGACTTTGATCGGTTTTGGCTCGTCTTGGAAGACCCAGTCAGTTGACTGCTGCTTGGAATCTGGATCGTAAGCATATATCCAGGACTCGTCACCACTAACCATATCATAAACGTGTTTTGACTCTTCTCGGTTGAATCGCTGCAAAGTTTTGCGACACCATCTAACGCGGGCTGTTTTTTGGATCGTCGCTAAGCAAATGTGGTATCCAACGAGAGATCGATTTTCTTACGCCAAGTTCTTCGTGCAGGATTTTTTGGATGAGTAGTCCCTGAAATGCCTCTATTTCACGGTATGTCACATGACGATCTTCGACGATTAACTGCCGCACGGTGTCGACATTGTCTTGCGTCATGGCGGTTTTTGGACGACCTTTACGTGGCTTGCCACTGAGGCTAGGGGGCCCACGTTGAAATTCTAAATATCAGCGTTGTACAGTCCTAAGTAACTGAAGTCGCGTTAATCCCCTTTGAAAGTTGTAGAAAATTATCGCACGCATATGTTCCTTTGATATTTCCATTTTTACAACCGACTCGTCACCTTTGAACAGACGCTACAATAAAACTATTCGACTAATCAAAAAATATCGAATTATAAATTCAAAAAGATGAAAAAGCCATGTCTTTTTTTTTAATAATCGCGAGTGGTTTGCAAACGACACTACTTAAAGGCAGCCCTTGTATTATTTGCGCTGACCGATACCGAAATGTTTGCAGTCGGTGCCAAGCCCCAAACATCAATACTTAGCGATTTAAATATCTTTATCAATAACATGACATAATACTAATAAAATACTGCGATATGGAGGTAGTGAACCTAGCGTATCTAACTACTATCTACTTGGCTTGGCTATGATATTATAATGTTTCTTATCTAAGAAGAACTATGTAGTATGACCGATGAAGCCCTATCTAACAAAGTAACTTGTTCTTTTAATTCCCGCAGACAGTATGCAACATGAAGCCAGTCGGCATTGAAAGAACTTGGTAATTCTTATTGAAGTTATTTACATGGGTCGTTGATTAAACCTTGAGAGCCAGCACTTTCTTCCTTTCTTGGCTGACAACGCATGAGTAATGTCAACGGTGTTACTAAGTTCATGGCCGGTGGTGGCCACTTACCATCAGTTCACTTGTCTGCTCGTTTGACAGTTATTTACATTAAAAACAAGTCATATCTGGAATATAGACATTCGAAAGTCGTGTCAGTCATCTGGTGTAACCCAAGGTTCACGTTTAGCGTCCTTATATTTCTATATCTTTATCAATGACATTACTAAATGTTTCAAAAACTCTACATATCCAATAATGATTTATAATTCTTTACAATTGTAAATTCGTTCGAGGATGAGAAGTTGCTGTTGAGAAATTTGTGTGAATAAAACACTATGAGTTTGAATATCTATACTAATAAATAAAATTGGTATGTCTGTTTGTAATATTGAAATAACCGCTTTTTACTACATGCATATATGAATGTATATACGGCATATATACCAAAATAACATTTTTTACAATTTTTGTCTGTCTTTCTGTTTGTTCCAGCTAATCTCTGAAACGGCTGGATCGATTTTGACGCGACATTCACTGGCAGGTAGTTGATGTAATAAGGAGTAACTTAGGCTACTTTTATTTCTACTAAATAACTTTTTCGTTAAATTCCACGCGGATGACGTCGCGAGTATAGCTAGTAATAAATAAATGTATTGTAGTTCGTTTTTGTGGGAAATATGGGGCCTATTATATTGAAGACCTACTAAAAGAAGCACATCAGATTTGTGACCTTGGCGTCACTTTAGAAAGTTTACAAAAGTTAATTTCAATCTCGTTATCAACAATTTGAAAGCCAGGCGTTCATACGAAATGACCGCTGTTCTAGACGTTATAAATTTTAATTAAAATGATTTGTGCAAGTTTGGGTGTACCTATCTAATGAGGTGTACTACGCACAACTCGTTAGTTGGTTTCGTCTCTTTTTATTTCTCAACGTTTGCAAGTTTCTAGGTAATTCATATGTAAATATAGTTAAATGCATAATAAGCAACAATTGTATGAATTAAAAATATTTAAAAGTTCTTAAATACCATGATAATTTAATTAAAACAATGATAACTACATGTATGGTATCAGTGTATATGGACAGTTACGCAAGCAACCAATAAGCTATCGGCGACAAACAGACACTTAAGCCGCATAAAATAAAGACGTTATACTGTCTTAAATATTTATGGTATTAAATGTATAAAACGTAATGTATTGTAACTTCAACGAATATTTAATTATAATTTTTTAAAATTTTACTAATTATCACCATATCATTTATATGTATAATCGCTGTGACCTTTCTGTCTTTTATGAGTGCGTATAATTTTTAAATGAAAAATATCTGTCAGCTGGTCAACCTATGTAAAAACGGGAATCTCCAAGGAGTGATATTATGATACCTTTTAATGAAAAAAATCTTAAATAATCTTATTTACAAATGTACATTTAATTACTAAGCGTTGCAAAATAACTATTGTTTGGGTGAAAAGTTCAGATTATTAAATAAATATAATACACCAAATGTTTACCAGTTTATTTTGAATCAAGCTATTTAAATCCAATAATTATGTTCTGATATGAGAGCTTATATTATACACTCTCTTTTGTATAAATTGCATTGCTGGGTGGGGATCTCTAGTGGGAAATGTAGGCTATTCCTGATGGTATAATACGCATTTATTTTCGATTTGCAACGAATTTGCTCATACTAAGACCTAAGATATTAGAATCGCTGTCACCCCATCTAAAACATTTTCTAGTTTCTTATATTAATAATACATTGAGAATTTATATCAATTATTACATTGACAATTCCTAATACCATCGAACTTTTATTAGGAGTCGTTTTGAATATCTTTAACAGTCTGTTTAAACGCGATAATCTCAAACGGATTTTGATATTGTTTTTACTTGAACAGTGATTGCCGGGAAAGGTTTAGGTTTGAGGGAAAAATATGAAAATTACAAGATGTTTGACAAAAACTGGTAAAATTCTTTTCGGTGCGGATACTATTTGCGAACGTAAGAATTGTTTTACCCAAAGCGATGCGGGGGCGGATTCCTAGTTTATACAAATATAAGAAGAAGATAACCTTCTGTACGTAGTTCGTACATTTAATGGAGCGAGCAGTGCACCTACGCCGTTGAGCGCATTTCAATATTAAGTATTCTATAGTAGGCGTCGGTCGGGTGCAAAATGCAGGCGCGGGTTCTGTGTGTTCTTCTCTGTCTGGCGGTGATTAAGGCTCGTGCGGCGCGGATCCTCGTGGTTCTACCAACCAACACCAAAAGTCACTACGCCATGTACGGTCGTATTATACATGAACTCGCCAAAAGAAACCATCATCTTACAGTCATCACGCATTTTCCTATGGTATGTATACCATTTGGGAGAGTTCTACGGCGTCGATTTTATAAGTTCCATGATTCTCATTTATATTCTCATATTTCATTTATTACTGTGTTATGTACACTACCGGTCAAAAGTTTGAGACCACTATAAAAAAATTAAGAAAACAAAAGTCAACATATTTAAATCATTATGAAATACAGTTTTTATTTCCATGTTATACACAATATTTAAAATTAAAAAATTACGAATACAAAAGATAATACTAAATTACTAAAGAAAATACAAACAAGAGAGTTTACACAGACTTTTCATCAAAATATCCTCCTTTGCATTTTATTATTTGTTTTACCAATCTTGGCATGAGAGCAATTAACTTATTTATTGTCTCTTGCGAGATATTCTTCCAGCTGTCTTCTAAGGCATTCCACATGGCCTGCTGTGAAGAAGGACATTGTTCCCGAACGTTTCGGTCAAGTTCTTCCCACAAAAGCTCTATGGGGTTAAGATCGGGACTTTGGGGTGGCCATGTCATGTTTTCCAACACTTTTTCTGACTGTTTCTCGTCTAAATAGCCCCTACATAATTTTGAACTATGCTTTGGATCATTATCTTGTTGGAAAATAAATCCTTTGCCGATTAACTTTAGTCCGGAGAAAATAGCATTTTTCTCCAAAATTACTTTATACTCCTCCTTTTTCATAATTCCTTTAATTTGGACCAGATTTCCAGTCCCATAACCTGAGAAACAACCCCAGACCATAACAGATCCGCCACCATGCTTGACAGTCGGGACTACACACTGTGGCATCATCTTTTCTTCGGCGGAACGTCGAACGAAAATTCTTCTTTTTGAACCAAATATTTCAAATTTAGATTCGTCACTCCAAAGTACTTTTTTGAAATCTTCTTCGGTCCAGTCTCGATGGGATAGGGCCCACTGCAACCGTTTTTCTTATTCTGCGGTTTTAGAAGAGGTTTTCGAACAGCAACGCGACCATACAACTTGGCGTCTCGCAATCGTCTTTTCACTGTAGACACTGACACAGGTTTTTCCCGAGATTTGTTGACTTCAACGCGGATTTCTGGGACTGTTAGGCGTCTGTTTCGCTTGCTGATTACCACAATAAATTTGTCTTCACTAGAAGTCGTAGCTCTTGGTCTCCCGGAGCGCGGACGGTCTTGATTACTGCCAGTTTGTTTGTACCGCACAATAGTGCGAAGAACACAAGTCTTTGATAACTTGAGTTGAGATGCAATCTCACGTTCAGATTTGCCTTCATTATGGAGAACAACGATGGCAGATCGCGTTTCGATACTAATTTCGCAAACTTTTCCCATTTTAGAGACGTCTTGACTGTAGGAATCACAAAATCAGACTAACAGCGGATATTCGTAGATAACCATGAAAATATCGGGTTAAAATAAACTTAAAAACATATTTTAAAAATATAGAACAATCGCATTGTAAGATGATGTAAAAAAAACGAAGTGTCAGCTGCGGTAATGAGGTAATAAAATTTTTACAATCGATCGGACTAGCTCTTCTTCGGCTCACATTGCAGTTTGGAAACAATGCTGGTTTATGGCCCTTTCCTTGGCTTATATACAAAAGAATTAGCTTTTAGGCAATCTTTAAAAAGCAATAGAATATGCAGGTGTGCAGATTACTTTTTATCACCAATATTTACGAACATCAATCACATCATAAAATATTAACAATAATGCGATTAGTTAAAAACAGAAATCGTTTATGGTGTAACCTATGTCAATCATACAATTTATTGACCACATCTGAGCGTAACAATTTTATTCTGTATAGGTATATCTCTTAATATGTGATGATATAGTGGTACACGCTAAAACTACACAGACCACACCAGTCCGCTGGGCGCTTTTAGTCATATACATACGCAGTAGTCTAGCGCGGCAAGCAAACGACTGACCTGCGCGTGACCTTTCGGTTTACACGAGACGATAGGCACGCGCTGCGTCTGCATTACTATTGTTCACTTATTATACATGAGACAAATTCATCCAGCATCGCTAATTCATCAAGTGATCGTTGCAGACGAACCCACCCGCGAACGTGGACCAAATAAGCTTAGCAGGAACCATTCCAGAGATAGTGAATGACCTCTCCTCTCAGCGAGATTTCCTCAAGCCTGCATTCGTACGTAATTTAGAGACAATAATAAAAGAATGCGTTTTCGCGTGCGACGCGGTGGCGCAAACAACAGCCGTTAAAGCGCTGATCGCTTCATCGAAAACCTTCGATTTGATCATCGTCGAAGTATTCGGAAGTGAATGTTTTCTTCCTCTGAACAGAAGATTTCAGGCTCCCCTAGTGGGTCTCCTTTCGAGCGTTCCCTTACCGTGGGTCAACGAGCAGCTCGGAATTCCGGAGGGGACTGCTTATATTCCTTCATATATGATGAGTTATGGACAGCATATGAACATTTGGGAGAGATTCATCAACACCGTTGCAGTTATTTGGGGGAAAATTTTATACAAATACAAATCACAAATGCCGTCACAGGTAAGAATTTTACTAAATGATTAAAGCATAATCTCCACTGAGGTAGAATTGAAGCGAAACGACAATTTATAACTGCTTATAGCTATATCTTTACAGAGCAATGGATTAGTTCCTATAGAGATAAAGAAAACGCTGGCCAGCGACCAGAGCGGATTGTGCGAACCAATCATCCTTTTATTATTTTCGCTTCGAGTGTCCGTCAGTGGAGATTGAGCCTTAAACATGTTATTGTGTTTATTTTCGTATATAATTCGATATAATGCGCATTTGCAGGTGATAGCTGACCGACTGTTCGGCGTAGGACCAAAACTGGATATCCTAGCGCAAAATTATAGCCTTGTGTTATCGAACAGTCACTTCAGTATTAACGAGGTGCGGCCCCTGGTTCCCGCGATGGTCGAAGTCGGTGGACTCCATTTGGACAACGAGCAGAAGTTACCGGCGGTAAGTTTACATATTTATGATACATTACAACACTGTTGTTAATATATCGTTTTTATTGTCCCCAAGAATAAGTTATGTGAATGCATTGATAAAATTATGTGTTATTCATTGAATTCATTAAGTTATTATTCATTGAATTCATTACGGTTGTGTCGTGTTTAAATACACAAAATTATTGATGCGCATTTTTTTGATTTTGAGGGTATCTTTGGAACGATGATTTTTCTTTGAGAAAATCATCTGTATCTGTGCTATTGTTCCATTATGCTACATCCAGTGTGGGCTCATAACTTACAGTAAAGAGATGAAATACTATAATATACCGTATGATCAGTTTCATTCAATATATGAAGTAGCACATAATAGCAATATAAATCACAACCAACCCACATTACGTAATGATTGACTGAAACCCAGATCACTAAGCTGACCTTTGACACTTATAATTTTCACGATAATGTCATGCTAATCAGTAAATTATTACCAAATTAATGCTTCGTTGTTTTTGTAGTGCGAATATTTGCATATGCTAACTAGTTTCGAGAATCATTATCAATATTAATATATAGCTGTTATGTGTAACGTTTTTATGCTTTATTTTCATAAATTTAAGACCACTGAAGTTCACAAAAGATGTCAGAGCGTTAGCTAGACTTCGAATCCGGGTCCAATGTTGTTTCTCAATTATCACTGAATTAAAAAGAACCTTAAACAAGGCCAATCCCTATCAATGCAGTCCATGCAATCTATATTTCTGTATCGCTAAGGAAGTTTTTATTTTTCAGAAATTGAAACGATTATTGGATCAATCCCGCGAAGGTTTTATTTACTGGAGTTTCGGCTCCATGTCCAAAATCGAAACGATGCCACGTCGTAAGCTGTCGTTAATATTCTCTGCCTTATCTAAACTGCCGCACACGGTTTTAGTAAAAATGAATCGCGATAATGTTCCCGGAAATATAACAATTCCTGAAAACGTCTTCACCATGGAATGGATCCCTCAATTTAAGACTTTGTGTGAGTTGTATTTAAATAGATTTTCATTAACTCTTGACACAAACGTAAGGTCATTTGTATCCATCGACCACCAAGGGAGTGTTGTGTGCGAGAGCGTAAACCAAATTTGATCTGTTAAGCTACTAATAATGTTATTGTAAACAGGTCATCCAAATATTAAATTGTTCATATCTCACGGAGGGCTACTGGGCACTCAGGAGGCAGTAGCATGCGGTGTTCCAATGCTCACCATTCCCTTATACGCGGATCAATCGCTGAATGGACGAGCGATGGAAGACCGTGGAGTTGCCAGAACCCTTTCCTTTGATGACAGTACTGCTGAAGCGTGGGAGATCACGCTTCGAGATTTGTTAACAGATCAGAGGTAAAGTTTGTCAAAAATCTATTTATCAATTGAGTTAACTGATCTTGGCATATTGGGTTCAGATATCCATAAAGTATACTCCTTTAGTAATCCAGAAGATTAGCGAAGTGTTTTAGATTTGATTTCGGCCGGCATATAATTGATAAATTTTTACCAGTCTTGGTTTTGGACAAATAATTTGTGTTCATACAAACTACGACGCAGGAATAATTACTAGTATGGGGGGAATGAAATGTGATCATTTAGGTATGTCATATTTTACGCTGTATTATTCCAATAAATCGTGGATATAGGGCTGGTTTGAGGGAACATTAGACGAGATTCAAACCTAAAATCCTGATATCCCTAGGACTGAATTAAATCTGTAAATCGTAAGGCCGCATGCATTAACATCTAAAAAGGGTTATACAGATGGATGTACGAAGAGTATATCTTATATTAACACATTCTGTTTCAGGATGAAAACAAAAAATGTCGCACAGATTCCATTAAACTTTCTTGATACATTTCTAAATTCTACTTATAGATACAAAGAAAATGCGTATAAGCTACGTGACAAATTTTTGGACCGACCGCTGCCCCCGTTGGATACAGCCGTCTACTGGATTGAGTACGTCCTGCGACATAAAGGAGCGACGCACCTGCGCTCCCCGGCGCTGGATCTGTCTCTAACCCAATACCTACTAATAGACGTAACCCTTATTGGAATATCCATAATAGCTTTGACAATATATATCTTGCACAAGCTCTTTAGATACCTCTGCACTAGATGCATCAGGTGTTGATCCAACGAGAAAGTAGTCTTAGAAAAGAGATTCATTACAAGAAATATTAGCCTATTCCACTGTTTTCTTTGGATATACAATATCGAAACTAACTAGCATAATTACAGTAATATGAATTATGACAAGAGCAGCACCTGCTGCAATACACGTACCTACGTGTAGTACTGAATGTGTAAATAGTGTTATTAAAGTATTTATAGAAATATTTATTTCTTACTTGCTCTAAATTAATGCTGAAATTATCATAATTTGAACAGATATTTTGATTTTAACCCAAATAATAAATAATATGTTCGATATGTTACGTAATATTTATTCTCCCATTTCAAAGGCTTCTAATCCAGAGTCACTCTTTATCTCCCCCAATGCGCAGTACTAATAGCGCTTTAAAACTTAGCCGTACATAATCGGTTCACGTCGTTAATCGCCATTGGACAGCACTGCATCAGGTTACAACCTCAATCAATCAAACAATCAAGTTAAAGCAGCATAATTTTTAATTGTACATTTTAATACGTGTAATAATTATATAATTTATAGTTTCAATTTAATTTTACAATTAAAGCATTTATTAGAATCAAAATCTGACGTACCGTGAGTATTCTAATTTATATATGTATCGACGCCGGAAAGCAATGTTGTAGTATATCGGAAAATGCAAAAGTAAGTTTATGTATACATCATTTGAATCAGAAAAACTACTACATGGGATGGTCTGGGTTTCATTCTTTTACGTGATTTTTATTTTAGATACACTGTATTTTTTTTTGTGAATAATTCGAAATTAACAGTAAAAATCTTGCTACTCAACGAAAACCGCTAGTTTGATATTTTCAATTGATACAACAAAATTTCTGTCCATACTTTTAAAACTATCACAGATGCCTGTTCCTAAACGGCTTGATTGATTTTTATGACTATTTTATGTGTGAAATTAAGTTGATTATAAAATGGTTTAGTAAATCTAATCGGAATCCGGGAACTGCAATACAGAGAACCTTCAACCGGGTCAGCTAGTTGTAATATTGTAATTGTAATATAAAATATAAACACCCATCTGATCTGACAGATCTAGGACAACAATATATTTAAATATAAAATTTGTCTTTACTACAGAGCCATCTATCGGAGCGTATTATATCTATAAACCAAGTTTGATATAAATATGACTCTTTTTTATGTGAATAACTGATAAACGAGCACACGTTATTCTGTCCTTAACGCCTATGATATCAACAACGCGGGCACTTAAGCTTATCCGAATCATGTTAAACTATTTTACGGTTAATTATAAGAGGATAATAAGTCGGGCAGCTCAAGTATCCTAACAGAATACATTAGCACTGCCAGGATCCAACTGGGTGAAACAAAGCCCAGTGACCTTCTAGTGGCGCCATTATCTTGTGCATTGTTTGGTAGAGTGCACCAAGAGCAAGCGAGGTTGGCTTGAACTCCAGCATGAATAGGGCCACTTACACAGCAAATTGGATGTCCTTACAACTCTACTTATATACTATATAAATCTCCACCCACATATTTATTATTCATCGGTTCCAATAACCTATCTATGTTGTAGAAGTGGCTAAAACATCATGTTACATTAATTGTAGGTGCACATATGGTGTTTCAATAAACAACAACAATAAAAAACAAAGATAAAAACTATTTCTACACATGAAATAAATCTATAATTCCAAGTCTATCGCTTTTCAAAGATATGTAAGCAATGAGCAGTAAGGGATAGTTAGGTTATTGAAACTGGTCATAAAAAGTTATCAAAATCTAAATTGTATAGCATTTTGGCCATAATATGCATTCATATAATATTTTAATTGTACATGTGTCAGTTCAAATGTATATGAAGATAAATATTCATGAATTATAACAATTTAAACTTATCTTACACCCTGTATATGTATATAGGGTGTTAGGCAAACGCTCCCGAAAGCGAAGACAGGTGATAGTACTGATGATACCTTTGATGATGAGTGAGAAAAAAAATCGATTTGAATGAAAAAAAATATTTTTTTTTTCAACTTTTTTTCGCACTATTCACGCTTCATCACATTAGTACAATTATAAGAAACTATAATTTCATATAAAAATCATCACTTTACTCAAAAAAAAACCAGAAACGTAATTCACAATAAAAATAGTTGACCGCGGGTTTATCGCTCGAGCGCCGCGCGTAGGTATGCCTCTCGCGGCGGCCCGCAGTTAGTACCTAACCTAACTTTTAAACTGCCGACTACGCCATAATAACCAATATAACAATCACTGTGTCTCTACCTACTACTTTTATTCGAATTCACTGGTTGAACAAATCAAGTACCGGGTTCGATACCCTGATACGCTTACGCTGACGAAAAATTTACTTAAATGGAATTTTAACATGAACAATCAGGATTTTTAATCGAACGTGTTTATGACCGTATTCAGTTATGTACCTATTAAGATCCGTTTAGTAATAAGTTATTTAAAAAAAAAAATAAGTATGAAACCGCTTATCGATCTAAATCCTCCGTGGCCTTAAGAGATGCAGCTCAAATTGTGCTCCATTTATTTCGAGGCAGACTTGGGTTCGGTGTTTCGTCTCCTCATGCAGACAGAGCATCATGGCGGGGTCTTCTACACAGTTTGCACGAAGTTTGTCAAAGACATTCTTACAAGAGAATTCTTTGGCGCATTTTGTTAGCATTATCACACTCACGATTAAAAACCCTTTTTTTACGTATCCCCACAGAAAGAAGTCTAACGGGGTCGGATCGGGTGAGCGTAATGGCCAAGCGTGTGGTCCTAGTCTGCCAATAGTCTGCCAATCCAGCGATCATCAAACAGTTCGGTGAGGCGCTCATGGATGAATCTCACGACATGTGGAGGTGCCCTATCATGCTGGAACCATGTGCGGCAATATTCAGCCAACGACAGGTAGTCTAAAATAACCACCAACTGTTTATTAATAAGGTCTAAGTATCGCTGTCCGTTAACTCGTTGTGGCAGAAACACTGGTCCTAGTATTACGATCTTTAAACAAACCTGCCCATACATTAATCGACCATCTGGTTTGGTGCCCGGTTTGTAGAACTGCGTGCGGGTTCAGCTCAGAATACACGTGTGTATTTCTCCGGTTCCACATCCCATTTCTGGTAAACGTCGCCTCTTCAGTCCAGATGATGTGTACAATGAAACCAGGTACACATTGTTGCTGATCTAAAACAACCATTGGCAGAAAATCGCCGGCTGTCGCGATCGCTTAGTACTAAAGCTTGCACTTTCAATGGACGCATTCGGTTACACTTTATCTAATATTTTGTGAACTGACGAGTGTGACATGTTTGTTGAATTCCGATGCCTTAACAATTTTGCGATACTTCGTGTACCTAGCGTCGGATTCCGGCGAACGACATTTAAAATGTCTTCCACGGACTGAACAGCCACTTGACTTCAACCGCCTGCTGCTACTGGAGCAAAATGGGCTGATTTTCCAAGACTCGCTGGAACATTGCTGTTATCAGACGAGAGTCTGCCGGATGTCGGTCGGGAATCTCTCTCGGTAAATTCGTAATGCCCGAGTAACATTTCCGCGAGCTTCTCCAAGGCACATTAACGTGTTGCCGTATTCACGAGCATTATAAACGAACGCGTTAGGCATTATAAAACAAAACAATAATAGACACAACACAAAACGTAACAAAAAAGTAATATTCCAACAAAAATTTCATTAACGAAACTTATCCGTCGCTCACGCGCGCATGAAAGTCAACACGGAACTGTGTTAAAAATCTAAAATGCCGCCAAACAAACGTCTACGTACCTACTACGTCCTGGCTGCTACCTTTGCGGTAGGCGCTTTGATCTATTCCATCTATTCCATCGATAAACCGTAACGATATTCTCAACTTTTATTTTATAAGTGTAGTTATCGGTACTAACTGGTTTTTTTTTATGGAATTTACAAGCTAGATTTGTAATTTTCAATAAAATTAAGTGATTAATCTTCCTACCCTGACGTAACAACAAGCTTGTTACTTCTTATAATGATATTAAAAATTAATAAACATCCCTAATTAGTTACTCACGTAAACAGTTACAAAAACTATTTCATCTGTATCTTTAAAATAACTTAAAAATTGAATAATACTGAATTCATTACGTACTTAAAATAAATTGCAATTTAGATCGATAGTTAATTATTCAATTGAAAATTATTTTAATTTTTTATTTTAATTAATGAGATTTTCCGTTTTAAATAAATACTTTAAATTTTAAAACACGTAGGTAAGTTAATTTAATTATTTAGTTAATTTAATTATTCATTTTGATTGCCGCCTCTAATTCTTATGTCGCCGACTTTTGACCGATACTGACCTGACCGTATGTTGAAATTTTTGAATGCATCCTAGTCGTAGCTTTGTGTAGTTGGTATGCTGTTTGTCTAAGCCCGAAAAAAACTGATCGCCACTGCCAGTCACCATATTTCGTCTTATTATTTATCTTTTCGTTCCGTTCCGCGTTGGTAAATCTAACCTCTAACTGTCGTCGTTGTTATGTTTTGTGTTAAGTATGTTTGTGTTCTAATTTTTTGTGAATGATTAAAAAATGGGACCATCCTTCTAAAACTTACAATTTCATATCAATACAGAATATCAATACCTTTTTACGGTTTTTATTTATTTCATTCTAAATTTTATAAAACAAACGATCGATATGAGTAAGTATCGATACTTTACGACCGATACTCTATCGAGTAAAATTATCGATACTTCAGTAGTATCGTCCATCCCTATGCAAATCCTTTACACTCGCGAAACGTGTCTTTGATATTTCTGAAGTATGTTTTTTTACCCGGTAATTAAAAGGGGTTAATTGTATTGTGTGCACCATAGTTATGTTTAATATGGCAACAGGATAAAGTAGAATAGTTAAATTAAATCTTTCTAAATTTTTTTAAGGCCACGGAGGATTTTGATCGGTAAGCGGTTTCATACCTATTTTTTTTTAAATAACTTATTACTAAAGTGATCTGAATAGGTACATAACTGAATACGCAATCATAAATAAATTCGATTAAAAATCCTGACTGTTCATGTTAAAATTCCATTTAAGTAAATTTTTCGTCAGCGGGGTATCGAACCCGGTACTTGATTTGTTCAACCAGTGAATTCGAATGAAAGTAGTAGGTAGAGACACAGTGATTGTTATTATTGTTTATTACGGCGTAGTCGGCAGTTTAGTTAGGTAGGAACCCGCGGTCTATTGTTTTTATTGTGAATTACATTGCTGTTTTTTTTTTCACAGTAAAGTAATGATATTTTTATGAAATTATGGTTTCTGTTAGCTGTACCAACGTGATGAAGCGTGAATAGTGCG
Organism: Megathymus violae; assembly: GCA_003671415.1. Classification (NCBI taxonomy): domain Eukaryota; kingdom Metazoa; phylum Arthropoda; class Insecta; order Lepidoptera; family Hesperiidae; genus Megathymus; species Megathymus violae. Next base: position 1,931,626 of record PDGT01000039.1, on the reverse strand, counting down.
AAAAAAAGGTGAAAAAAAAAATGATTTTTTTTCATTCAAATTGATTTTTTCTCCTCACTCATCATCAAAGGTATCATCAATAACTATCTCCTGTCTTCGTTTGCGGGAGCGTTTGCCTTATATCCTGTATATATAGCGCCGACCCCAGTAATTATAGACCGATTTCAATTACCTCATACTCTGCAAGATTATGGAACGTATATTGAATTCACGTCTCATGACATACCTAGAACAAAACGATTTCACCGAAACCAATCGACCTTCTAGCGTATGCCACTCACTTATGGGGCGAGACCTGGAGAAAAACGCGAAGGCGCTTCGATCTCCCTCGATGTCTCAAAAGCATTCGACAGGGTCTGGCATCCTAAGCCTGTTAAGCAAGCTTCCAGCATATGGTATTTCCTCTGGCCTTATCGACTGGGTAAAGGACTTTCTGCCCGAACGGTCTATCCGAGTTGTCGTTGATGGGGGTGTCGTCACAATCGATGGCTACCACCGCCGGAGTACATCAGGGGTCCGTTCTGTTCTCTAGTCTAATCCTGCTGGATATCAATGATCTGCTTAAGTCCGGTATCTATGGGTATGCAGATGACAGCACAGGAGTGGACAGATACCTCCCGAATGTTTGGGTTAATAGGGACGAAATACAGACTGATAGAGAGGTCATGGTGGAGAACATGAATCTCTCACTTCGGGAAGTGTCCGAATGGGGCGATTCCTATCTTGTGAAATTCAACGCCACAAAAACACAGACGTGTCTGTTCAGCGCTAAGAGGAACCCGTTACTTTGGCTCCTACTTTTCAGAATATATCCTTGGAACGTACTGACCGTTTTCAATTATTGGAAGTTGAAGATTTTTTGAGCCTCAACTTTAGTCGGTTCGAGTCCAAGGCTATAGCGGTTGCAAAGAAACTGGGGGTCCTTGAGAAGGTGAGGCGGTACTTCACACCGAATCAGCTTTTAACCCTGTACAAAGCTCAGTTCAAGTACAAAGTTCAACCATATGTCGAGTACTGTTATCAGATTAGGGCTGGTGCTGCCAAATGTCATCTATCAGCGTTGGACTCGATGGAGAGGCGTGCAAAGACGTAGACGTTGGTGACGTAGATCTAGTCGAAACCAATCTTCATAGCCTTGAGCACAGATGCAAGATTGCCAGCCTCTCAGTCTTGTGTAGGATACATTTTGGAGTGTGCGCAGGAATTGTTTGAAATAATTCCCCCGTCGCCGTTCCTGCATCGAATAACTCGACGTACGGCGGGTTTTCATCCTTACACACTGCAAAGGTCTGGAATAACTTTCACGCGTCGGAGTTCCCGCATTCGTACAAAAGAGGAGTGTGAATAGGCTTTTATAAGGTAGTGCGTTCACTATCTTACACTTCATCACTACTTTCCATCTGGTGGGATTGTTGTCAAGCATTAACTTATTGCATGTAAAAAAAAAATATAACCCAGTTCCGTTTCGGCGTCTTCCTAATTTAAATCAGTTTTGCGTCCATGTGTTCCAATAGCTTTTATCTTCATATCTTTGCATACATTGCTTTATGATCGTATACAATATTATGTTACGAGTTTTTAATCGTAAGATATACTTTGTTTACCAATATACAATTACTCTTCATATCGTTACCCATTTGGTCCCATATTTATACTTACTCCTATACGGCGTCACTGTAAATCTGGGCTTCCCCCAACTTTTACGTACAATTGACGTCCTTGCTGTACATACATTGGTGCGTACCACTATGAAACGTTGCCAAATTTGCTGTTTATACATTGAATAATAACATTTGAATGTAACTGTTGCTAAGGTTGTGTACTTCGACTAAAACATTTTGTAATGATATTCGTTCACCCCGCAAAGGCGTCTGATAAATCTACTGATGATGCTAGATCAGTCAGTTTTTATGTAATATGCCTTGAGGAGAAAACGTTTAAAGTATGTAACAAGAAAAATTGGAAGAAGTTATTGTCTTGTGTTTTTTAAAATATGGCGTTTAATGAAGAGGGATGCTGGGCTCCTTCAAATTCACTAAATCTCTCAAACAGGGGTGTGAGCAGCTAGGTGAGTAAATTAATTTCAATACATTTATTTTTATTCTTTTTTTTACATTAAATAAGTTAATGCTTGACAACAATCCCACCCGATGGTAAGTGTTGATGAAGTCTAAGATGGTGAATGCACTAACTTATAAATAGCCTATTCACTCTCCTCTTGAAGACTCCCACATCGTAAGCAGCCGGGAACACTGACGCGGGCAAGTTATTCCAGTCCTTTGCAGTGCGCATGATGAATGAAGACGTAAATCGCGTCGTCCATGCAGGTGGTACGTTCACTACGTAAGGGTGGATACCTGCTGTACGTCGAGTTGACCGATGGAGGAACGGCGATGGGGGAACTAATTGGAACAATTCCTGTGCACACTCTACAAAATGTACCCTATAGAAGACCGAGAGGCTGGAAACCCTGCGCCTGTGCTCAAGGCTTTGCAGATTGGTTTCAACCAGATCTGGGTCACCAATGAGTCTCTTTGCACGCCTCTTTATCGAGTCTAACGCAGATAGATGACATTTGGCAGCACCAGCGCAAATGTGACAACAGTACTCCACACATGGTCGAACCTGAGCTTTGTACATGGTTAAAAGCTGATTTGGTGTGAAGTACTGTCTCACCTTCGCAAGGACCCCCAGGTTCCTTGCAGCTGCATTAGCCTTAGACTCGATGCACCAACCAAAGTTGAGGTTCGCCGAAACTTCAACTCCCAACAATTGAAGACGGAATATTCATTTAAGAATAAATAAATATTTAGCAACATACATTGTTCTGAACCCATGGTAATTAGATATCAGGATTAACAATAGCAACAAATGAATTTATTGCCTCGACATACGATACGAATTCCGACATATTCGCATCGCAAAATCGAATATCCTTAAATAACTTCACGTTGGTATTATCTATACTAATATTATAAAGACGCAAGATTTGTATTTTTGTATCGAATATCTCCTTGGGTAACATAGGTTATGATTTAATCGACAAATACGCGAGCGGAGCCACGTGCGTAATTCTAGTCATTAATAAGCTTGTACTTTGTATTATGCGCGAAAGGGTTAAATCATGTCCTTTAACAAGTGATTATACATATATGACGCGGGTTTATACATATATGGGTTTGAAGCGGGTGACTCGTCCATCAGAGCGATCGTTCATGGTGGATATCCAAAATAATATTCGCAACACTTAATACAATCGTTCGTTTAATCGATAGCACAAACAGATTTTAAATCGACTCATGGATTAATTACATTAATCAAGATTAGAAACGTATTGAGTTCGATGACATGTGGTGTTTGTCCACACAACCGCCCGCAGAATGTGTCGATCGTAAAACCAAGGAACCTCACCCTACAGAGTCTGACCAGTTAATAAATCCAGATACGAGGCTTCCTACGCGGCGGCGCCTACCGTAGACGCGGCCCGTGCGTGGGGAATTCGGGACTTGAGGTAATCCTCCATACCCGAGCAATTACTCTAGGGGGTCAACGGCCCCCTGGTGACGTAATCCCCGCTGTTAAGCGGGGGGTAAACCCAGGTACTTAGTTGAAATCAGTCGGCTTTATAGGGTTTAGCGTGTGACGTCACGAAATGCAATAACAAGCCGTCCGGCTGTCAAACCACCAAAATGTCCAAACTGACGAACATCACCACTGTCATCGACCACACTCAAGCAGCCAGAAGCTGCTTGACGTTTGCAATAGATGTCGCCATAATGTTGATACTGCGACATATACATATACCTTATCTTTTCAATTAGTAAATCTTCATTAGCTCTATAAGGGTGCTGTTAATAACAGCTAACATTTTTATTTATAACACAAGCAACGCGAACGGTGCAAGCATCGATCTGTACCGGTCGCAATAGATGGAAATTATGCCAGCGCCCGAACCGCAGCCCCTGAGGATTCAAATCTATAGCACAGCAGTGGTGCCGCAGGAGATGGCTGGTGGGCCACAGTCAGTCAATGCAATCACTTATACTATTACTTTAAATATTGCTAAACTCCTGTGCGTTGTATTATTGTTTATTATTTGGTCGTTGACGATCCTTTTTTATTACATTTTGCATTAAAATTTGGTTGATAAGAACTAGAATATGAAAATAGATTAATGTTTATAATATATTATTTTTTAACTACTTTCCCTGCTTCCCTACTATCCTTATCCCTTCTAATATTATAAATGCGAAAGGAACTCTGTTTGTCTGTTACGCTTTCACGCCCAAACCACTGAATCGATTTTGATGAAATTTGGTACAGAGATAGAGAACCCTGGAGACGGTTATAGGTTACTATTTTTGCGAAAAAGGGGGTGGCGTGGGGTAGCGTGTTCGACGATGGCGGATCTGTGGGCACAGCTAATAAATCTAGAAATCAATTCCAGTAGTTACTAAAGGTTATTTTCGATGCGAATTCTAACACATTTTCACAAAATGCCATGCATTGCTTTTGCAGTATATGAATTTTTCAAAATCATCCTTTTACAATTTCCATGTTTCCAATTTTATGTGTATCAGTCGCTAGGGCCCTGCTTTGATGTGTTGATCAACACCCACTTAACTGTACGTTGGACTCTCTAAAACGTCTCCTTTTCAATTCTTTATTATCAGCTAAGGCGTAATATTAAAATGAATATACATTTTATAGTTATTCATTGTGAATTAAGGTACCTATCCTTAGGTAAAGGTATCGTAACAAATATTGTTTTATTTTGGTTGATAGTAAAGAATCGAAGAAACATTTAAATGTCGACTGTATAATAAATTAAATCAGTGTTAAATGTATTCAACATGAAGAGGCAAAGTTCACTGTGTTACCGCGCCAGGAAGTAGATAAGCCGAATTCTAATTAATAAACAATCTCACCTTCGCATTCATTCATTACATTGTTGTCAAACATATATTCCGCGTAACAACAGCGCTGCTTAATTCAAACGGAATCATCAAGAACCAATGAAAATACAAATTCTTACAGTGGTTGTAACATGAAGTCCGATTTTTTTTTTATATTATTCAATTCTCTTGGTAGGTTAGATTTAGATGGATGGTTTGGCAATGTAAATCGATCTGACATCCGTATATGGGACGCCAAACGTAAGTGGACGCCATTTTAAATGCATTTAAGTCAGTAACAGATGTTGAAATGGTTTCAGGATATACATATCTTACCAGTATAAAACAGGGTCCCCAAAGTCCATATCAAATCTGAAGTGTGAAAAGGCAAGGAGTTCCTCTTTCTGGTCTTTGGCTATGATGTACCACGCGGCATCATCTGTCATCTCCTCAACTTTGCGATCTCGGTTCCAGCCCCATGCGCATGTTTCATATCTAGGATTTTCAAATTTTATTTTTGTAATCTCATCAAAAATTTCAGCATTAGAAAAGTCTGTTTCAAACTATTACTTCCAAATTAAAGTTTAATAATTACTAATTAATCATATAAGCTAAAATTATGCTAAAAATGTATCAATAAAAATAATGTTATTTTGAAAATTATTTTTTTAAATTATGACAAGTTAATTAACTACTAATTAGAAAATAGGGCCAAATGTGTACATAAAATATTTTTAGTATGGGTAAGTGTATCTGGTAATGTAGAACCCAAGACATAAATAGTAATCTTTGCAATATTTGTTTGCCTGTTGTTGATAGTATGGTATAGTAAGATATTAAGTAAAAACTGCATATTTATAACTTATGAGTCTACATTGAAGGTACATTTTACCACAGGAAATCTGTCTGTTGTTGAATAATAAGATATATAAATGAGAAAATCTTGACATGAGATTAATTAATTATGTTTTGGTAGTTATTACAATAAAATAATGTATTTCTAATTAAAAAACAGAACTGTAAAAACCAACACATAAAAAAATAAAGAAATAAAACATTCTTAAAATTAATGAACATTGTTTTTGTGGCAGCCTAATTTGTGAATGTACAATTATATTCCTCAGACCAAAGTGAGCAAGTTACTATTATTATAATAAATGTACTCATAAACTCACCACCACTACAGGATTTTCTGTGTTGTGGATATTATGGACATACATAAATGAGACATCACAAAGACCCATGACCTAAGAACATTTAACAAAAATGACTTTCGTAGACAGGAATCAATCCAGAGATCTTGCAACAACCTTGCTCGACTAGCAGGGTCCCTACCAACTAGAGCACAGAGATTTTGTATGATAAAATTCATCTTGTGAAGTAAAAGTTATGATGAAAATCTCAAAGTGTATCTTACAATTTCTTCATGTTCCTTTCAGTAAGGTCAATAGCCCAGTCCAATACATTTTTATCAAGTTCTGTGACCCTCTGGATGTACATATCCACCTCAAGGTCCCTATTGCGGTACACTAGTAGCTCTTTACACAGGTTAGTCATGTCCTGTAGCTTGTTAGCTGAGGTAACGTGGGCCATGCCGTCCGCTATCCGTCGCTGTTCCAGTTTTCTGGCCTGTCTCTTTTCTTTGCTCTTGGTAGCAGATGCTTGAGATTTTTTCTGGAAATAAAAATTGTTAACTTGTGAGTGCCATAACATTGATTAAATGTAATAAAGTTTGTATTTATATATGAAATATGTAAATTTGAAGTTTCTTTAATATTTAAACTTTATTTCCATTTTTGTAACCCACAATATGTATGGATATTACAGGGGACGCAGGTTTTTTAAGTATTACCAATGTAAGTATAGTAGTACTGTTGCAAAAGTTACATCTTTGAAATTAGTACTTACACCCATCTTTGTTGGTTACTGTGATTGATTGATCTAATAAATAGATATATATATATATTTATATTTTTATATACTTATTATAAAAAAACTGTTATTTCTTATAACAAACGGCGCGAAGCCGCGCAAAATATTTATCAATAAATCGTTGTCGTTGACATAGTTGTCTAACACATATAAGTAGACGGAGACCACAGAATATTAAAAGATACCGTACTTAAGATTCCTATTCATGGCATTTAATTTATGACATTTGTATTGAAGTAACGCCATTTCAAATTTATTTCATTTAACACTTATGGCCTAACACTGCCAATTTCATGACCCGTTTAAAAAATAAGTTGTAAGCGGAACTGTTTTCAGACTGTTCCCGGTTTGTGTTAAAGTTGTTTAATTTTGTATACAAGTTTTTCTAAGTGCGGATTTGCCTAAATTTGATATCACAAAAACCATTCATTATCTGCAATTTTTAGGTTATCCTAAAGGTACCACTATGAGAATTACTGGTTATATTCTGAAATACTTAAACCAAGCTTTGCTGGAGTACACATTTTAGCATATTTGGCAAACTGCCTAAAACAATATTTGGATCATTTGTGTGCAGTAAAATACATATTTAGTATACATTTCCGAACGGAAGATGGCCGCGAATTTTCAAATCGTCGAATTACATTACATCACAAAAATCAATAATTCATATCAAGAATATTGAAACGTGAAAACGTGCTTTCATTAATTGAGTATTGATATATAACTAAATTAATAATAATTCTATTTCGTACATGGATTCAATCCCGAATAGTATTGGAACATAGCCAAGAAATCGCTACTGTCAATTTAGTCACAAACAGGAGCCATCAGCTGTGGATTGAGTGTTCGAAGGGAGTCAGAAAAGGGCAATAAAATTCGTTGTTACCACCAGGTTTCAAGAAATATGAAATACGCAAAGCTTTCGCAGACTGAAGATTTGATGCCTACTCTGGGATTGGGGACTTGGCAGGTTTGTGTTAAATAATATTGCTCTGTAGTTGAAATGTCATTTTATAAAATTATTTTGTTTCTCAGGCTCCTCCAGAAGTTATAGAACTGACGGTGTATAAAGCTTTAGACTTAGGATATCGTCACATAGACACTGCATTTAATTATAACAATGAGGAGGCTATAGGCAATGCAATTAAACGATGGATTAAAGATGGGAAAGGATCAAGAAAAGATTTATTTATTACTACCAAGGTAATGTACACTTTAAAATCCTAATTAATTTTCTTATACCGATTTTTTTTTTCTGCGATGTCACTATTATAACCAATCAGGTGCAAACTAGTTTTTGTATTTTATTCCATAAAAAATACATTATGGAACAGCACAATTTTTTGGTGTTCATTTTTTAAATGTGAATTTAAGATTTTCGACGTATCACATTTTCCATCCAATTTTTTTATTTTATTGAATTAGTAAATAAATGGCTGCCACAGTTTTTCTATTCTTAAGAATTTTTTGCAATGATGGATATTCATATGTAGCTTATATGGTTATGTCTGCAATCGGCCATGCGAGGACTATCTGAAATGGAATTTCTTTGTGCTGTTGGTCGTAATACCTTTCGAGTTACTTTATGGTATTCGTAGCTTGACTTGTGTCGCGTGGTATCCGCTTAAAACTACCTTTACCGCATTGACCGACTCAATTATGTTGTTACAAAATAGCGTTTATCTCAATTATTATTTATATTATATTCGAATCGAGGTATTGAATTATAATTTACATTCAGTTGCCCCACGTGGGTAACCGCGCTTCGGACGTGAGGCGGTTCCTTCACCTACAGCTAAGTCGACTACAGATGAACTATGTGGATCTGTATCTCATCCACGTGCCCTTCGGCTTTCGTTGCGACCCAGAGAAACTAACGCCACTCGTCAAGGAAAACGGCGACTATGATATCGATATGGAAACCGATCATATTAGTACGTGGAAGGTACGTTTAAACCATTTTCTTTTAATATTCTTTTTGGTTAGCTGTGAAAGGATCATACAGGCCGCTTGATGGCGTGTGGTTACCGTCGCCGAATGGAAGCGAGAAGAATCTGCTAGTTAACTGATTCTCAAAAACTGTAACCGAAACACGTTAAGACATTTTTATGACAGTGCTTGATGGCCAGGCAGGTTAAAACTCAGTCACCTTGCATGAGTATCACCGGAATTAAGCCGAGTGGTGCACAGCCCAGTTTCAAAAGAAGCGACCTAACGCCATTGTTCCTTCGGTGCTCAACAAGGCACACCACGAGCGGAGTATAGGTATTGACTGCCTGTTAAGCGTTGGGCGTACGTTTGACTCCCGCTACGGACAGATATTAATACTCTCGATGTTATGATAATTTAAATGTCGATAAAAATATAGCGGCTGTCGTTTGCTTTTATTTTAGTATACTGCAATTTATTGTGTAATATAATGTGATGTTTTATTATTTTAAAAATAAATATATATGTTCCCAATTGATGGAGTGATGATATATGAATTATTTCATCATAAATAATCCATGATTTCCAAAGTAAACGGTTAATGTTTCCTTTATATTTGATGAAGTTAATTTAATCATGTACCTGTGTCACAAATCAATTAATCATTATTTAAATAAATAAACAGCAACTCTTCAGTCTTTACTTTGTCGGTATAGCTAGTATATTTAGGTGCAAATTGTTCTTAATTTTTAGGCTATGGAAGAGTGCCAGAGAGAAGGACTTATTCGTAACCTAGGGTTGTCAAATTTTAATGAAACACAGATATTGAAAATTATAAAATCTGCTACAATCAAGCCTCAAGTACTCCAAGTAGAACTGCACGCTTATTTTCAACAACTGGATCTCAGAAAGTTCTGTATACAACACGATATAGCGGTGACGGCTTACGCGCCGCTAGGCAGCCCTGGGGCGAAGGAACATTTCGTCAATAAATACAATTACAGGTAAGGATTTAAGAAATTGTTCATAGGAACGGATTACATGCAATTGCACTTTAAATTTTAAAACTTTAAATATAATTTACATGCCAATAATTGATATATTTCATTACAATTCTTTAGGAAATGAAATACACTCACTTTGTTGAAGTATATATATGTAATGAATATATATATATATATATATATAATGAACCTCTATTCCAAATACTTTCCAAATAATTTGAATGAAATTAAAACGAAAGTTCAATGTAATTTGTGCGGCCAATTTTATTTTCAAGCCAGTTTAAATAAGCATCAATTTGTTGCATTTAGTCCGATCTTCAACAATAACACGAGGAATGTATGTCTATTTCAGCCCCGATGTTTTTCCGGATTTATTAGGTCACCCAGACGTAAAGGATATAGCTAGGAATCGCGGCAAGACGCCCGCGCAAGTGCTACTGCGCTTCTTGGTGCAACAGAAAATCATCGTCATTCCGAAAAGTACCAGTGACAACAGGCTCGAGGTATTTATTTTAAAAAGTACCAGTGACAACAGGCTCGAGGTATTTATTTTAAAAAGTACCAGTGACAACAGGCTCGAGGTATTTATTTTAAAAAATGCTATAAGATGCTAAGGCTTGCAGTCATCGTAGTGTCCAAGTGAATCTCCCTTGCTCCTGTTGCACACAGCTGATATATAAATGAGGTAATGGAACATGACTTTTTCCTGTGGGAGATGTTGGGCTATAGACCGTTACTTTTTAATGAAATAATATTTTATTCGAAGTTGGTTTTAACAAACACTTTTGGAACGTCAAACTACGCCATCGCTTCAACAAATCCCTACCGTGAGTGGTCCCGAGAGAAGAAGCGGCAAAAAAACTCCCGAGGAGTTTTTTTTTTCTACTCATAGTAACATAACTTCGACCTAAGAATACCTTTGACGTGAGTTTTAAATTCACAGTATAGCATTTCTGTCAATTGTAATGGAATTTTATTATAAATATTTACACATCTACCTATGAAAGAGCCACCAGTTTTGCTTAGTCTAAAATTTGAAACAACCAGTTTAGCCTTTTTCCTAGTATTAATGCTGTGAACATTCTAATTCCTAAAAATTCCTAAAAAAACTATCAGAGTATTTTTTAACGTACATAATATTATCAAAAACATATTGTGATGCTACATATATAAATTTCTTTTAAGGCATCTCTAAGGGAATTTCTAGGCCTGAGGTTATAAATGGCGCGTACTGCTCTTTTCTGTAATATAAAAATCGACTCAATATCTGCAGCTGAGCCCTACAACAACAGACCATAAGACATCACACTGTGGAAGTAGCTAAAATAAACTAATCTTGCTGTTTCTACGTCCGTCAAAAGCCTCACTTTCTTAACAGCGTAGGCATCAGAGCTAAGTTTGCCTGATAAGATTTCAATATGAGGACTCCATTGTAGTCGTGAGTCTATAGTGATACAAAGAAATGTGGTAGAATTTACTAGTTCAAGCACTTTATTATTTTAAATAATATGAGTTGGCACTTGTTTAACATTTGGTAAAGTGAATTTAATACATTTCTTTTTTTAGCGTTTAACACAAGGTTATTACATGTAAACCAGTGTAACACTTGGGAAACAGTAATATTTACATCGTTAAAACATTGTTTTCTCCTATCTACATTAAAAAAGTAAGGAGGTGTCATCAGCAAAGAATACAATTTTATACATATGCATCGTAGTTTATTTTTTATTCCTTCAACTTACTTAGCATCTTCTTTTTGCAATCATCAGTATCTTTTTAACATCTTGGATGCTATGTAACGGCCAGTTCACAAGCAGGTTCATAGCTTTCTCCTTCTGGATTTGGCATTGGTGTCATACGGATGGTGGCGACATATCCTGGGGGCTTTTCGTGGATTCGCTGACTACATTAAAAATAATGCTAATTAGGGATGTTATGGATATGAAATTTGGATACAAGAATTTTACTGATTTTGGTTATGGATATTATATGATTTAGGACTTGTAAAAAATATATAATATATTTAAAACGTAAGTTTTGACTTTATTTCTAAGTATTATAATCATAAAAAAAATATTGGCCTTAAAAATTAAATAATAAAAACTTTCTATAGATGAGAGCGACGCGGCTAATATATCGGCTCGGCCAGTGAAACCTGTCAGTGTTTCGTTTAGACTACCACTCTCTGAAATTATTTTATCGGATTCGGATATATTTTTATTTTGGTTATCCGATAGTTTCCGTTACGGAGCTCATACATCCCTAATGCTGATATCATAAAAAATTATGATTGTGTTATTTTTAGGAGAACTCGAATATATATGACTTTGAATTGCTACCAGCGGAAATAAATTGTTTAAAAAAATTAGACAAGGGGGAGGACGGCCGTATATTTAATTTCTTATTTTGGAAAGGCGTCGAAAAACATCCGGAGTATCCATTCAAGCTGCACACCGCGGACCCCTCGATGGAATAGCTAATTATTTAGCTATCAAAACAGTTGTTTAATGTTTCGCATACGGCAACATTAAAAATTTGATTCCTCGCATTATCAGTGAAACTGGTAACGATTATATTGTTCTAGCTTGATTATAATTAAAGTGCTTTATATTGTGATTGCCAGTGTTATAAACCGACGTTTAAAACGCCAATTTAGACCGTTGAAAAGTGTCATAATGACTATGGTATTTAATAATATCTGTTTTCAATTGCACGTGGTTAATAAATTAAAAGTAAAATAAAACAACAAGTGTTTGTTATTTCTAATCTTATAATAATATCCTTAAAAAATTGTAGGAAAAATGTAAAAGTGTCTACTAAAAAGTCGCTTAGGGTTGCTGATGTTACTTTCAATATGTATGAGATAAAGTTAACTTTTATATATGAAAATTAATTAGTGCTTTAAAACTTTACTTATAAAAATACTTATTGCAATAAATTAAGATAGCCTGTAAAGCATTTTTCTTTGCAAACGATGTTGGAGTTCTCCTCGTCGTATCATGGTGTGGATGACTTTGAGAATAGCTCTCTCTGGGTATTTCTGACGTAGGAAGTCCTGGACGATGGTCTGTTCAGATACTTGCGACCCGACTGCGAACCTGCGCTTTAATTGTTTCTCAATTCTTGTCAGCATTTCATGATCTTCTTCGCTGGTGAAGCCTTCCGCACCTGTATGAGCAAATAATATATTTTGTATGTAACTGAAACTTAAAACAAAAATGTTATATAGTCAATAAAATGTTTGCTTTTATGTTTCAGTTTGGAAGGCATAAGTCAAATAAATTGTATTTGTAAACGAATAAATTCAAATCCCCACCATTGAATTCAACACATTATTAGCGAATCTTACAATGCCCAATTTTTACAACTGGGGCAAAATTAAATATTTTGTAAATTTATTACTATGACTTCTGTGTAAAAAACCTAAAAAGGTTTCATAAGGGAATATTTAGCTTCGGAATAGATATGGGCATCGCGCCGGCTCATTCTGTATTAATATTTAATTATATATAAATATCTATAACTATTGCTCCATGACGCAAGCCGAGCGTAATCCTTTTTCGTAATTACTACACTAACGTACCTCCTGTGTTATTCGTACGCGACTGTTTACTAATTACGAAATAGCTTTTTTTCTTTCTTTCTAATTAACTATTCTTAAATATTTGTCATGGCGGCGTCCACATCTACTTGAGAATAATATACAATTGGAATAATTGGAGAATATTATATTAGGAACATACAAAAACTATAATTATTATGTGGTGTTATAATACAGACTTGTTTTGGTTGATATAAATTGTACCTGCTAAGCTTCCAGTCATTGCAGCGTCCAGTGTTGAAACTTGGAATAACCTCAGAGCTTCAGTTACATGTGATTCTGTTGCAAATGGCTGTAACTGCATCTTAGCTAATGATTCTGATATTCGTATAATAGCTTCTAACTGCCTGTGAAGATGACAGTTTAAATTATACAGGAACATATGGTAAGGGAGTTACCCTATCTTGGAGTGATTCTACCCTTTAATCAGTTGATAAGAAAGGTTGGACGTCATGATTTTTAAACAGATGAAAATGGTCTGCGGGCACTAAATATTTTCTCTGCAGTAACCTGCCTTCAACATTGTTATAAGACAATTTATTAAATTTTACCGGCCCACGAAAAAAATTTTGTATGGCCTGTTGTACAATTAATGTTGCTAGTACAATGAATTAGGTACATTTAAAAATCATTTACACAAATTGCACAGATGAACCACCACCAAGAAATTTTCACCTACTACTACAATTATACCTGACGGTGATGGGAATAGAGAGGCGCTTGTCGGCCTGCCGTTCGTGCAAAGATGCTCCGGAACGCATGAGCACGTAGCGCGCACGTAGCCTTTCGGCCGCTGCGGCCGATAGCCGCGGCCCGCAACGCGCGCGACAATACGCCGCGTATCGTCGTAGCAACGCTAGCGGCAACTCGCCGGCCACTGCGTCTCTCTCCAAGCTGTTGCCGCCCATATGCACCGAGATTATGTGCTTTGCTAGCGTCTAAATTCATAGAATGGTTTACAATTTAGTTTATTATTTATTATATTGTAACATCCAAAAAGCAGATTCTACATAGTGTTTCAATGGTTTTTGACATTTTCTACGTAAGTTATACGCCATTTAGCTGGAATTAAATGGAAAATAAACCAAAGTAAACAATGCAATTGAAAAAAAATCCCAATTTTTTTTTGTGTTAATAGCTGACAAACGAGCAGATCAGCTACCTGGTGGTAAGTGGTCACCGTCGCCCATGGACAACAGCAACACCAAAGGTATCACCGATGCGTTGTCGGTCAGGAAATGAGAAGGTAAGAAAGAAGGTACTGGCTCTCAAGCCCCCAGCCGGAACACGAGTCGTATGGCGGCTGACTCAAGCAGGAGGGTGGTAACTAGTCAGGCAGGCTTCACGGAAAGATAATAATACCAGTAATAATATTAATTACTTAATAATAATACAGAAAATATAATCTCTACGCGAAGCTCTACCACCAAGCAGGCTGGCTTTCGTCGACTCTTGCGACACCCTACTTGGCCAGCATGGGATTGGGGGAGTATTCTATGCCGCCCCAATACGGCACATAGGTACCACTCACTATATCTCTGTCCTGGTCGTGCTCGTCCTTCACAATAAATATCATGTCGAATCTCGATAAGATAGTGGGCATGAAGTCGATATTGTCGTCTGCCTTAGTGTCGTCCCAGCGGCCGAACACAGAGTTGGCGGCCGCCAGCACGGAGCAGCGGGAGTTGAGGGTGGTCGTGATTCCCGCCTGAAATTATTTCTTACTATGTAACAAAAATATCATCATCACGTATCATCTAACTCTCGTCTGACATCTGAATCTATACTAATATAAAGAGTGCGAACATTGTGAATTTGTACGTAAGGCAATGATCGGAAACACGACAAATATTTGAAAAATTATTTTATAATTTTAAAGGTACATTACTCTGGACGGACATATGGATATGCTATATATATGTACGTTGGCTAGGACATGGTTCTACTTTATGGTGATACTGTTTATGCTATTTGAAGGTAATATAGATTATACCTACGTAAATCTACTAAGGTGGACAATCGATCAACCCGAAGGTGAGGGATGCATTCTAGCTCTTACCTCTCTCATATTTCATCAGCCTCGTAATGTCGCGAAACAAGGAACAAGCGGCAAACTTAAAAGCTAAATTATTATAGCCTGTACTGTGTATATTATAGATTACAATAGGTAAAATTACCCGCCATACAAAATTGTTTTTTGTTACCTTCGCGATAGAGATCGTTTGTTGCTCCATGGCCTCGTGGATGGCAACACGGTCGTCTTCTCGCATTTTATCGAACTCGTCGATACACACCACCCCGCCGTCGGCCAGCACCATCGCACCGCCTTCCATCACGAAGTTGCGCTGCACGTGAAGGCAACATGCATATTATTATTATGTACATGAAAATAGCATTAAAATTATGTAAATAAAACGACGCAGGTATGAGCGAAGTTTGTAGTAATCTTGCCAAATAAAGTGTCGTGGCCAAGGAAGACGATGTGATGGAAAAATTATTGTCCTAGAGCCTAAATTGTTTACGATATTATTAATTTTATGTCAATTAAATCAAAGCAGTGGCATTTATTTAGTTATGTGGTAGGTGGATAGTTTCGCAAATAAGTCCAAAGGACTAAACATCCGTCGCATACTATAAATATCAATACAGTAGTACGGAAGTAGCCTTTTACATATATTAACAGTCAGAAGCATGCTGATGATAAGTGGCTATTAACCTAACAGCCATCCATGGACATCAGCCATATAAACGGTGTCGCCGATGTGTAATTACTTACTAAGCAACACATGAAACACTAAAAGACTTACACTCCCAGGATCACGAATAACAGAAGCCGTGAGTCCAGCCGCACTGGAGCCTTTGCCTGATGTATATACACCGATAGGGGCAACCTTCTCCACGAACTTCAGCAGTTGCGACTTGGCCGTTCCAGGGTCGCCCAGCAGCAGAATGTTGATGTCCCCGCGTCGTGTCAAGCCATCGGGCAGACGCTTGCGAGAACCTAAAAGATGCAACTGACATATTGACACGACGCACTTAGCTTCACTTCAAGAACAAGAATTATTATTGTATAGACAAGTGACGGGATTTCAAACACATTAATTAATGTACATAAAATAGCTCAATTAATGTATACTTTGTTTTTTATTATTAAAAAAATATACTTTGTCCCAACACTTACAGTTACCATCCACAAGTGACTGCAATTCAATGATTTGTTTTTGTAGTTGATGGTGCTATAATTCACCATTATGTATAAGTTGTTCAGGAGTCAGTAGTAGTCACTCAAGAGCCTCCAACAAAGCTTAAGCACTACTAACTACTAATGAAAACCAAGTCGGACTGCTTGAAGCGCCTTTTGAAGGATAACATTTTTGCAAGTGGCACATACTAATGAAATCTCTGAATGCAAAGCTTTGTCCAGCTTTACGATTATTTAGGATATGAAAAGTAACCCTTTGCCACAAATAAAATAAAACTGTTGTTCGGTTCAAATCATAATTAATAAACAAAAAGAGACAGGTACCTCCGAAAAGCAAACAAGCGATTGCCTTCTTCATATCAACGGCACCAAACACGCTGGGGGCAATGGACTTGGCGACGCGCTCGTATATGTCGGGTGCGGCTGCGAGACGCCGGAACTGTTCCTCCTCGTCTGCGGTGAAAGGGCGCAGTCCACCCGTCATCCCCTCTTCTGCTGACAACCCCACGGCGCGCAAGTACGAAGATCGCACGCCAACTGAACCTTTGTCGCGTCCTTCTCTCTAAAAATATTTGGACTTAAAGCAATCTGAACATCGTGTAAAATTGATTAAAAATCAATAAAATATTATATCTGTCTAACAGCTTTTTAAAATTTAGAGCTGGACATGGTCATGTTGCAACTGTAAGAAAAGCTTCATAATATAAAAATATTACTTTTATGTGATACAATATTAAACCCAAGACCCAGGCTTCATTCTCAAATTACATTTATGTGACAAATATTTTTTGTCAGGTCTTGGCTCTTTATTATGTTCCAATTGTGTCTATACATAAATTTAAGAATTGGTTAGTTATGTACTATTCCAAGATTGCATAATTAAAAATAAACTTCATTAGCCAACAATGATGTTATACATACCCCAATCTTAGCAATCTTCTTAATGGAGTAGATGCCTAATACTGTAACTCTGGCTCCAGGAGCCACACGCTCACACAATACACGTTCACAGTATACAGTCAGATGGCGTGGCATTTCACCTTGGGGAATGGACTCCGGAGCTTCTTGTAGTTTTAAAACCTAGGTAAATAATACTTTATATTTGTGTAGATGTGATGTGTCATGTTGATAACACAAAGAAGCTTAGTGGCCCCGTTTATATTTCGGCACCCCCTTCATCTGCTTATAATGTTGCAACTTTTAATAATATGTGATATATATACTATATGAGTATAAATTAAAAACAATTTTTTTATTGAGTATCCCCAAATCTTTGAAAGAAGCATCCAGTGATATCGTTTTTGGGATGAATTGATATACCATCTTTCATGTCAATGACTAACATTAAGTTATAGTATTAGTTATATATTAAGTATTGTGTGTCCCAAATAAATATAATTTACTTCTTTAAACAATACTGCATTGCATATTTATCATATAACGCTCAAGTTGCATGGTCCTTTATTTGGCTGTCTAGCTGCCATCTTATTTCTGAACCAGTATTTTCAAGTAGTTTGATTGTCATGTCACATTACTAGTTAAAAGTAGCTTTAATCTTTTTTCTTTATGGATATCCAGACAATGGGTGGCTACATATTATCAGGTAGCCTGCATGCTAGTATGTAAGTTATATAAAAAAGTGATGTACCTGATAGTCTATACATTTACATTTATCTGGGATGATGAAGTATGGGTCTAAAGGACATTTTGGACGGCCAGCTTGTTCTCTGAAATAATAACCAAATATAGTATTAACTTGGATTAATGAGCATGATTACACCAGATAAACAGAAATTAACTTACGTATTACATTTTCTAGGCATAACATAACCTTCCAAGCCAGGTTTCACTGGTAAATTGGGGATTACATTTCTGCAAGATCGGCATTGAATGGATATCTTTGTAGCCTTTGCCTTAATTCCAGATGCCGATATGACAATACCTGGTATTTTCACGAGCCTGGAAACTGTTTCAGACTGAAATGCAATAATTACTATATTGACAAAATAACAGAGTTTCCTAAAGGAGTTAATACTACTACATAAATTTGTAGTGTCTGACTGTCTGTACATTCCATTTTCTTTATCAAATTTCATCATGACAAAAAAAATTTGGATAATCATGTATATATAATTAATATAATAATAATAATAATAATAGTAGAAATAAAATAAACAAACCTAAAAAAAAATATTATGAGCTACATATATTGTTTGATACAATCTATGTTTTGTTTGACATTATTAGCTGGAGTGACTACAAACCTCATTATCCTATATACAAATATGGACAGAATTGTTTAAATGTTTATGTAAGTAAAATAGAATATTTTTTATACTTTCTTATCAAATTTAATTTTGAGGTCTTAGTTTTCATGCTGGTGTCAATTATATTCACATATATTGTAATATTTGAGGACAATGTTTTTATCTTATTGTTATAATTCAATTGTGTAATTTAGTATTGAAAACTTTATTAATAATAAAAGAAAAACCCACTTTGATTTAATTAATTTTTTTTAAGTTATTATCTAAAACCTACTCTTAGAACAAAAGTATATGTATGTGTAAGTGAATATATACTGCTGGATCTAGAATAAAAACTATTGAATGATTAAGAAGTCTGTTTAATGTGAAACATACTTTTAATTCCCGCAAATTAGATGCATGCGCATCAGATGTCAGCAACACTTGGATGTCTTCAACTTTCTCTTCACCTTCAGGCCTTGGTGCAGTGAGCTCATCTGCCAACTAATGAGCATACAGCATGTAAATTTCATTATTTAAATATTCAATAAAATTTTACAGGATTTACCATGTATAAGATTGTCTCATAGTTATGAACAATTTTGTCAATAATACAAATGTTGTTAAAAGGTCACAAACCTCTTTTGCAGCTTCTTCCAGAATGGGCAAATGTTCTGTCGGTTTCTTGTACAACTTCTCAGCTAAAACTTCATCGAAACTCGACAAATCTTCAATGTTTATTTCAACCCAATATTGATTTAAATTGTAGTTACGTTTCAGTGCATCTCTAAAAGTTGTAAAAATGTTTAATGTTAACAATATAAATAACCAAACTTTTAAAACGAGGCAATAAACGAAAACTAACCTGTATTTGAAGTTAAAATTCCCCGTATGGAATTGACGTATAAATTCTTTAAATTTCTTTTTCACAGCTTGTAAGTTAACTTGATCTTGAGATTCATTCTCTTCTACACCGAAATTATCAGAGAAAAACACTCCCGGGTCGTCGAAACCCTCCATTATTTAAGACAATTTAAATATTTCACCAGAAGATAACTAAATGGGCTTCCCTTTTCAAAATGATTTGTCAGAATTATTACAAATTAAATGTTAAAGTAAGGAATTGCAAACTTTTCAGCCCGTTTTTTATTTTCAAAATTCCACGTAAATCAAACAATATAACGCTAGTAAATTTTTTGGCGCGTCAAATGACATTTCATGAGGTCCACAGATTAATTAGAGATATTACTTTCAGTATATACTAATGTACTCTGTAGATATTACTAAGCATTGTCATACCAAGAGCAAGACTTCAGTGCAAGGAGTACGTACAAGAAGTATGTAGGATATCGTGCTCCGTGTTTTACCGGCAGGTAAAGGTTTACCTATAACTTCATGACTGTACTGTACTGGAAATGCCAGTGCTAGTGACAGTACCAATTATAATAGATATAGGTAGACTTATTTATAAAATATGTATTTTTTTTAAATTACTAAGTGTTTTATTTAAATTGAAATGCAGTTCAATTCTTTATTATTATTATATTATATTATTCAAATTAAACAACAAATTACAACTTTGTTATGTACTTTAAAAATGAAATATCATATAAATAAGTTGGTTTGCGTATCTAAACATCTTATGGTAATAATTTACTTTTTTGAATTTATACTTTTTTGAAAAATTAAATTACGTTGTTATGACAACAGAAAAATATTCGCGTGTCTCTGTTCTAATGATACAATGAATACTTTCATTATATCCTAGTTTATTACTTGTTTTTTTGATAAAACTGTAGTTCAGTATTATCAAATATTAAGTAAAGGATGGGAGACGTAAGTATAATTTAAATTTTACCAAGGTACCTAATATTATTAGAAAAACAATAATGTTATAAATACCAATTATGAAAGCCAAACCACAGTATGGCCGCATCGGAAGCTTTTGTTCGTTTTTGGCCAAATTTATGAGTCCTATGGATCAATTATCTCATTGTGAGGACTAAGTACATTTATATATATTGATATCAACGGTCACAGTGTATATAAAGAAAACTTAGTAAAGCTTTTCTCATGTAAGATGCATACGACATTATTGCATAAATTTAGCAACAACAAAAAAAATAAAAGCATAGAAAATACATCTTAATAGACTTTCAAACACTCACACCTCCGCAATGAGATTCCTTGTTTAATGGGCGGCATGAGATGTACCTACACAAATGAAACATCAAAATCCCCGAGACCCGAGAACAAAAATTGAATCCTCAGCCGTAAAACGTGCCTAGAAATCTAAACACCAATCCACTAGCAACTGAGTTACAATATCTTAACTACAATGGTAGCCACAATACCCACTATATTATTATCTTGTAAATAGTAAGATTTCTTCCTTCTTCATAAATAATAGAAATCAATGTAAACTGTTATGTTCTTCATTTAACCTTACACATTTAACGAGCTATAGTGAACAGCATGGAATTTTAAAATGTTATTTAAAAGTACTTTATTCGATCGTAATAACAGCCGTCTTAGTATGAATAGTATGAAATGAAAGATGTTAGCTCCTATTTCATCAATCGTCAATGTTTATCATTTGTAAGAAAATAATAGCAATTGACTATACTGGTATTATTTTTGTTCCAGAAAGAAGATGTAGACACTCGTTTAGAATTTATGAGCGAATATATATTGAAATCCTTGAAACAAAAGCTCGACAAATGGGCTAAATTTATTACTGGCGATGAAAGGGTAATTACCATATTTGACTAAATTAAATAAAATTGAAATTAAGCAGACTTAATTTAACATAATAATTTTTTAAAGCAAAATGTGAAACTTTCTGTATTAGTACATTTATAATTTTTTTAAGAGATAAGAATGATTTGTTAATAATAATATTCTGTACACAACGTCGAAAATCTTTATTATTTAAACTATTATTATTAAAACGTTATTCTTAATTTTATCTCTTATTTAGAATAACGAAAATTCGTTACTCACATTTTTTTTATATACTAAGTACATGAAATTTGTCGTTCCACAGCACATTTTATTCAGATTCTTCGATATACCTAAATATGATGTAATTGTATTTCGCATGAACACCGCAGGTCTGTTAACATGCGCTACGAACTTCCCACCGATAAGTAGAGGCAAAATGGTATACTTTCTAAGAAATATAGATGACAAAATTACACAGGCTAATTTTCGAAAGGTGAGGCAAAGTTTAATATTATAAGTTTTTACAACTAAGATATCTTAGTGTTATGATACAAGCAATACCTCTGGAGAGTAAGGGTCTTCTTCCATCCTTGAGATCAAGCCAACCTGGTTATGTAGCACATTTCTAGATTTCACCGTAAAATGTTCTTATGGTCGTAGTATCAGTGAAGTTGCTTCTAAGCGCATTCATGTTTCCTCCTTGCCCGGCAACTGCAACAATGGCATCTTGTGGAACATTTAGGTGAGTAATTGTTTCATATTATCAGATTCAGGTAAAAATTTCTAACCTTTTCCTTAGGCGGTTACAATAGGAGAAATATCGGGCAACGTTTTGATGGACTTGAGTGTAATGGCAGATGAGGTGATAGGCCCGCTTTTGTGTAACCCAGAGAACCAGAGAGGGTGGCCAAAGATAGTACAGAACGATATGAGACGACATATTAATGAACTTAGGAATCTAATGCATGAGGTAATTTATTTTAGTACTGTGAATGAATGGTGTTGTTATTAATCTATTGGCATTGAAATTGAATCGGAATTGCATTGTCCTTCTTGGCTTGAATTAACTTTGTTTCCAGCTCAAAGGAGAAATGTCCAGTCAAGTAATGCTACCTATGCCTGATGGAGTAGAAAACATTTACCACGCAGAAGCAAGACTAAGAGAAAGGTACATTGCTAAAACCATTTGTAAGTGTTAAACGGTCCATTATTTTCAACTTTTTCTTACTGTTATGTTATAGCGATTCTGAAGACATTGATTTGTATTTGAAGACAAACATTGAGGGGGCTATAATAAAATGGGCACAGCAGGTTCACGACTTGTTACAAGAAGATTCCTACTTAGGTAAAAAAATGTAAAGATGATGTTGTTAATGCAAATGTGGTTGTCTGTTAACGTAAAGAATTAATGTTTACCAGCTTTTAAGAGAACCAAATTTCCTCTGCCGAGTGCGGACATAGAGTTCTATGCCCATCGATTGCGCAATCTTGAAGGTATTTATTCCCAGTTGAGGGACCCTCGGGTGAAAAGAATGGCTAATTACCTTGAGGCTACTCGCAGTGTATACGTAAGCTGTTTTAAGACCATGTTGACAAATGTTGTTGCATGTAAGTAGAATATTTAATGTTCAAGTAGTATACTTTTGTTAAAATCAGGTGCTTATATGTCTGCTATATGTATTCATTCATGTTTTTGTAACTGCACTAGCCATCGTGGAGTGCAGAGACATATACGTGTATCAGAAACCATTGCTCCAACATTTCGAGAATTTTGAAGGCACAGATTTTTCGGACGCTAAGCCGCTTATAAGGCCCATGTTTCACTGCATCGGAATGCTATGGGGCAACTCAAGATATTATTGTAACGTAGAAAAGTTAATACGTAAGTGCCATTAGAATTAGTTATTTTTGATTACGTGTTGGCAGTCGACGTGATTATAATGTGTTATTCTCTGATATTTCAGCACTTCTACGTGAGGTATGTAATTTAGTGATTCAACAGTGCACGAATTCTATTGATCCTGGTTCAATATTTCAAGGAGAAGCTGATGAACAACATATGAAACTGAAGAAGGCAATGAATATTTTGAACCACTTCATGTAAATAAATGTTTATTTATAGAATTTAATAAATACAAGAAACAATGACTCATAAGCAAAATTTTATTTAACCATTTTTCAGTGATACTTACGCAATGAATCGTGATAAGGTTCATACATTCTTCCCCGCTGGCGTCCTCCCGGTGCGTTGGTCATTCGATTTTGATCGTGTTTTTATGCGCTTTAATGTTTACATGAAGCGACTTCAAATGATTGAGCATATTTTGGAAGCAACTGTTGAGATATTAAAGCTAGAGAAGGTTGAATTTTGTGGGCTTCGAGGAAAAATATTAAGTACGGAATGTATGAAGGTAGGATGGGACTAATTAGTTCAAGTATGGATGGATTTGCTCAAATCATTGCACCATTAAAGATATATGTTTATAGGTTTTAGAAGAGTACACGTTGATCTATCAAAACTTAGGAAACATAACGTATGATCCAGCGGATCCAGAAGATAATAGTTTCATAGCCGATTACCATAAGCATATGGGTGTCCTTAATGACGTGGATAGGAGACTTGCTTCTCTTTTTTCGCAAGGATTAGACGAGTGCCATAATCTGGACCATTTTTTTAAGGTATATTACTAGGATGTTGAT
Organism: Megathymus violae; assembly: GCA_003671415.1. Lineage (NCBI taxonomy): Eukaryota > Metazoa > Arthropoda > Insecta > Lepidoptera > Hesperiidae > Megathymus > Megathymus violae. The sequence continues at coordinate 1,907,390 of PDGT01000039.1, read as the reverse complement.
ATTATTGATCCTCAGTGAGCCTAATTTTCGTATCGCACCTTTAGAATTAAAGTGACTTAACTCAAAATTCCTGAAATTCCAGATTTTACTATAAATTTACTTAAAAAAGCCTACTCTAAAACCCCATGGTGAAAAAGAGCCCGAATTATGAGTGAGAAAAGGAAAAAGGGAAAACCACATACATCAGTCTCTTTAAATTCACTCAAGACCATACATTTTTGAAAACTTTCTTCGTCATATCCCATAAATTGCAATTTTTGAGTTAAGTCACTTTAATTCTAAAGGTGCGATATTTCAATTGCTAGTTAGTGATGTTTTCTTCAACAAAGATTCTTTTTTTCTTAGTTTTTCCAAATCATAGGAGATTTGTTCCATCGTCCGGTAATAAAAGAGGAACTCAAACCAAAGTTGACAAGATTATTGCATATGATGCATTCAAATTTGGATGCTGTGAAGGAGATATATGATGAGGAAATGTCGGTATGTTTACTGGATTTATCTTCAAAAGTATTTTAATAATATTGCTAAAAACCTTTACAGTATAATGTATACCCAAAGTTTGATTTTCTCTTGTAGAAATTGACGAAAGGCCCAGAGAGGCCTATGGTCGATGCTTATTTACCACCCGTAGGCGGTATGATCTGGTGGATTTACAAATTACGCAAGAGAATCCAAACTCCAATGGAAGATTTTATTTTATTTGAAGATCCGTAAGTTTAAACGTTTACACAATCACACCCCCGCACTAGGATTCCCCGTGTTGCGAGTAGCATGGACTTACACAAATATGACATCACAAACACCCATGACCCGAGAACAAACATTTATCAGTCACATAAATGTCTACTCCGGTCGGGAATCGAACCCGGAACCCCGCGCTCAGCAGGTAGGGTCACTACCAACTGAGCTTTGGGTTCTTCAAGTTTTTTTTTCGTTTCAATTTCAAGAAAATATGAAATTATACATTCCCGATTTTATTATGCGTTACAAATATTAATTAATAAAAAAATATAGCAAGTTGCAAGAAATTTTAATTATTTGTGTTGTAACTGTTTGTAGGATAATCGATTGCGAGAATGCTATATACGTGAAACAAAAACATAATGAAATGCTGACTTTTCTCAATGTGCTTGAAGATCGACAATTCAAACAGTGGTGTATCACGGTTCCCAATATCTGCAAAACACATCTTGCGAAGAACCTTATATACAGGGATCCGCCTTTCGTGAGAAATAATTTTAGTCCAGAGGTACATATTTTTATGTTATAATTGCGTTATATTCGGACATATACACATTTATAGAGAAACTAGACTTTTTTAAGGTAAGTTTTTTACTTTATATCATTAATGCCAAATAACGTAATTTGATTTTTAGCTTGTCATGTTACTACGAGAAATACGGTATATGAAATACTTGGATAAGCAAGGGATACCGCCGGATGGACAAGAATTGTATGCTCGTAATGAGAAACTGCAGGTATAATTAATATGTCAAATTTGATATTATAAATATTATCAAACTAGAAATAATTTTCTGCAGTGATTACATGAATAAGTTCACTATTACATTAATAAGTTAACTTTATAGTATGACATGAATCGTCTGAACCGCGCAATAGCATGGTATAATGCGATCCGCGAGGGTAGCCATGAGACTGAAGTTGCGCTTATCGAGAAGGAGATATCAGCTATAGATAATCTACTTGGCAGAGGTGTCGAGGAGTTAACTTGGAATGATGACTGTATGTATCAACACATAGTACAACATAATTCATCATCATACAGACATGGTAAAACCTTACATACATATTTTACTGAAATCGCTCCTATTTAATACAGTCACTGATTGGATGGCGGAAGTATATACGGCTATCAACACGCTTCAAGAACGGGTACTGACCGCTCAGAATAACATGAAACGTGGACTTAGTAACATTGCTGCCTGGGGCGATAAGCCGCTCCATAATCGAAAAGAAAATCCAGAGAAAATGGAACTTTTAGCTGTTAACGAACGTCGTTCTAGATTTTTGCAGAGGTGAGTTACAATTAAGTTTTATTAATTTTACGGGGCACCTGATGGTAAGTGGTCAACGCTGCTCATGGTCATCTGTCACACCCAAGTGCTGAATCTCCCGCGGGTTTTCCGACGTTTAAACCAAACCGCATTAATACTATTTCTCAGTTGATTCTTTGAGGGTCGTAACCAGGGATGCGAAAACCCTATCACATGGTGATAAGTCATACAGAGCCCAGTGACCTTCAATAGGACGGTGATGGTACCGTACTCTCGTTGTTCAGCAGAACACACCGTTAGCATTAGAGGTTGGTTTGAATTTCAATATTATTTTAAGCCCTTTATACCCGGTAGTTATAGTCGGTTAAAATGAACTTATAATTTTCAGGCGCCAGAAAATTCTCGAAAGCCATTCAGAGTTTCAACAAATATTAAATCATAATTATAATTTGTTCTTCAACATCAAAGAGGAAGAGGAGGTAACATATAATACACACGTTATCATCCTTTAACCTATATATACTTATTGTTCTTTACGTAGATGTAGTCAGATGTACTCATAACAATGTCATAACACATTATAATCATGCGTGTAAAATGAAAATGTGTTCGTTGCAAGAATTGCTAGTTTATACATATGAAAAGTAATATAAATAATAAATATAAATTTAAAAAACTATATATTTTTTGCGCTTTATCTAATTCAAAATATTCTCCTTTTAAAATATTACACTTCGAAAGTTAAACAGAACAATATTAATTATATTCAGCATTGAACAGGTGAATATGATTAATAAATCTTACTAAATAATAAATTACCTACATATAATCAATAAATATTGTACAAAAAATAAACACCTTTTTAGTCTGAAGATGAAGAAGAGGAATTAGAAGAAGTAGATGAAGCAACACTTGACGATGAAGAGAAAGCTTTACGTGCAAAAAAACTACATGAGATTTTACAACGTCGGGAAGAAAGACGTGTACTAAAAGAGGAAAGACAGCGAGAAAAAGATGAAATTGCTCAAGCCAAATTTGAAAGACGAGAAGCAAGAAGATTAAAGAGAGAAGCTAAGGAAAGCGAAAGAAAAGAACGGCAAACACGTAGAGATGCAGGTAATAAAACAAATGTTTTAGTTACAATGTAAATTGTTACTATATTATTATGTAGAACAAATGTAATACATTATGATAATATTAAAATTACATTTCAGGCGAGGATGTAGAATCGCCAGTCGAAGAAGAAGGAGAATTAGACCCCGAAGAAATTGCTGATATAGAGGCTGAACGACTAGAAATGGAGGAGGAAGCATTTAGGGCGGCTCGCTGGCCAGCTTACGTGCAATATGTCGATTATCTCGTGGGTTTTTTACGTTCTCATGTAAAAATTGAATATTACAGTGTAGCTTAGCACTATCAGCTTAGCGCTGAATAAGAGTAAAATAGTAAAAGAGTAAAATAGTAGAGGCAAACGATTTTAATTATTATTTTTACTGCATTTATAGGTATCTCGTCAAGTAATGAAAGCAATTCAGTCGAGTCTAGATTTGTTTGAAAAACAAACGGATTTAGAGAAGGGCCCCAGAATAGCCTTTATGGAAATTATAGCAGAGCTCAAGGACCCTGGTATTTTTTTTATTAATTTTACATTGTGTATCTAAAAAATACTTATATTTATTTAAATTTCTTTATTGCTAATTGTTAGATATTTACTTCTCACCATCACTGGATCTTGATGATGCTGGTGGACTTTATGACACTCTCAGAGAAATGATGAAAGATATGTTCTTACAAGCGACGATGTTTCCGAGGATTGATCCTTTAATTCCGATTGCTACGTATGAAGGTAACCATGCAGATACTATTTTTCTATTATTCCTATTTCAAAGAAATATTTATTTTTAATTAACAATCCAAAACTTATACGCAGATGACATTGCTGATGAGGAAGATATGATTGACTTATATCATGATATCTTAAAAAGAGTAGAAAACAGTATCAATGATGTTGTTCAATATGCTTCAGTAAGTAGTAAGTTCTAAATAAATTGTATTGAGAAGAAATTTAAAAGTAACTTGACATTATTACTTTATTAGAAATATGAGAAGTACACACCCCTCTGGATGGAGGATAGGCACGAAGTGTTAGCAGGATTTTTAAAGTATGGCCGTGTTATTCCTCCAGAGGAATTCGACAAATACAAATATGAATATGGCTGTGATCCACCTGATGGTAAGCCAACACTAGAGGCGTATCAGAAAGAGGTAAACGACGATAGTTTTGTGAAATGACTTGTTTTGATAATTAAGTAACCTAATTTCAGATATTTTGAGCGACTTTTTAATGTTACAGATAGACAAATTTAATTCTCTGTATGATGAGGTGGCAGCATTGCCATCAGATTACTTGTGTAATGGCTGGTTAAAACTCGAATTAAAGCGTCTTAATCAAGCCATAATGAATATTATTTGCAAGTGGAGCAATCTTTACAAGCAGAATTTAAAAGATCACGTTCAGACCAGGCATGTGAACAATAAAATATTTTGTATTTTTTAGTTTAGCCAAGTGATAAGTACTAATATGATTTGTGTTTAACGAATTTTAGTTTAGACGATCTCGAGAAGTTTATAGCTTACGCTGTTAAGGAATTGTCCGTGGAGTTAGGTGAAGATGATTATGAAGGGTTACTGAAAGTAATGGGTGTACTTAATGAGGTTAAAGCGAAAATAGATGGCGGCACCGAACAAATGTTCGAACCATTGCGTGATATTATATATGTTTTGAAAGAATATGGAGTTGAATTCCCTGAAGAGACTTACGAGCAGGTAAACGACTAGTTTTATTATGACTTATTCCTTGTCAGAATACACGTTAATATTATTAGAAAGAAAGAAAGAAAGAAAGAAAACGTTTATTTCGCCTAATGAAATTATTATTTGTTTTTTTTTACCTATTTAAGAAACAGTAGATGTAATAAATTAAGAAGATAGCGTAGTGATAAATTACTGTGGTGTGTCATTTAAATCTGTTATAGAAATATGGTGTCCGTTGTTATGATTTTAGTGTTATAATTTTTCAGAGTTTTATTTCTTTTCTCAATTACGCTAACTGAAAATGGGAATAGGAACCATCAGCATCTCACCAATACTCGGTATATACATTGGTAAGAGTAATCGGTAAGGTCACCATGCTGTCGCTTTATGCACTAATATAATACCAAGTATGTTGCTGCGTTTGATGTCACATTTGTTGCATCGTTAGCATGCTTTAATTTGTTCCATAGGATAATTGGTACGTATTTTTAATAAATTTTTGTGACTAACCGTTAATAATTAAACGTCTTGTATGTTGTATAGCTTGATGTTTTACCGGAAAAATGGAGAAATTTAGTAAAACTGGCAACAGTTATGAAGAACAATGTCGCGCCTTTGCAAGCTGCTCAAGCAGCACTTATTGCAAAACGTGTAGCACTTATCAATCTACGGCTGACCATGTACAGGGATCAATTTAAGCTTAAAGAGGTCTGTTATGGTTTTGGCATTTGCTGTATTTTTGAATTTTAGTAAGTAAATGTAGACTTGTAATTCTGTACATTATTTCTAGATGTTCTTAGAGTCTTGCAAAGAACCATACCGGCAAATCGACACAGTGCATCAAGAATTGTTACAATTTGAAGATATCGTAAATGGTTTGAAGAAATCCTGCGGATTATTCGATATACAGCCGCCAGACGAGAAAAATTTGAAACAATGTCGACGAGAATTGAAGCTTATAAAGGTAATTTTATTTTTGTTGTAAATGACTAATACGACTTAATGGCGCAATTTATAGCACTTGCAGTTACTATTTCTATTTTATCATTTAGCAATTATGGGACTATTATTACCTTGTGATGGGCACTATAGAGTTCTGGAAGAAATCTCCATGGAAGAAAATCGATGCCGATGGTATGGATCAAGAGTGTAAACGTTTCACGAAAGATATGCGGCAACTCGACAAAGACATGAGAGTTTGGTAAGTGGATATTAATAAAAGTGGCTATAAAAAATACTAATGTTTTCCAAAAAAATTACATAACGGGCTGTGAGGAGTCCAAGTCAACGTAGACCGCTCGCGGTGCACCCTATTGACCAACGGACGAAAGTATGGCGTCAGGTCCCTTTAACACCTACTTTAATTCTGATATTATCCTGTTCAGAAGGCCAGGTCTTGTCTTCTCCTAAAATTAATAATTAAATATTTTAACATCTTTCGATAGTAAGTTTGGACAGCCGTTAAACAAGCGGTAAACCAATTATTTTCTGGCCGACACCCGTTGAGAACATTCTTGGTATAATGAATACCCATTTCCAGAAATGACCACTTACCAACCGGTGGCCAGTCTACTGGTTTACGAGATATTAACATTAAAACATATTTAGTATATATCGATACTCATTTTATACATGTTTGTACGGCAATTTAGGGAGCCTTATTTATCGATAGAAGGAACTATAAAGAATTTGATGACATCTTTGCGAGCTGTAACTGATTTGCAAAATCCAGCTATTAAAGATAGACATTGGATCGAATTGATGATGGCGACGAAGGTGTGTACATGATAAATTTACATGTATATAAATTTAACTTTGTAGTATGTATTTATCATTTACTTAATTTTCATGTTAATGATATTTTTTTCTTTAGAAAGCTGCACATTCACACATTTTGTCCATCACAACAAATCATGTTCATGTCACATCATATGTGCCGAAGATTTCTGTAAAAAGTAATGTTTCACTAGATGAGATTGTTGAGGACTTTAAATCTTTAGAGGAATTGACAAAGTCCATTGAAAGTGTCCAGGAGATAAATAATGACGATTCTGAGACGAAACTTAAACATTATTTACAAATACAAGATTTCAGAAGACCAAAGCTTCAGGAATACGAAAGTGGCAATAAATACGTTAAGCTAAATAGATCATATTCTCTTGGAGAAATGAGAGAGCAAGGACTCAGAGTCTTATCGATAACAGAATCATTGACCCAACACAAAACATATAAAAACTATACTTTGATTTTATCAGAATTCATTCTTTAAACCTTTAACTAAATAGTATTCATTTTTAGTTTTGCTTTAACTCATTTTGTAAATAACGTAGCTAGATTTTTTTATAATTTTTCGACTAAATAACTAGGTTTCTAGGTAAGTGAAGCACATTATGTGAATGAATGTATTGGAAAATGTAGGTAAACGCTATTGTTATTTTCAATTTTTGAAATGTTTTAGGTGAAGTTCCATATTGACGACGACACAACTCTAGCAGACTTATTAGCATTAAATCTTCATAAGTATGAAGAGGAAGTTAAAACTATTGTCGATAAATCTGTTAAAGAGGCAGCCATGGAGAAAACACTTAAGTGCGTACATATTTGTTGTTTTTATTTACAATTAAATATAATATATCTAGATCCCCCGATGTTAAATAAATGTTGTGTTTTAGAGAACTGGAGGCAACATGGGCAGTGATGGAATTCGAATACACTTCTCATGATCGAACTGGAATTAAATTGCCTAAAGCTAGCGAGGAACTGGTGGAAACTCTTGAGGATAATCAGGTCAGTTTGTTTACAATATTAAGAAAGTGCTTAATATTTTTTCTATTTAAGTGCTTTTTGCAATTATTTGTTGATTTGCGACATTAACATGTATAATAATATTTCTAGAACCAAGTTCAAACCATGATGTCGTCAAAGTTTATTGGTTTTTACGAAGCTGAAGTGACAGCATGGCAGAAGAAACTAGGCACAGCAGATGCTGTTATTGCAATCTGGTTCGAAGTGCAGCGCAAATGGCAGTACCTTGAGAGTATTTTTGTCGGATCTGATGATATCCGTTCTCAGCTGCCCGAGGATTCTAAAAGATTCGATAATATTGATAAGACATTCAAGGTGAGGAAAAATTGAGGTGTTAATAACGAATCAGTGTTTAACACATTTTAATGATAATCGAATGATTGATTCTAGGAACTTTTGAGAGACATCGCCGTAACTCCTAATGTCGTTCAAGCTACTAACAAACCAGGCCTATTAGAAAAGCTGGAGGAGCTTATGAGGGCACTTAATCTCTGCGAAAAAGCACTTAACGATTATTTGGAAACAAAACGATTGGCGTATCCTCGTTTTTATTTTGTATCGTCAGCGGATTTACTCGGTAGTGTATTTGTGAATATAGCTATGGACTATATGTATTGAAAATTTTTTAATATGTTGTTTGGTATTTATTAAGGATTTATTTCAGATATATTATCTAATGGTAATAATCCACCGGCTGTCTGTCGACATCTTACTAAATTATACGATAATTTGGCAAAGTTAGTATTTCCAAAGGCTGGTAGTAAGCAAGCTATAGAGATGATATCTAAGGAAAATGAGGAGCATGTACCGTTCAAAGCGCCGTGTTGTGATTGTACTGGAAAGGTAATAATAATTGCGGAATTAAAGTTGACAAATCTTTATACACATAAGTATGTACATACATGATTCATAACTATGCCCAGGTTAAGTAGGCGGCGGTGTAGTGAAGTTATTATCAAATTATACATTTTATTTATATACATATACAGCGCCATTAATATGGGCTGAAGTAGTATAGTGGAGTGGGCCTTCGGTATTCTACCTTACGAGGCGGTGGATAAAATAAATCTGCCAGATCAGATCAGCTAGTAATTGTTAAATTTACTTAATTTGTTCTACTGTATTACCTATGTTAATAGTTTTTCCCGAAAATAATCCAGGTGGAGTTATGGCTTAATCGTGTAACAGACTGCATGAGATACACATTGAGAGACATATTTGAACACAGCGTTAAGTCTTACGAAGATAAGCCTCGTGACGAATGGGTTTTCGATTGGCCCGCACAACCTGCCCTAGTTGGCACTCAAATTTGGTGGACTACTGAAACCAATCAGGCTTTTGAAAAACTTGAAGAAGGTGGGTAACCCCTATATACAAAATCACTGGATTATATTATTACTATAATTTTTAGATGTCTTATCTTATTATATTATTATTATCGCGCATCTCCACCACAGCTCTAACGATTTGGATCACATTTTGTGTTTGGATTAGATTTTGTTTTTTAAGATCGCTTATATAATTGGTTCCCGATAAAATGTGATTTGGCACAGAAAATATTTTTTCTGATAATTATTTACTAGAGAGCGCCGTCTCGTAATTTTTGGGGTACATGCATTATTACCAAGGGTTGAGAAACTGATACCTCAAACTTTGTGGGCATCGTGCTATATGACATTATGGAAATACGTTGATTAATATAATTTAATGGTTTGTATCACAATATGTTACCCAACAAACAGTTCAAAAAAACTAAAGAAATACACTTTCGTAGCGAATAAACTAAACAACTGAAAATAATGTTAAAATATACAGTTTGTGATCAAGAGAAAGAGAAAGAAAATGAGAGAGCAAATTTTCTTTAATTCTGTATACTATCATATTTTGAACATATTCAAAATAACATAAAGTAACTAACAGAAAAGTTAGCTTTATCATAAAAAAGCGTGAGGTTCGGGATATCAGTTGTTGAAAGCTAATATAAAGGGTATAAAAATACGCCGGCACTATCAATAAAATTTGATGTTAGTAAAACTTGATGTTAGAACAAACTGAATTTAATTCTCTCCGTTTAATAGGATATGAGAATGCTTTAAAAGATTATCAGAAAAAACAAATCGCACAGTTGAACGCACTAATTGTTCTTCTACTTGGTGATTTGACGGTTGGAGATAGACAGAAAATCATGACAATTTGCACCATTGACGTGCACTCGAGAGATGTCGTTGCAAAACTTATTGTAGCTAAGGTCGAAACTTCCAATGCATTCCAGTGGCAGAGTCAATTAAGGCGAGTTTTTATTTTACCTAGCGATTCAAAAATTACGCTTTGTTCTTGAATAATATCTACTTCAACTATTATACACTAAATGTTTTCTTGTAAATTGTAGACATCGCTGGGATTTGAAAGTAAACAATTGTTTTGCTAATATTTGCGACGCGCAGTTTCTCTATGACTACGAATACTTAGGTAATACTCCTCGGCTTGTGATTACGCCATTGACGGATCGTTGCTATATCACACTGACCCAGGTACATATTTATTAATTTGATACATGTAGAAGTTGCAGAAATAAGATTGCTTCGTATTTTTTCGGGATTTTCACTTGTGTTTTTAGAGTCTTCACTTAGTTATGGGTGGGGCACCGGCTGGACCCGCCGGTACTGGCAAGACAGAAACAACGAAGGATTTGGGCAGAGCGCTTGGCATCATGGTCTATGTGTTTAATTGCTCTGAACAAATGGATTACAAGTCGTGCGGGAATATCTATAAAGGTTTAGTGTGATTCAACATTTCGTAAAAAAGACAAGTTTGGCGTAACATTTTGAATCAAAAGTTTAAACGACAAGTTTATATTTATCCTGAATTAAATAAAGTAAAAAAAAATTATCAAATTTATAAAAATACTGAATAAATATCAACATCTCAAGTTACCTGTTAAATTAATCGGCGTTTAGTTTTCGCTCTTACACTGTATTATTTTGTTTATTTTTAGATTAACATTATCGTTTCATTATAGGCTTAGCGCAAACTGGCGCATGGGGTTGCTTTGACGAATTTAATCGAATTTCGGTGGAAGTGTTGTCTGTAGTGTCTGTCCAAGTTAAAAGTGTGTTAGATGCAATCAAAGCTAAGAAAAAGAAGTTTGACTTCATGGGAGAAATAATCTCACTCATACCTACGATTGGAATGTTCATCACTATGAATCCAGGTTATGCGGGAAGAACGGAGCTACCAGAGAACTTGAAGGCTTTATTCCGGTGATTTCTTAATTATTACATGAAACAAGTAATATATAAAAAAAAATTGAAGCCAATTCCTAATTCAATTTTTTTTATTTTAATTACTTTTTATTAAATATTTTACAATTAATATAATTTTTTTCTCGCGTACAAAACTAAAACTAATTATTTAAAGAATTAAATTTTGAAAAAAATGTATTAATATCAAATGTTATTTACTATAAGTTTAAAAAATGTATTTGAACTGGAGTGGATGAATAAAAAAGTATTTTATTAACGAATGAAAATTTGAACGAGATATATAAACATATAGAGAGAGTGTAACTTAATAGTAAGAATTTAAAAACTAAAATGACGTGACTTATGAGGCATGTTCCGCGATTATCCTTCAGTGCATGCAAGACAAGCTGTAAAATTATTTTGACTTAGATTTTGATTGAAAAATCGGCCCTTAGACATATTTTGTAAAATAGATGATATCACCTCCAAAACTTTTTACCGTGTAAGGGGAATCACCCCAATTCGTTACTCAAAATACGAGATGGAAATCAATCCTGCAATATTGAGATACCTCCATTAATTACTTCTGTTATAATTTAGAAGGTTGTTAAATGTACTTACTCAATTAATTAATATGCAGCCGTTGTAAAATTCCAAGTATTTTTCTAAATAATATAAAATCGTTGCGTCGTTAGTTTTTATTGTGGAACATTGTTCCAATATCAAAGATAAAGCATCAAAAATTATTGAGTATTAGAAATTACTAACATATAGTTTATACTACTAAAGACGCATATGACGTTGTACACAGGCCTTGTGCTATGGTAGTGCCAGATTTTGAGCTGATTTGCGAGATTATGTTGGTGGCCGAAGGGTTCCAAGAAGCCCGTCTCCTGGCACGAAAATTCATCACCCTGTACATGCTGTGTCGAGAGTTGCTGTCAAAGCAAGACCATTACGATTGGGGTCTCAGAGCTATCAAGTCTGTGCTCGTAGTCGCCGGTTCTCTGAAGGTTATAATTATATTAAATCAATAGTTTTTACGTATTTGAGGAATTGAAATTCAAACAAAATTAGCTCTTGTCTCAGTAATATTCAATATTATGGAACATTCATTGCATTTTAATCTCTGAAGTTGTGCATAAAAATACTGTTATATTTTTTATTAAGTTGGTTGTTCATATTACCTGATGTTCCAACTCGCCGCATATCACGCGTTGTCTACATTGACTAATTCATCAACGCCTAGCCAAAACGGCTGAGGCTAGAAGTTTCAATTTTTTACCTTTTATTACGTAGACAATACCTATGTTGGTAATTGGAAATATTGGAAATTTTATTCCTAAACGGATAAAATAGGTGTAACTTTGTATGAAGATCCATAAATATTGTAGTTAAATTCATACGTTTAGTCAAAGGTTAATAAATAAAACCACTATACTAATGCTGTACAAATACGTACAGAGTCCCGGACCAAACCAATCGGAGTTCTTAGAAATATGCAACGTACATTTAATTTCGTTAGGTTACACCTTATAAAATTTCATAAATTACAATATAACCAGCGCGGCGACCGACTTCGACCCGAAGACCAAGTATTGATGAGAGCACTGCGAGACTTTAACATACCGAAAATTGTGACGGACGATATGCCGGTATTTATGGGTCTCATTGGAGACCTCTTCCCTGCTCTGGACGTACCCAGAAAACGTGACTTGGATTTCGAAAAAAGTCTTGTTGCGGGAGCTATTTCCATGAAATTGCAACCAGAGCCTGGATTTATATTGAAGGTGAAAAATTATTAATTTACAAAAGCTTTTAAGTAGACGGAATTTAAGGAGGACGCTAACATAGAATAGATGGAGAGAATAACTTGATTATTAGTGGTCTACTACAAATCACCAATCTTCTCAATCTAGGAGAGGGGGCTGGTACGTGATTAGTTACAAAGGTTAGAAGTAGCGCAACGACTGCTATTTCACGATAATAAAAATGCCGAAAGGTTCATAACCTTCTGAAGTAAGGAAATGTTTGAGAAAAATTTTCCCGCTAATCTTCAACCATCAATTATCAACCCCGCTTAAACTTTTTTTGACTGATAAGAGAATGTTTTAGTAATATAGCGATAACCCCTCAATTTATTTATAGATGGTCCAATTGGTGGAGCTATTTGCTGTCAGGCATTCAGTGTTCATAGATGGATTCGCGGGAACTGGGAAATCGATGGTGTGGCAGTGTTTAAATAAAACGTATCACATGCTAAAGATGAAGCCATTTTACAACGACCTAGACCCCAAAGCAGTGACTAATGATGAATTGTTTGGTATAATTAATCCTGCTACAAGAGAATGGAAAGATGGTCTGTTTTCTACAATTATGAGAGATATGGCAAATATGCCTGGAGATGGCCCTAAATGGATTGTGCTAGATGGAGATATTGATCCTATGTGGATTGAGAGTCTAAATACTTTGATGGACGATAATAAGGTACCTGTTTCTGTGAATTTATTACAAGTTATATTCATTTTGAATGGTAATATTGAAGAATCTATATGTTTATTTTTGTCTAGGTATTGACGTTAGCCAGCAATGAACGTATAGCCTTAACAAAATCTATGCGATTGCTTTTTGAGATTGCAAACTTACGTACAGCTACGCCAGCTACTGTGTCGCGAGCTGGTATTTTGTATATTAACCCTCAGGATTTAGGCTGGAATCCGTGAGTTTATAAAACATTTATAATATTTCTCTGGTGAAATAAATAATATATTTTAGTTTTACTGTATAATAATTTTGCTATGTTCATAGATTTGTGGCGTCGTGGATAGATACAACACGCGATGATGAGTCTGAAAAAGCAATGCTAACAGTTTTATTCGACAAATACATTCCTCCGTTATTAGAGTCCTGTAAGAAGTACAAACGCATCACACCATTAACAGAATTGCAGCAAATTCAGCTCACTTGCTATTTGCTCGAATGTTTCCTGAATAAGAGCTTACTGCCCACTGATTGTCCAAAAGAATGGTAAGTAAGAAGAAAAAAAAAATTCGCAACTATTATATTTCGTACATTGTTGTGATAACATATTATATATATATATATGGTTTCAATATATATGAGAGTATGAAAGTTTTTCTCTCGAGCGCTTGCCTCTTCCGTGTGGATTAACTTTCGAATGACCGACCTTACTTTGATAATGGAATAAAAACTAGTTGATTTAATCAAGTATGCAAATAAGTATGTTGATAATTATTTATAATTAGGTATATTCGTTGTAGGTACGAAATGTATTTCGTGTTTTCTGTAATTTGGGGCTTTGGGTCCGGATTATTCCAAGATCAACTAGTCGATTGGAGAAACGAATTCAGCAAATGGTTCTGCAATGAGTTTAAACAGATCAAATTTCCATCCACTGGAAACGTGTTCAGCTTCTTTATCGATCCGGAGACAAAGAAGTTTTTGCCCTGGGCTGAAAGGGTCGAGGCTTTTGAACTGGATCCTGACTTGCCACTACAGGTAAGTCAAAGGATTACTATGTATTGCCTAAGTTTTCACCATAATCATGAGATTAATTGCAGGTCATGAACAAAAATTTAAGGCATTGGTTTTAATTTTTCAGTCTTGTCTCGTATCGACGTCGGAGACAACCCGAATTAGATTTTTCATGGATCTCTTGATCGCTAAACAGAAACCTGTAATGTTAGTGGGCAGTGCTGGCAGTGGGAAGACTGTTAGTGTCGCAGCCAAACTGAACTCTTTATCAGATTCTTTTGCTATCACGAATGCGCCACTTAATTTTTATACAACGTCCGGTAAGTTTTAAAGGATTTTTAAAATACAATATTTTTATTGTTCGAAGAAATAGTAAGTGCTAAAGGGTTTTAAAATTTACAGAAATGTTGCAAAAAGTATTGGAAAAGCCCCTAGAAAAGAAGTCTGGCCGAAATTTTGGCCCGCCTGGCAGTAAATTTATGATTTACTTTGTGGACGATCTCAACATGCCCGAAGTAGATATGTACTTTACTGTCCAGCCACACACTCTAATCCGGCAGTTTATGGATTACAAGCATTGGTAATAAATAACCAATTCATACATTTTGTAGCTTTTTTATAATGTTTTAATAAACACAGATTTTATTTTTTAGGTATGATAGACAAAAGTTATCATTGAAGGATATTTCAAATTGCATGTTTGTATCTTCAATGAATCCCACAGCTGGATCCTTTACAATTGATCCTAGGTTACAGAGACACTTTTGCACTTACGCAGTTAGGTGAGAACGGATTTCTGTATCGTAATTGTCATACCATATTTCTGACTCCAAATGTAAATATTTATTAAATATTTACGTAATATTTATGAATATTTTAAAATTTTAGTTTTCCTGCGTTGGATGCATGTTTCCATATTTATAAACAAATTCTTACCCAACACTTGGGAAATCCTTTAAACAAATTTGGTATAGTTGTACAACGGTATGCAGAAACTTTAGTCAACGCAGCTCTTGCTCTTCACAACAAGCTTGCGTCTTCATTTTTGCCTACTGCTATCAAGTTCCATTATATATTCAATCTTCGAGATTTATCTAACATATTCCAAGTAAGTAAATATTTTAATAAATCCAATATATTTAATCTGTGGATTTAGAGTAAAATCGTGTAAGGCGTTTGTTATGTATCTATTGCACGTTATTGATAATTAACAAAATATAAAAACTCATAAGTTTAGCATACTTTTCATATTCTCTAGGGAATTTTGTTTACTACGGGAGACGCAATAAAGCAGCAATCTGAATTGATCAGGCTGTGGATGCACGAAGCAACACGAGTGTATTCCGACAAGCTCGTTGATTCTACGGATAATGAAAACTTCAGCAAACTTATAACTGAGGTCATCAAAAAGAATTGCGAGGTATAATTAGTAATTGGAAGCCTAAAGATAATTGACCAGATATTTGTTGCGAGATTGATGCTATATTTATCTCGCTCTTTTCATTGCTATCATTTTTAATTTAATAATAATTATAATTAAATATATGTGTTTATGGATGGTGTTAGCATGGGACCAATTACCATTAGATGGCCCATCCGTTCTTTTGTCGGCTATCGACATTAAAGAAATACATATACTCGTTGATGTTACATACTTATTTTTAATGTAATTGTTTTTTAGGATTTCGACGAGAATGTAGTCTTTGAAAAGCCTTTGATCTATTGTCACTTTGCTGAAGGCATAGGGGATCCTAAATATTTCCCTATCAGAGATTGGGCACAAATAAAAAGGTTGTTAGATGAATCGTTATCTTCGTACAACGATCTTGTTGCGAGTATGAACTTGGTGCTCTTTGAGGATGCTATGTATCATATATGCAGGTATATTTAATTTTTGAAAGTACTTGTGAACTCTTAAAATTATATTTGCGCCCTAATATATGTATATCAGCCACAGTGCTTTAAGACAAATTTAATCAAATTTATTATTTGCAGAATAAATCGTATTCTAGAAGCACCTAGAGGAAATGCCTTGTTAGTAGGGGTTGGTGGTTCTGGAAAGCAATCGTTATCGAGGCTATCTGCCTTTATTTCTTCACTGGAGGTATTTCAGATTCAACTTCGCAAAGGATACAGTATCAACGATCTTAAGATTGACTTGGGTACTTTAAAATTATACTTTGGCTTCAATTGCGACATTACTTTAACTCCAGACATATTTACATAGGATTTTTAAAACTAAATATGTATTCTGCAGCTGGTCTGTACATAAAGGCGGGGCTCAAAAACATAGGCAATGTTTTTCTCATGACCGATGCGCAGGTGGCCGACGAAAGATTTCTCGTTCTTATTAACGATCTGCTCGCTTCTGGTGAAATACCCGAGTTGCTAGCGGATGACGAAATTGAGAATATCATCAATGGAGTTAGGGGAGAGGTATTTTTCAGAGTAGTTTTTAAACTGTTTAATAATATCATCCTTTATCTCAAGTGTGGATGTTATGGATATGAAACTTCGGATCCCGATACGGATATATGAATAATATTTTACCGATTTCGGATACGGTTGCAGCTATGAAATTATTTCGGATTATCCGATTAGTTCGGATAGTTTCGGTTACGGATATTATATGAATTACGACTTGGAAAAAAAAATGTATTACAAAATTTAACTTTGTTTCTAGGTTTTATGTAGTATTATAATTTCATAAAAAAACAAATTTAACAATAAATACTGTCGAAAATGAGAACGAGGCTAATGTATCGGTTCGGTTAGCGTTATCTAGTCATAACGTTAGACTCTGCCTCTATCCGAAATTATCCGAAACATTTTTATTGGATTCGGTTATGGTTTCGGATATATTTTTATTTCGGACATCCGATAGTTTCAATTACGGCTACGGAGCTCCATAACATTACTGATCTCAACTATAAATTAAATTAAAAGTTTTTAAGTATATTTATATGTATTATGTTTTATTTAAGTTTATTCAGGTCGCAAAACCAAATTATTAATAATCTAAAATCTAGTCATAATCCACATTTTATATCCGAAAATAGAGCCGTTTGTACAATTACATTATATTTTTGTTACTACTGTTATATTGAGAACTGAATAATGAATTGAGTTAAATGGCTACAGTGCCTAGTCATATTTAATAAATGGTTCTAGACAAAAGCCTCTGGTGTTCCCGATACGAGAGAAAACTGCTGGCGATTCTTTATCAATCGAGTACGAACTATGTTGAAGGTAAGCATACCTTAAATACATTATACTACGTGAATTCTTTATACAAGTTTGCGGATAAATTCTTTGTTACATTTTATTTAAACATTTCAGTATTGCAATGTATACATGATATTTTACTATTTAGGTTGTACTATGTTTTTCACCTGTGGGTGCAACACTTCGAGTAAGAGCAAGAAAATTTCCGTCCATAGTGAACTGCACTGCAATCAACTGGTTCCATGAGTGGCCCCGAGAGGCACTTCGTTCGGTGTCTAAGAGGTTTATTTCAGAAGTAGAAGCGCTACCGGTAACCACGTATTTTTATACTTAACCGGATTCGTGACAAAACTCAGTGAACCGGATTCATTTGTACATGTTGCTGAATATTTATGTTCGGAATATCATCTGTTCTCAGGTGGATCTAGTAGAGCCCGTCGCGAATTTTATGTCTCATGTACATCAGAGCGTAAATCAAATGTCAGCAGTGTACTTTCAAAATGAACGTAGATATAACTATACTACGCCAAAGACTTTCCTCGAACAAATAGCTCTGTATAGCAAACTCCTCACTGAGAAAACCAAGAACCTTAAGATGATGATAAATAGGCTCGAGAATGGCTTAGAAAAGTTGGCCTCTTGTGCGGCTGACGTTGCTGTTTTAAAGGTATATTAACGCCATCACATATTAATTTAATTAAATCGGTATTGCTTTGAAAATTTTAATGTTTGTCACTTCTATCAGGTAACGCTTGCAGAACAAGAAGTTATTTTAAAAGTAAAAAATAGAGCTGCTGAAGAACTTATTGAAGTTGTCGGGGCTGAAAGTGACAAAGTATCGAAGGAAAAAGCTTTTGGTATAAATAAAACATCTGATAATTATGTTGTTTGCAATAAAAATATTTTACTACAATTATTCTTGTTACTGTAAACTTTGTTATATTTTTATATAGCTGCGGAAGAGGAAAAGAAAGTCAAAGTAATTGAAGAGGATGTAACAATCAAAGCCAAGATTTGTGCAGATGATTTGGCGAAAGCCGAGCCTGCGCTGCTTGCGGCACAGGAAGCCCTGAACACTTTAAATAAGAACAACTTGACCGAATTAAAGTCCTTTGGTTCACCGCCCGATGCCGTGGTGAATGTCACTGCAGCTGTACTTGTACTGTTCTCTAAAAAAGGGAAACTGCCAAAAGATAGATCCTGGAAAGCTTGTAAAGTAAGTTTTTCAAAGAATAAAGTTACTATGACTTTTTATTGTCAACGCCTCAATTATGTACAGCGTAGTTCAAATAAATGATCATCATAGAGTTCATACCAACTTTATATTATATATTTAAATAATTTAAAAGTGGAGATTTTAATAGATATGAGTTTTAGTTCGTGAGCAGGTATATGGTTACAATATTCAATAATAATATTACCTACCACAGTAAATACTGACATCATTCGTATTTTTTTTGTGTATTTCCTTGGCAACATTACGCTTTAAATAATTTATGTACTGCTTAATTTAATCCATGATGTTTTGGGGTGTAAAGGGTTTAATCGTTGACTTCAAGCCAACCTTCCCTATTCGTGGTGCACTCTTCTAATGGACACTGGACATGACTATGCCGAACGGTATTTACTGTAGCAACCTATAGAAACGTCTTGTTGGTGGTCACTGGGTTCTGTACCACCTAGTTTAATCCTAACGGTACTCGTGATCGTTGGTAGGATTTTATTTATCATATATCTGGTTAACTACTACCCTTCTTTTACAATAAACGTTAAAACGTTTTATTGCGTGTTTTAGTTGCAGCGTCGGACAGACAGTAATAGGCTATCACTTATCCACATATTTTTTCCACCTTTCCTGGCGATGCGTTCATGTTGATGATGTTTATGATATTTTTGATTTTAAAAACGTGAGCACTTCTATCAGGTTATCTGTCATATCATTCGTTAGATTTAGAGAAAATGCGATGGATCTAGGCGTTAGGATTTTCTGCTTTCGTAAGCGCATTTGAAGAAAGTTATTTTTTTTTCAGCTCATGATGGCTAAAGTAGATCAGTTCCTGTATGATTTGGTTTATTACGATAAAGAGAACATACACCCTGATGTTATTAAGGTAATTGGCTTATATGTTTCTTGCTTACAAAGCTACTTGTCCTTCAATTGGTCTTATATATGCCACAGGCACATATACCGTGTCAATAATTTATTTATTTATAACACATTAACAGGCCGTGCAACCGTATATAAAAAATCCGGAATTCAACGCGGAATTTATTATGTCCAAGTCGGCGGCGGCTGCCGGTTTGTGCGCCTGGGTGATTAACATCTGCAAATTTTACGACGTATACGTGGTTGTTGAGCCCAAAAGAAGAGCTCTCAACGCCGCCAATGCCGAACTACAGGCAGCCCGTGATAAACTGTCCTTCCTCACCGATCAGATTAAGGTAAACCAATCTTAAATATGTCTATTGAATTATTTAATAGTGTAATCAGTTCATTTAAATCATCTCATACATTACGTATTTAATGAAATAAATGTTTCACTGACAGGAACTGGAAGAAAAATTAGAAGTACTGTTGAAAGCATTCCAAGATGCCGTAAACGAGAAAATGAAATGCCAAGCCGAAGCTGATGCGACCAATGCTACGATTGATTTGGCGAACCGTTTGGTTAATGGATTAGCGTCAGAGAAAATAAGGTATGATTTGGAAAAAATAAGATATGCAACAGTTATGAAGTGAAAACGTCATGCTCACAAATTCCTGCACAGACCTTTCAAGTACTTGTCAACAAGACCGTGTATTGTTGGCGCTGCAGGAAAATAACATTTGGTCGCATAGGTACATTGTTCGTCATCTACTGGATTTCCAAAATTATTGAAACTCTCGTTTCTCGCTTCATTATTTCTCGTTTCTCGTAAAAATGTGCTCAACACTACTCAACTCTGTTAAGACTCAGTCTTAATCAATTCAGATTGATGATAATCTATTTGTTTCGTATTGTTTAGATGGTCAGCTACAGTAGTCAATTTGAAAGAATCCGGTGTGATGTTACCGGGCGACGTGTTACTCGTGACCGCGTTCATCTCGTATGTCGGCTGCTTCACGCGCCGCTACAGACAGCAGCTCATGAACGACGACTGGGTGCCCACTTTGGGTAAAACCAATGTAAGGACTGCTAATAAAATAATTACAATAGGACTTCAAATATTATTTTTATTGCCGTGTGTGATATTCGTTACAAATTTATAAACGAATGATACTTTCAAGTAATAACGTGCTTAAAGGTTAAGTTTGATTAGATAAACGTGTAATTATATGTAAGTGATAAGGGCTTCAGCAACCTTTGAGTTCTAGTCAACTTCCGCTGCTCAGAGTGTATCCTGCTGTACACCGCACGAGACTTCGAAGCCAGGTTCTTCTCGTTCGAGTTCATTGGGTTCTGTATTTTCCAGCATAATTCCAACGGTGCTCATGCATGACGTTAGGGTTATTTATCTGCCTGCTATCTTATACTAATTAGGTTGCGGTATCGAAGCAGCAATGAGAAGTGGGTACCCCGTTTTTTGACGGTCAAGCCGTTGGTGACCACATAATGTCGGGAAAATCGTCTGCTCGTTTGTGGGATATTTACATAATATACAAATAAAACACATTTTCCCTATAAACTATAACTATAATTTGAGAACGGATCAACCGATTTGGCTGAATATGCTATGTTTCTAATTGTAAAAACATGGTTTGTGTTGGAATAAAATGTAATACACCATTATCTGGCACCATTTAATATGTGTAGCTATTTTTTTGGTATCATGTAAAAAAAAAACTGTCTTCTGCTTTTTCAAATGTCAGATTGTGTTCATCGTGTGCTTTTGGAAAAATATAATCGTAGAAGAAAAAAGTCTCTCATTAAAATAATAACAGTTTGTAAGACATAATGGTATTTTTGTATGAGAATCTCAATAAAAATGTGACGTTTGATTTGACAGTTCTGTCAATAAAAGATTCTCGACGATATGACTGGTTGACTGACAACGCACTGCCTAAACCCCTGCAGATAAAGACATGTTAACTACATGTTTATTTTAACACACTTAAAAAAAACTATATGCTTTTTTATACTTTCATTCATAAATTGCACCCTTGCGGATCTTACGCAGAACACCAGCAAAATATAAATAGGACGTAGGTGTGGGGGTGACACTCACTCACTTAACACGGACCACGCACTTATTTAATATGCACAAATTCTGCAGTAGCAAAAATATGGAAATGTACCCTTAGAAAATAGTCGATAATAGTTGTTGAATATAAACTTATTATTATTATTGAAGAATTTGGCATAGTCTCTGTTTTGATATCACAGCCGAAAATTGAAACAACCGAAGGCTTGGACCCGCTGACGATGTTGACGGACGATGCGCAAGTGGCGTGTTGGAACAACGAAGGGTTGCCCACCGACAGCATGAGTACTGAAAACGCAACGATCCTCACCAACTCTGCGAGGTGGCCGCTAATGATCGACCCGCAGCTGTGAGTCACTTGTTATTACGAACATGTCCATATCATGAGTATTAACATATAACTTTTATTTTTTAGTTTTTGCTGTGGTCACGGCAATGATTTATGTTGAAAAAAGTGATGACTAAATTTTTTTTATCGTATCTAATTTGGTTATACCTTTACAAGTATTTTATATATTTTGAAAAGTACATTTTCCATAATATTGACATAATAATAATACGAATCGAAGCACTACTATGGTAAACGGCTTGAATCAGTTATAAGTGATCGATTGAGTTAAGCAAACGCAGACGTGACAAGTGACAATATTTCTTGAGCCTTTCCGTGCTTTGGAGAACTATTAATTAATTAAGTCGTCGATTGCAGTTGTTATCCTTAGATAGCAGTCGTTAAGTCTTGTCGGTGTTCTTCCGGTGTCATAGGAACTTGTAACAGTTTCGTTGGCTACTGACCAGGAATCCGTACTGCAGCAGCATGTTAGAAGTACGTTTTAAACCGCTTTAGTACCTAGAGAGGCATGTGACTTGGAAATCGATTTGATACTTATGAATATATCAGAAATGAATTATGTAAATTTTGCTGCTTACATTAAATTAGTACTAATAGTAATTCTAGTTAGAAGTTGAATAATATCGAAAATAGGTAATCATGTTCTAAACAATATTGTGAACCACAGGCAAGGTATAAAATGGATAAAGTCGAGATACGGCGATGCCTTAGTTGTAATCCGTCTAACGCAACGGAACTACTTGGACCGCATCGAGAGAGCAGTGTCCAATGGTGATGTCGTCCTACTAGAAAACATTGGAGAGACTGTCGATGCTGTGCTTGAACCGCTGCTGGGCAGAGTGCTCATACGCAAAGGACGAGTGTTGAAGGTATGGTAACTTAACAATACGGAATGATACGATTATTTGAGAATTAATTTAATCACTTTCAATTACATTATTGATTTAAATAGTGACTTTACTGATCCTATTACGAATTTATATTATATGAATGTTTACTCAGAATATCCAACTTCATGTTTTATCGATGACATAAAGAGGCTTCTGAGTGAATAACAATTTTGTTTTTTGTTTTGTTCAGATCGGAGACAGAGAAATAGACTATCATCAGAATTTCCGGCTCATTATCCAGACAAAATTAGCCAATCCTCATTATCAACCTGAAATGCAAGCTCAGTGTACTCTTATAAATTTTACGGTCACAAGAGATGGGTAAGGTTTATATATTACTAACGGCCCATCCCCATTTATAGATTATGATCATTCGGAATAATGTACCTTTCAAATGGTATAAGAAGAAATTTCCCCATATATACACAAACTCACAAAATTCGCATTCTCTTTATTAGTATAGATTTTATACCGTTTCTAACTATTCAGACTAATATACAATGTCTTTTATTAATCATTATTTACACTTTACTGATTACAGTCTTGAAGAACAACTTTTAGGTGAAGTAGTAAAGGCCGAAAGACCTGATTTGGAGGCTCTTCGAGCTGGTCTTACGAAACAGCAAAATGATTTTAAGATAACTTTAAAAACTCTAGAGGACGATCTATTAAAACGACTGTCATCAGCGGGTCCAGATATACTTAGTGACTCTGCACTCGTGATAAATTTAGAAATTACTAAGAAAACTGCCGCTGACATCGAAATAAAGGTAGAAGAAGGAAAAGTAACTGCTGTTAAAATTGATGAAGCTCGTGAAAGATATAGGTAAGACCGCTTCAATTCAATAAACGCTATCAAACTAGGGCTTTTATACACAAATATGTATCCGAAAACCGAACAAACAATTTTCTATGATGTAATCTTATGATATTAAATTTATACTTGCAGGCGAGCAGCAGCGCGTGCATCTCTTCTTTACTTCATATTGAATGATCTATATAAGATAAACCCCATGTACCAATTTTCTCTCAAGGCTTATAGCGTAGTATTCAAAGATGCGTTGGCGAACGCGGAACCCGCTGAGGATTTGGAGGGTCGAGTGAGAAATCTTCTGGATAGTATCACCTTCGCCGTATTCGTGTATACCAGTCGTGGGTTATTCGAGAGGGACAAACTGGTTTTCCTGTTTCTCATTACGCTTCAAGTAAATAAATATCTAAAACATTGTTCTTTATTACAGCAATAAATTTTTATTTAAGAATTTTTTTTCTCGACCGACACATCAGAAGTTTTAATTGACTGTTTCATGAAATAGACACTTGAAAAAGTGGAATGTTAATATGTTATTTTATTCTTAGGTACTACAATCTGATGGCAAAGTAGATCCAAGGGAACTAGATTTCCTATTGAAATATGCAGTAGCTCCAGAGGTTTCACCATATTCCTGGCTATCAAATAATGCATTTGGCGGAATAGTTGCACTTTCCAAAATGGATGCATTTGAAAACCTGGATAAGGATATTGAAGGAGCTTCTAAGAGGTACTTGCTTATTAAACTAAGTGTGCTTGTATGATGCTTAATTAAACCTTATTTTAAACGCAATACAATGAAGCCGTTAAAAGTGTTAAATAATGGTTCCAGAATATGTTTTATGTCATAAGGTTATAAACGGGCAAATTGATGGTAAGTCACCACTGCCGAACATGGAAATTCGTTACAACAGTAATGATTCTGTCATCCATGACTTGACTATAACCACTGTTAAAACCACTCACATATCACATTTTGATATAAGAAGGCACGCCAGGTAGATAGAACTTTATCAACTTGCACAATGAATGTCGAAAAATGCTGGGTGTTACACAGCTTGGCGACTTCCAAGAAACTCCTGGCGTCTATTGTTCAGCTATTTTCACCAAGAGTTAGTTTAGATTTTCTTGAACTCATGGACGAAATTCAGAATAGAATGATCGGTGCATTTCAGATGGCAAAAGTACACAGACGGTGAGGCTCCGGAAAGAGACAAATTGCCCGGTGAATGGAAAAACAAGTCATCTTTACAACGCCTCTGCATTATGCGAGCATTACGCCCTGATCGTATGTCATATGCTTCTGGGTATGCTATTTTAAGATTCATAGAATAGGGAATGATTAAAAACGTAAGATTTTGATGTAATGTTTTGTAAGTTAATTGAAAAATTTACTTCATTAGGTAATTAAAATTTTGATTATTGATGCAAATACAAAGGAATATTCGTATGTTCCACACCATAGCCAAAGAAATATCATCATCATCAAACTATTTTTTAAATCGTGATATGTCATAGCATAGCAATATCTTGAGTTAAATAAACGGATGGTTATGTTATCATAGAGCATTTTGTGAAGAAAATCTCGGCACCAAGTACGTAGAAGCTCGTACTCCACCCTTAGAAAAGTCTTATCAGGAGAGCACTTCTACAACTCCAATGTTCTTTATTCTATCTCCGGGAGTAGACCCATTGAAGGTAAGCAGTTTTACGGAGCAATGATTTATACATATATAGAGGCTTACAATACGCCAGCTAGTGTTATACGTATTGACGCTTAATTTACCTTTTTTTAAACGTCTTAGATATACTACAAGTAGTTTTTAGGTAACGTTTATTATCAATAATATGTATATCATATTTCTCATTATTATCTTATCTCCTTTTCTGTATTGACATTATTGACATACTTCCCAATCATGGATTATAAAACAACAGTCCACTATCAGCCATCTAATTAAAGCTGAAATATTGCTCTAAAAAGCAGTATTTTTTTTCCTGTCAGCAAATTACTACTCTTCCATTCATATTAATATGAAGATGATTTGTAAATAGAGTTCGGATTTTTTCCAGTTTCATCCTTCATGTACATTTGAATTCTTTCTCTATGGAGTTTAAAAAGCAAGCCACAAAAAAGGAGGTTCTAATCTCTTTAACAATTTTGTGATCAATTATAAACTGATATATTATTAGGACCTGGAAAAATTGGGCCGTAAGCTGGGTTTCTCAACGGATAAGAAGAACTTCCACATCGTATCTCTCGGGCAAGGTCAAGAGGTTGTTGCTGAGGAAGCCATGGGTGTAGCTTCAGTGAATGGCCACTGGGTTATTCTACAAAACATCCATTTGGTAGCTAAGTGGCTGGCTACATTAGAGAAGAAAATGGAAGAGACATTTGAAAATCCTTTACCAGAATATCGGTTGGTGTCTACTTCTCGGTATTTTTGAAATTGAAGTTACTCACTGAATACGTGCTGACATATAAATCATATTGATTGTGCTTAGAGATTTTTGTAAAAATATTTGCAATTTCGCTGCATTACGGTCCAAGGTAGTCTTCAATCTTCGTTTATAATAGGCGACTAGTACAACTGTCACGGTCGACCACTACATTTTTATACTTGATGTTGGTAGTAGTAGTAGATAGTAATATAATATAAGATAGTAGGTACTTAAATAGTTAATAAAACTCAAGTAGCTTTATGATAAAAGTGAATATATAATAACATTCTATGTTTATTTTAAGCCTATACTTAAGCGCAGAACCCGCCGGAGATCCTGCCTACCATATTATTCCACAGGGAATTTTGGAATCTGCCATCAAGATCACCAACGAGCCTCCAATTGGAATGTGGGCAAATTTACATAAGGTAACTTGTATTTGCTTGAACACTATCTGATAGTGGTGAATTAGCTCTAGTGGAGTAGAAACATGCAATATACCTATAAATACTTTTGCAGGCCCTAGATAATTTCAGTCAGGAAACTTTGGAAATGTGCAGCAAAGAAGCAGAGTTTAAAGCAATTTTATTCTCTTTGTGTTATTTCCATGCCGTCGTTGCTGAAAGACGCAAATTTGGTCCTCAAGGATGGAATAGGTATGGTATCCATAACCAAATAAATAAATATTAGCTTGATGAAAAAAGAAAACAAGGTCCATTTTACTTATTCATTTCAGGGTTGTTCCTAAAAATGATCTTAATCATATTGATGGTATAATCATAAGAAAATAAATACAAATTTAAAAATTTTAGCAAAGACCCTTAATT
Organism: Megathymus violae; assembly: GCA_003671415.1. NCBI lineage: Eukaryota > Metazoa > Arthropoda > Insecta > Lepidoptera > Hesperiidae > Megathymus > Megathymus violae. The sequence goes on along the minus strand of PDGT01000039.1, from coordinate 1,880,293 downwards.
TTTTACAATAATGAATTCTACTTAATACTCGTAAACTAATTTTCAGGGTATATCCATTCAACTTTGGCGACTTGACCATATGTGTGTACGTATTATATAACTACCTGGAAGCAAATCCTCGAGTGCCGTGGGAGGATCTTCGGTATTTGTTTGGCGAGATAATGTACGGTGGTCACATCACCGACGATTGGGATAGGAGACTTTGTCGAACCTTCTTGTTGGAATATATGCAGCCTGAACTGGTGAGGAAATTTGGAATCGATGTTAAACCTTTGGATACGTCGTAGAATTGTAAAGAAATGGTATAAAAAATATATTTTTTAGGTTGACGGTGAATTGCAATTGGCTCAAGGATTCATATCACCACCTAATTCTGATTACGTGAGCTATCACCAGTACATAGACGATTTCTTACCGGACGAAACGCCATACTTGTATGGTCTGCATCCCAATGCAGAAATTGGCTACTTGACAACTGTCTCCGAGCGCTTATTCAAGGTAAAATTTGAAAGTGTCCAGGACATTAAATAAATTATCAGATAAAAATTGCCTTTACCACATGGTTTACTGTACGAACTTCGTTAATTATATTATAGGTAGTATTTGAAATGCAACCGCGGGACACTGGTGGAGCTCAAGCGGGTGGAGGAGCAAGTAAAGAAGAATTAGTAAGTAGTCTCTGTTTAAACACCTGGTCAGGCTAAAAGAATTCTTCTCGCAAAGTAGAATTCTTCAATAGGAAATGTTGGATGTGTTTTGTAGTTAAAAAAACTATAAGATACTATTATGAAGTTTAAAATAGTTTCTTTATTCAATAAATTAGAATTTCTTTTTGTATTTGGATCGGCTGGTATTTTGCGCCTGTTTGGCAATGTTCAAATATTTTTTTATTCCGCACTGCGTGATCCTGAAATTAGTGTTTTACAAAGGGCGGATTAAATGCCTCGCGGCAATGGTAGTTCTCAAATGACAACAGCAATGTGAATATTATCGAGAACAAAAATATCACAATATTAAGGTAGTTTGAGTTGAATTCCTTTTATTTATTAGGTGCGGTACATGTTGGACGATATTCTAGATAGAGTGCCTGAACCATTTAACTTGGCAGAGTTGATGGGTAAGGTGGAGGAACTGACACCGTTTACAATCGTAGCGTTGCAAGAGTGCGAGCGGATGAACAAGCTGATGGGGGAGATAAGGAGATCTCTCAAGGAGTTGGAGCTTGGATTAAAGGTAAAAATTTTCAAATCTCATTATAAATTAAATTAAAAGATTGTATGCCACATCTGAATATGATCATATCGCCACGATTTCAGAGTAAATGAAATCAGTACGAAAGTCGTTTCGTGGTTTGCCTGCAGATATGTTCAAAAAACGTTTCTAGGCACAGCTTGTAGGTAAAAGGTACTATGGTGTACATAAATATATTAGGAGAAAGATGGTTTGAAAAACAGTGTTAAATTCCACTCAAATTATCGCTGTAGTTGATGTGTATGATGAAAAATTGAAATACAGAGACGTTTCGGCCTTTTTTAGTTCATTGTAAAACAGCTTTTCGAACTAAAAATATTTTAAATATTGACGCTCATAACAATATTAAGAAGTATCTAAATAAATTAATTTAATATTAATCTTAATGACACCTGACGAAAAATCCTTTTCAAGGGCGAATTGACAATAAGCAGCGACATGGAGAAGCTGATGGAGTCCCTTTTCATGGATAAGGTGCCAGATTCGTGGACGAAGCTAGCATATCCCAGTCTACTGGGTCTTGCTGCTTGGTTCTCCGACTTGTGCCTACGTCTTACTGAGTTGGAGAACTGGTCTGGGGACTTCAATGTATGTGGCATAGTTATTATAATTCTAGTAACCCGCCCTTGCTTCGCTAGTGAATATTCCGCGGGAAAAGATCCTCTTGAATTCCTAGAATAAAAAGTATCCTAGGTTGTGGCCCGTAACGTAAGTTATAAATATGCCATGAATTATAATCATATAAATCTGTTCAATAATATGAATGTTATACTAGTTCACACACACAGATAAAACAATAGACAGACAAGATAAAAATTGTAAGAAAATGTGTTTAGGGTTTTATAGTGACAAAAAAGTCTGGTAACATTAAAATTTTCAAAAAATATAATAAAAATGTTATTTAAACGTTACAACACGGCAAACGAAAATTGCACAATGCTTGAAACCATTGGTCGCATCGGAACATCATACAGGTGAGACTCCTTCAAATCCAAAACTACGTGAGAATCTTTATTGTCTTGATTACCACTATGATCTGATGATACCCGAAGTCCTAATATGATTTATGTAATAGTTACGTAAATAAAAGTATGTGTTCCCATATCAGAGAAATTGCTTGCTATTCCTATGTTATGCAGTATCTTTTTAAAACTGAATAATATTGTTTCTTTTTATTCATAATGTAACTTTGTGATCTATCAAGAACAAAAAGCATATTTTACCTTTAGAGGGGGAAAACATCGTTTGTGTACATTATTACAGTATAATTATTTATTCAATGTATATTCGCCAATTTTATTACGACATCTATCAAACAACCAAATTTATAAGGTAATTAAACATGTTTAGTTACCCTGCACACTACCTCGTCACACCAGCCTCCCTTCAAAATATATAATTATACTCAAGTTTAGGAACAAAGCAAAACTGAAAACATTGATACAGCTCTGAAAAAATTGAATGGATCTTCAATAATAATTTTACATCGATAAGTTAAAACACGGATCCTATAGAAGACAGAGCTCGGTGATAAAAGTTGATGATAATGATGATGATGAACATTTTTCACGCGCAGCTACCTCCAGCGGTGTGGCTGGCGGGATTCTTTAACCCGCAGTCGTTCCTCACGGCGATCATGCAGCAGACCGCGCGCAAGAACGAGTGGCCGCTCGACAAGATGTGCCTCAACTGTGATGTCACTAAGAAGGGCCGTCAGGACTTTAAGTAAATCCTTTTTGTACCTTGTTATAAATCAATGGTCGAGCACAATCCCACCTGACACCCTTGGCAGCTCATAGCGAACCCTATATTACGTTATTATGATCCTGTAATCAAGAGATGTATAAAACTGGTCTGTCGGAATTAATCTTATGGAAGTCATCGGATTAGTTATTTTATAAGCGTTGAGTAGTTTTGGGATGCAGGTCAAGAAAATAAAAGTTTTACATTTAACTTGTTACATTTTACTTGCAAAATGTATGTTTGCTTACTATAGGAAATGTATTTTGGATATTTATTGTATGATATGACAATTAAAAAACAGTTTGCATTTGACTGTTGTTCGGTTCACTTGTACACACCACGGTAGTGACCCCGACGTAATTTCGACATGCAATCTTCTTCCCGTTCGTTTTACTCGTACACACTACGCTTGTGTTTGGTTCAGTCATTTTAATCGGCACGTTTTTATATATTTATCTTCATTTTAGTTTTCCTGCTTGTAATAAAGACACACATCATACAGTAATTTAAGCTTCGGTAGCATTTCTAAAAGTGTCATAATTTTAAAACCTTTTACGGTTAAACCTAACTAACATAAACTGTTTAAAACTGACGCCAAAGGCAATCTTATGTGTAAAGGTTATTACAAAATTAATGATTAGTTTCGGGATAGGACTGCTTGGACGTGAGTTTAATATTAAGCCAGTTTATAGCCATAAGTGCGATTTGTAACTTTGAGTAGGAAAAAAAACTCCTCGGGAGTTTCTTGCCGCTTCTTCTTCCGGTACCACTCACAGTAGGGATTTGTTGAAGCGATGGCGTAATTTGACGTTCGAAAAGTGTTTGTAAAAACCAACTTCGAATAATATATCATTTCATTTCATTTCTGCCTCTTAGAAGTGAAACTTCTTAAATAGACTTATAATTTTTTCACGCAGTAATACGTCAGAAACTTGAATAGTTTAAATATACTTACATAATAGTTGTTTGCCGATGTAATCAAATAATAACAGAACGTAAACGTAAAAAACAACAACACGTGGTACCTTAACTGATTGTTTACGCCATCTGAAGCGTTCATTTTCAAGGCGAGCATGCGCGGCTGTATCTTATTCTATGGCTTTGTATGGAGTGCTAGTGTATTGCTTTTTTACTCCACTCCCGCGGTGTCGGAATTACATCTTGGTTCTCTCTTGTGTAACGAAATGTGCTTAAACTTAACGCGTCCTTGCAATTGTACTCTCAATTTTCGTCTTATTTTATGGAATCGCTACCTAAAAATTTGGCTTCAAAAAGATAAGCTATGTACACTACATAATCTGCTTCGTGTGACAGTGCACCGCCGCGCGAGGGCGCCAACATTCACGGGTTGTACATGGAAGGCGCGCGCTGGGACACGAGCACGGGCGGCATCGTGGAGTCTCACATGATGGAGCTTTTCCCGCTGATGCCCATTATCTTCGTGAAGGCGGTCACGCAGGACAAGCAGGACACGCGCAATGTGTACGAGTGCCCCGTATACAAGATACGGTGACTGAATTCATACTTAATCAATAATATTAAGTAGATTGTAACTAGGTAATAGTTAAAATTAGATCGAGTCATCGGTGGTGTTCCCTCTTTGTCGAAATAGACTACGAAAATTCTTTCCAAATTATCTAATGGGCTCTTTATTTTAACTTTGTAAGTAAAGTGTTTAATATATTTTCTATAGAATGCGTGGCCCCACGTTCGTTTGGACGTTCAACCTGAAGACGAAGGACAAACCTACTCGCTGGACGCTCGCCGGAGTGGCGCTGTTGCTTGGCGTCTGAATGGCTTCGTACACTTATAATAATGTAGTTATAATGTTGTTTAAATAAAATGTGAACAATATAAGATGTTTCAATTAAATAATTCAAAGTAATTGGTCCTTAATGTGAACTACTATTATTACTGTGTATAGACCATAAAGTTATAATGTACTAGCGTAATAGAGGAACACAGTGTGCGAGTGAGATTTGGAGCTTTACGGAAAACCATACTTGCAAGAAAGAGATGCAAAAGAATTGGCGGTAGGACTGTTTTCAAACTATTTACTCTCCATTAGTCTCCTGTCAAAAAATGGATTTTTTGTTAATTTATTAATTTCTTTTCAATCTCACTGTATTTTATCGGACCAAAAACGGTAAACACGATGATTGTGTTCTCTGTTCGACTGCATAGTTACTTATAATAATAACCCAAACAAAGAGACAATCCACAGGTAAGTACCGATAGTTTAAATACTACTTTCATGGTGATTGTTTTCATAAAGGTTGATCTTAAAATTATATAAATTTAGATTAATAACATGCAGTAAATACTCCATTTCCCATTCATGTATAAGATAAAAAGGTATTGTGTACGTGAAAATGATACCATTTCGTATAGGGCTTGCACAAAATCTATCGACAAGTGGATAATCTTTAAATAGGTATAAATAAATATTTTTGTTTTACTTAGATTTCATCATATTTTGCCTTTTTAGTTTCCGATACAACTTGTAAATACATTGGACAGAAAGTACATTAGACTGTTATAAAGGTGCATCTTTGGCTTTTGAATATTATTAGCTCCTTAGATTGATAAAATTTGGCGAATTTTATATCTGTTATTATTTTCATATGACAATATCCAGCGAATATGATATCATATTTATTTACTAATTTTAGTACTTCAAGGTTTCCTGTAAATGCAGTTCAAATAGAAAAATGGATTCGAATGTTGAACCAGATAGGTAGGTTCCGTTTACGAACTCACTGACATCTTGTTAATGAAGAATCTATACCTACAAAATTTGTTGGCTAGTTCATTTCCGAAGGCAATAAGTTATATTGATTTACATCAAAGAATTAATTAAAACCAATAAGTATTATTATTATTGTCTCCTTTAGTACTTATTAGCGTAGACAAAACGAAACAAAGAGAAGTTATTAGAATTAGCATGGTATTATTAAATAATCAAGAGAACGAATTAAATAATCGAATATCTAAAATATACCAAAAAACCCGTGATGGAATAGTCGACATTCATGTCGACAGTGCAGGGACGTAGATCATTATCATTACTAAAAGTCATTCACACTAGTGTCATTTTCACTCCATGCACATTTAGGTTTAGGTGACGCTATGATGAGATGATTGTTCGTCTATTACGTTTGTATATTATGCTTATGGTATAGACTAATTTCAACTCGAAATATTTGAAGTTTAAGAATTCTGAATTTAAATTCCATTAGTAGTTTCAAAACATTCGATTGTGTCAGACTCCCAGAATTTTTAGCAATTAGCTTCCATTAAATTTACGGAAATACTTCCTACAATGTTACGTAATTATTTAAAAAAAAATGAACATAGAATAGCAATTTATCAGAGGACGTATTTTTCTCTGTAGCTTGCATAGTAACATTATTTGACATAGCATAAAACATTATTTAAGGCGTCGCATAGTGATGATAACGGTACCGTTTAATACTTGCTCTTATCCGACCGTCCTACATGTGTGTGTTAGTACGTACGTGGCCGCTTGCGTATTTACAAAGCCTTGGCCGATAGTATAATAGACAGCGCGGTTCACTATTCACGTGTATTAATAATGTGAATATTTTTTTCATTTAAATAAAAAATATTCATGTATGCCGAAATCGAATACCGAATATTGTCGTGAATACGGGCAGAATAAAAATGAAATAAACCTTACAATTATTCTACTCCTAGTACTGTGCATTCATCGCATTCTGTCGAAATGTAGTTGTCGGGAAGTTTCAGATCTATCGCGTGTGAACTGCACATATTCCTTGTTTATCGATAATCCTAAAGCTCGTCGATAGTTACCGACCAAAAAAGTCGGTTGACAAACGGAGGAGAAATAGAAACTGACCACGTTTGCGTTTTGCTTATTTATATATATAGTTTACGGCCGTGTTGGAAGAGTATGCAAATGGGATTCTTTAACCTACCAATGAACATTAAAAAAGTAAAACGTATATTGAATATTATTTTTAATACAAAATCTACGCAGTTTACAAATTATTTACAGTGCATACAACAATAAACAATGAATTCGGTCAACTGCCACAATCCAAGCAGAGAATTTGAAATTGAGTTCCTTTTTTCTAAAGTTACAAATCTCGCAATAAAATAAAATCGTCTCGTGCGTCAAATATAAACAAGACAGGAAGATACATAACAATATAGTCTGAATTTCTTGATACAAAAAAATATTATAATTACTATCAAATTGAGTATCACATTGAATTAATTATAAGTAGACACTAAAGACGCTATGTAAATGCAACTTTCAGTATCAAATAATGCAAACAAATCAAAGTTACGTTGCGCTAATGGTCACGTCTTTTCATGACGATTAGATTTTGTTTTTGGTTAATATTATGCTGTTGAGTCACATCTTAAAAGACGGACGGACGGAGCAGCCGAGACGGAGAATTGGCAGCCGTACAATAAATTAATTATTTTGTAATATTATATTCGTATATACGAGAAAAATATTGAAAGTTTATGAAAATATTAATTTTAATCACAATATAAAACTCTTTATTAAGCAAATAATACAATTTCATCGTTAGTTTTCAAGTATTGGACAGAGCTTGTTACAATTTATATTTATCCACTTCGGACGCTTTTAGAATCGGGCGACTTCGGCGACACATTGTCATTATCCGAAGGAGGCTCAGATCCTTTTACAGTAAACGTTACATAATATCTTTTATTTCTATCCAGACGCTCTGCAGGGAGCGCTATCAACTGTTTTTCAGTGCCATGAGATACCTCTAGAGTTACGTGGGCTTTTCCCGAACCTGAAGGTGGCTTCGAATTAATTTTCGGTAGAAAACCTTTTGATTTCGTCGAGGCACCTGCTGTAGCTGGTTTCGGCATAGTATGGTGATTCCATCTGTAAGGAACTACACATAAAGTTAGTTTTCGTTTAAAGCTATATTTAATTTTACAGGGAAAGCTCAGTACTTACTATAAGCAGAACATGGAATTCCTGTATAAGCATGGACGGCGTGGAAACAACGATGTGTCTTACTTGTGCATAGACAAGGGTTGTCCGGAATAGCACTCATTTTGTATAACTCGCTCTCACCGTAATCAAAATCAATTGGCCTCTCCGGCAAATTATCTAGATGTCTTTTGCCACTTTTTTGAAGTTTCCTTAAGCTTTCATATAAAAATTTTTCAAAACTGCTGAATGAATAATCTGGGTTACTATAAGGACCCAAACCAACGTTAGCTAAACTGGACTTATTGTACTCATCTATTGCTCTCTTAACTAAAACAGCCTCGTTGGCTTTGCTTGTTCTTATTTGTAATCTTTTTAGTTCAAGTAAGTGCTGAAATATCTTCCTCTCGCAGTAGTACCTAGGATGAAATATAATCATGGAGTGAGTATAGTAACTCATATAGGAACACTTTATAATATAATACAATATTAGTATTGTATAAAAGTAAACGGTTTTGAACATATTTAAATATGGAACTTACCTTCTCATATTAGTTTGAATACGCTGTGTCACAGATCTCATATCTACAGCATTTTTGTCTCCCGGTTTTCGGATAGGAATTTTGCTGTCTGATTTTCCTGAAAACCGACCACTTGCATTCCTTTGTTGATAATATGCATTGAGACGCGGGCTCATAATAAGACGATGAGCCGGTCTTGGACTTGGTTCAAACCCCGAGTCCATCAATCCGCTTGATTCATAACCTCTTTCAGAGTTTTCACTCTTTGATCTAATTGTAGTTCGACTCTTGGTCCTTCCTTTTTTCCGGAATCGTTTTCTACGACCATTGGCTTCAGAATAATATATTTCATTATCACTTACACTGGGCACTCTACCAAATGAATTATCTTTAAAATAATTAGTCCTAATAAGAGTATCCTTATCTTCTTCAACAGATCCATCGTCTGTTCTCGACTTTTTCAGAATTCCAACAGAGATTTCGTTCAACGGAGCAATGTCGGATAGTACTTTATAGCTTTCTGTTTCATATATGCTATTTTTACGACTACTCGTTTGACTGTCCTTAGAAATATTACGAGTGCGTCTTGGAGATGATTGTGACAGTGACAAATTAACGTCAAACTCCTCGGATCCACTGGGTATACTAACTTGCTGAGTTAGAGCTTTCTCCTCAAATACTGTAATTATACCTTTATCAGTAATTTGCTTGCTATCACGAATGCTGCTCGCTGACATTGAGTATTCTTTACTTTTCTCTTCAAAACCTTTTAATTTCTTGTCGAGATCTTCCTCTAATGAAGTGTTTGTCTCTGTTGTTTCAGAATATTTTATCCGTTCGCCCATTAAATCATCTTTATCATCTGTAGCTGCTTCAGAAGTATTTATGTTAATAATTTCATCTGTGTTTGCGAAAGATACACTGGGATACTCTTTAAATTGACTTTGTTCATCTACACTTGGCTTGTTTTGTAATGAAGCGCCTTTATTATTAGTTAATAAATCTTCAGGACTAGATAACACTTGAAAAGATCTTTTACGAGGTTGCTCTGTATTATCGGGTGGCAAAGAACCACTGGTTTGTATTTCAGTACTAGATTTAGTAGTATTTTCTAATTCGTTGTTTTTTTTAACTTGTCCATCAATATCCACGTCCATTCTATTTCCATCTGATTGCTCCAAAATAAGTAATTCCTCGGAATTATTTTTTATTTCTGGTTCAGATGTAACTGACGGTGGTCCACCCTCAATCTGTGGAATATTACTATCTTCCAAAACCTCTTTTGTATCCTCAGAGGTACTAGTTAATTTAGTTTCAGAATCTATCACCGTTTCAGAATTAATAATTTCAATCTTATTATTTGTTTCTTGAATATTGGATTTTTCAGCATCAGACTTACTTTCTTGGTTCAAATCTTTTTGGGATATCACCATATTCGACGCTTCAATAGAAACATTATTCGATGAATCCACTGTCACTGTTAATTCAGAACTACCATGTTGGCTTGATTCACGTTCCATATGGATTTGCGCTTCGGTAACTACCATATTCGTTTTAACAGATATTGTATCAGTCTCAGTTTCACTGTGAGTTTTACTTCTAGTTGTTTGGACAGATTCAGGATCTATAGGAACTGGTGAAGTGACAGCGAGTACAGTTTCAGTTACATCGGTAGTTGGAGCATTTTCTGTACTTTTATATTTAATAATGTTTACGCTGTGTTTTTCATCGTCATTTTCAATGTGTATTGATGTTTTTTTCCCTTTATGTTTAGTACTACGCCTCTCAGTAGATTCTGAAGTACTACTGTCGTTGCTTGTACTTGATCTCCGTTTACTGCGCTTGCGATGTCGCTTATATTTTTTTCTTTCTATATAACTTTGTGTATCTGTAGAGCTTTCTGAACTTGAACGATATCGTCTATTATGTTTAGCACTACTTTTGCTTCGTCGCGATGGTTCACTTTTTGATCTACATTTCTTTTGCTTGTCCATCTTTTTGTGTTTGCGTCTATAGCGATCTACTTTTTCATATTTTTCAAATTCTGTATCATATCCATCACTTAAACTCTTTTGCTTCTTAATCATTTTTTTTCTTCTATCATAATATCGAGCGGGATGTCTCGCTTCATACTTATTTTTACTCGTCTGAATTTCTGATGAAGTTTCACTATTGGAATTACTATCACTATCTTTAACAATTCGTCTTTCTTGCGCAGGACTTGAAAGTTCAACAACTTCACGTTTTTCTATCCTTATCCTATCACGAACATCAATTTTAGTACTTGTAACTTTTCTTGTAGGTAATGCAGTAATGTGGGCGCCATCAATTACAATTTGTGTATTTGAAAGTTTTGAAGCTGGCAATCCACCATGCATTTGTAGATATTTTGCAGTGGATCTATGACCACGACTTGTGGCACAATCGAGAGGCGTTAAAGGATCATTTTTTGAGGATCGTGTCACAGGATTAACATCAGCACCTCTGTCTAATAATAAACGACATAAATCTGCATTGTCAGTAGCGGCAGCAATATGTAATGGAGTGCGACCCTCGTGATTAGTTGCATTAACTTGAGAAGGCCTTCCATCTAGGAGCCATTTTACTAATTCCCTACGTCCTGACGCTACAGCTTCGTGTAATGGTAAATCGCCTTTTGAATTGCGTAACCACAAATTGGTCCCTCTAGCTCCTGGAAGAGCAATAATATTTGTTAGAAATTATTATGTTTAGTTTGCAGTACTATGTAAGTTTAAATACTGACCGAGAATTCTCACTGTTTCGATTTGCCCTTTTGCAGCAGCCGTATGAGCGGGACTTCTGCCCCGTCGATCTTGCCTATGTGCATCTGCTCCGTGCACCAACAACGCTGAAGTAGCATCAGCATGGCCTAAGGCTGCTGCGTAATGTAATGGAGTACAGCCGTGTGTATCTGCCACATCAACGTGAGCTCCGCATAGACCCACAAGGGTCTCAAGCGCTTCTGTGTGGCCTCTTGCTGCGGCACAGTGAAGCGCTGTGAGTCCATCTCTGTTTTATTTTTTAGAAAAGACATATTTCTAAAAAAGATTTATTTGAAATACAGAGCTACTTGTACGGTTAGAACGGAGTGTGATATTATAATAACAGTAATTTTATAAATGAAGTAACTTAAAAACCAATACCCCTGCCAAGCGAAGCATTACATATATTGTTAAAAATTATATTAATATATAATATATCTCTAATAATATTGTAATCGTATCTAAGCACATGTTTCCTTTCATTCATTTAGACCCGAGTACTTAGACAAGTATAAAACAGAAACTGGCATGATTATTTATTTATTAATTTCATTAATCTATAGATACTTTAATATCTTAAAGGAAGACATTTGCAGTCAAATTTGATTTTATAACGGTCCTTCTTAGTAGAAAAAATCAAAAAATTGTAGATTAGGAAGGAATAATGAATCACAAGATTTTTGGAAACAAGAAGCTTCCCGATCAGGGAATGTGAAACATTATATCAGCACTTTCGAGCGTGACATGTTAAATCACTTGACCTTGTTATTATTTATAGTAGTCAAGAAGCTGTGTAACTTAATTAATAAACAACCTGTCGGAGTCGTCAACGCTTGCTCCCGCCTGGTGCAGTGCTAGCACGGCTGCAGCCGAGCCGGCGGAGGCGGCCCACAGTAGAGGCGTGCGTCCGTCCGCATCCCGCACCTCCACACGCGCACCGCCCTCCTTGACCAACGCTCGAAGTACTTCCAGTGCTGCCCCACGACTCTACGAAAAACGGATTTGTTGTCCCAAATTTTTTTCAAAGTCAAAGAAGTTGGTTCATTCGAAATGATATATTGACGTTTCGTCTTAGGATCAAAATGATGGATCTTACCCGTGGTTATAAGTCGTGATTTTTTAAATTGTTTCTGCAAAGGTCAAATCGTTTCATGTTTTACTCGACAATTATATTCTAAGCACCCAATGCGTCGACATTATTGTTCATGTGAAGTTTGACATTGAGGATCTTAGTACTTGAAATATCCCATTACGAGTGTCATTACTTTTCAATTAACTCCTTACTTACTTATAATTAATTATTAATAATATATATATATATATATACTTATAATAAGTATTAACTATCTTTAATTATATGACAATTTTGTTTATATAATGAATGTTTATAAAATCTTGTAAAAAATGTATATAAAAAATTGAATTACTAAAATATTCTCACTGTTATAATAACCCAATTTATAACTTGTCAACACTTTGTACACGGTCAAATTTTGTCAATTGGCTAAAAACTAATGAGTATCGTTGTTGCCGCTACTAGGGTACGCTTAACCTGATGGTCCCTGGCAGTGGGTGCGCCGCACATCTGGGCGGCGTAGTGCAGCGGGTACCCGCCGTGTTGGTCCGGCGTAGCCGCATCCGCGCCGGCTGCCAGCACCGCTCGTAGCGCCCCCACCTCGCCACATACTAACCAACCGATCAACACATTCCCTTTAAATTGGCATTTTACCGTTGTAGAGATCGGTTTTCTTTGTTTCATGAATTAAAGATAGAAAATTAATTCAATTACTCCAGTAAATACACAAAAATAGTCAAACTTTTGTTTATTAGCTTCTTAATAGAACAAATCCATTTATTGGGATATAAAGTATGTTAGATCTAGCTTTAATTGGGTGCGACAACATAAAAAATTAATTCATAAAAGTTATTCTTTCATCGTAGGTAAAGTATTAATTATTCATTAAAACAACTAATTTTGTTTGTCTACAAATAATGCACCTGATAAAATCAGAGTTTCCGCCGAAACTGAGTCATCAGTAACAAATAAATAGCGACCTTTACCGGCCCCGTTTCTTCGAAATGTTGGCTTTTAGATAAACGGTGCTACCCGGTTCAAGGGCTCGGCCTTGCTCCCCGCTCAATAACTGACCCGACAGACGTGTACGATCGGCCGACCCCTTTCTCTCTGCTGCCTAACAAACCAACATTTCACATTAACCACAGCAACGAAATACCTACCATGTTGCAGCAACATATTATATGAGTAATAAATCAACGGCATACGAAAAACGATTTATGTGTTGTTTCACATTGTGACAATTTGGTATAAATCTTGACGTAATTAATCATAACAAATAAAGGTAGCTTTGGAGAACTACAAGGTCGACGCTAGCCGACACATCTGACTGATACACAATTCAGAAGTTAGAATGGCCTCGAATTACATTGTTCATAATATCGATGAAGGCTAACCCTGGGTTCGAGTTGTTTAAAACCTCTAATAACAAGGTAGTTTAGGCGTAGATTGTTATATGATGCTTTTAATGCTTTTAAGATTTGTTTTAATATTTAATCCTAGATCTAGTAAATATCAAAAAACTATATGTAATTATTATGTATTGCTTTAATTCAATAGCTACGGTACATACTTTTAAACTTTTACTTCAATGAGCAATACAAAGACAAAATATATGTTTTATATTAAAATTATATTTATAGTTAACTTCAAACGGTTTTTAGACTCGGCGCAGTTCTTTTTAAGAAAATTGGATATTTATTACTTTATTATTTTTTTTTTATTTATTATTTATTTTTTTTTATCTACTCTACCGCTAGCATTGTAATCATCCAGTTCGACACAAAAACTTGCTAATGAATGAAAGAGGAACAACGAGCCTGTTTTGTTTATTAGCAAAATTGATTGGGTGATTGGCACAAATTGTAGGAGAAATGCGGGAATTAATCGTTAGCGTGCGAGAGGGCCGTCAGATCGCGCTATGTGGCGATACCGCGATGTCCGCGATAACCGCGAGCAACCGCCGCCCGCGGAGTGACACCACAGATAACAACTCACTCCCCGAGGAAATTTAATGATCTCCGATACCATATGAACCTCGATTCACCGCTAGCACAAAAATAAAACCAATTGATTATAAATTCTTGAGCTTTGTTAAGCTAATAGCTACAGAGTAATAACAACTACGCCTTTGATGTCCAAAGATAAAAGACGCTATCTACAATTCTAGATATTATGATGTCATTTCGGCAGAGTTATCAGACGACACAAAATAATCGATATTAATATTATAAAGAGAAGGTGCCAATTTTGTGTATATGTATATGCGGAAAGTAAGTAATCTCGGGAACCACGGAACCTACTTAAAAACTTCTTTTACCATTTGAAAGACGTTATCCCGGATGGCTATATATCAAGAGTATATTTATGTACAATTAATTGTTGATACCGAACGAAGTAGGGGAGAGCCGCTAGTATTAAAACAAAATAAATAATTGTAGTGCGGGTAGTGCACATAATATGTATTACACCGCGCTTATCCTCCTCGACGTTTTAGCCGAAACTCTAACACAGAGTAGTATTAGAGTAGGTACGTACGTACTAACTCTGAAACGCTTGAAAGATAGTATATTCTTCGTTGTTGAATATATTATTAGTAAAGACGTGAGCTCAACTTAGAAGCAGATGGTAGTCCCGTAGTCAATTGGAAGCAAAAAATATGCGTAAGTATGCTGTAATACATCCGATATTTTTTTTAATTTTTAAGCATTGATGCCTACTACGTTAATTTACATCGTTAGAATCTGCATTTTTAACTATCAAGCGACCACGGAGTTTACACGACAGAGTAAAATGGTCATTAAAAAAACATAAAATCAATTTTAATGTTGAATAAAGAAGAATTTATTCCGAAAATGTGTAAACCTAGTACTTCATTTTTGGTCAGCATCTCATAGTAACCCATACAGAGGAGAAAACTAAACATCACGTGGCCTATCAGCCCATAATATAATTAAAATGATTAATTATTATTATAATTAAGCAATTATACATATGTACTTCATGTCTATCTTCATACAGAATAATGTACGTATCAAATAGTAAAACAATTTTTTCAATAGATACCGTAGTTTCGGAGATTGCCATCCGCATATACACAAATTCACAAAATTCGCATTCTCTCTTTAGAATATTATTATAGATAATAATATAAATTCTCTGTCCGAAAGGATGATTTTAATCGGCTGATAGGGTAGGGTATACTTATAAAAATGCTATCGACCTAGTCAAACCAAACAGAGGTTTCTCGCCTGGAAATATCGACACAATGAAATGAAAAGGTTTAAGATCATAATATTATCATGTGATTACATCTAGTAAACTCCATGGTTTAGCTTTATTTTACTACATTTTAGTTAAGTATTTTTATATCAGATAAACAGGAATACTATATGAATATACAAATAATATTAATTTTTACACAATCATGTACATAGTACCTATCAGTACCAGGCTTGTTGTGAAATAACATTGCACTTATTATTTATTGATAAAATCAATGACATCGGCTACTATAGAAAATCTCATCTACACAAAAAGGAAAAGCCCAAACACAATACTGCTTTCTAAATTCAGCATCAGCTCGATGTCATCAGGTAACATAGTACAACTCATGAAGAAATACGAATAAAAAACAAACAATGTACCATGTTTTTATAACGAACTAAAAAGCATAAAATTTTTCTACTTCCTTTTTCACTGTCATTGTCATTGTCATTCACTTCTGAGCTATGGTTCAAATTTTAAGTATCTAGCTCATCGTGAAGTGTTTTAAAATCAGTTACAAAATTCCACTTGGACAAACATTTGGACAAACATACAAGAAAGCGAGTTAATGAAAAAAACATGGCAATAATAACATGGTAAAAATAAAAAAGGTCCGACGTCAATTATGTAACGTTAACAACTGAAGATATGACTCCATAACTACCTTCCGTGTGTATCAGCAGATCGATATATTTGGCTATTTTAAAATGGAACCATTACCGTGGTGGAGCAAGCGCAGAGCGATAGCGATAGAGTATGTAAGAGGTTTCGATTTGTATTAGCAGGAACGCTACGGTTGCACCCAATTTTTAGATGTAATTGTATGGATTATAAAAACAATAGGTTCCTAAAGAAACATATACATTTACATGTAAAAATACATACCGACACAGTTAATGCAGTTAAACTATTAATTCGGTTTCCCTTTTTCTTAACCGACTTCAATTTTTTTTTTATATTTTTATTATTTATATTTTTATTTATATTATTTTTATTTATATTTTTCAAAATATATTTATTTTTTTATGTATGTACAGCCGTGTTTATGAAAGGATCCATCCTTCCGTAAAAATTGGCCTTTCAAAGGGTAAAAGAATTTTTCAAATAAGTGCGCGTGGTTATTGAGATTGCCCTCCACAAACACACAAACTCACAGAATTCGCACTCGCTAAATTTTAGTATAGATCAGTAATCGTAATAGTAATCGTCCTCGCTTCGTTTCAGGAAAACTACGCCTTACTCTTAGGAAAAGCTCCTCAATTGTTTTAGGACTGGGTTGGATTGGTTCTGTTTACTAGAAATATATTTATTTATACCTTTTTTATTTATGGAAGGATTGTAAAGGAATGAACTTTAAGTATTAAGTGATGCTTACTGCAATACATTAGTGAAAACTATAACGAAATCGATTAAGCCGTTTCTGAAATTAGCGCGCAAAAACGCAAACAAAAAAAAACCACAAAAATTCTTACTTTTGTTTTGGATTCTATTACATTAATAAAGGCCCCCAATAGTAGTTGTCCTCATTCATTCCTTCATATACAGAAAGCGATCAGTTAAAATTTTATTATATGTACCTATAGATTCGAGTCATAACGAGAACAAAATCATGAATTGCGCAATTACCGCAATTCTGGTAAAATCAACTCCTTAAAAATAAAGGCTGTTTTTCCAATGCCACCATACTACAAACTTGCCTTTAGCATGTATTTATATATGAATATGATGATGGATCGTACAGTCGCACCTTGTAAACAGTATTGAGGCCTTTGTCTGTCTCACGCGAACGAATGAACGTAATAAAAGAAACAAGCCGATACGTACATATTACATACATATTGAAAAAACCACCTACATTATCTCAACGAAATATTGCACTTGGGGAATGGTGACATATGGAGATATCGACGATTACCGGTCTCACGACCACACCGGGCCATTAACAAAACGAGGGGCAGAAAACGAATCCGTCATGACAGCTACGAGTGTACTATTAATCTTTGTTCTAAGTAATCAAGTAATCTCTAGAATACTCATCAATTTATCTATATAATTATAACATTTAAATCTAGGATCGTTGTTTTAAGTTACATCAACATTTTTATAGAACGCTCGGAAATAATTATAATCGGAAACTAGTTATATTCCACTCACCAGTAGCCCAGTGCACAACCGTGTGATGCTCGTCATCCTGTGCGTTAACGTCAGCGCCGGCGGCGAGGAGAGTTTGCACGAGAGGGACATTCCCGTGCACGACCGCCAAGTGCAATGGTGTGAGTCCGTCGGCGTCACGCGCATTGGCCAGCGCCGGCGCGGCCATTAGTACGCGGTCCGCACACGCTGCCCGCGCCGCCTGGGATGCGCCCGCGCCGCTTGACGCGCAGTAGTGCAGCGCACAACGGAGCCCCCGGTCTCGCACCCGCACCGACCCCGGCTGCGTAAGGCGACCACATAGATATAATAAAAATGGCAATAATTCTACCATTTACTTTTAATTCCCTTACCTCTCTATCGAAATCGTCCAATTGACAAGTTATGGTAAAATTTCTCAAGACTCGAATAAAATTACCTCTGAATAATTAAAATAACCTCCGAATTGTATCCTGATTCCGTAAGTCATAAGTTGTTACAATATGTACTAAGAACTACTATCGGTAGATACCTATAGTTACATTGTTACTCAAAACTCCAGAAACGCAACCGGTATGCTATTCAGACATAATCGATGTGAAAAGTTTGCTACTGTGGGCCAATTCAGTCTATTGATTGAGTTTTGTAGTATTTTACCCGCTCGGCAATCTCACTTTACGCTATGTATTTCTGTGAAAGCATTCGGTGTGATAAGTTTTGTCGTCTCACGCTACCTTTGCCCAACTTTGTAACTATCGAGTATTAACTTTAGTTAAGTTGACGTGATGTCGAACATATAAATATAGTATAATAGAAAAATAGAAGACAGTTTCAATTATCGTATTGATTTCTTACGACGAAACTTTTAGTAGAAATATTGGCAGAAACATTTAAGCGTAGTCTGGCAAGTTGTTTACAAGGCGATGGCTGGGCTCTCGGTGAAACATCGCGTGCTCAGCCAAAGTACTGAAAACAACGCTTTTTATTTAATATTTCCATTCAATTATCGTTATGACATGTTTATGATTTTATAATGAATTATATACAATTATATTGCTTCTACAAAGTAACTTAAAAATTGAGCTCCTTCAGTGTTTCTTATTACTAAAGTAAACCTTAACTTTGGAGGTTAATTCATTGATGGGTAAAAACTAAAAGCAAAGGAATATGAGCGTGGGTGTCAGTAAACAGTTTTATCGAAAACAGTGCTACAAGTGAAATTTTTAATCGTGTGAATCAACTCACATCCTTGTTGAGTGACTCGACGACCCCCTTGTAATCGGCCTGTTGACAAGCATACATAAGGGGCGTACAACCCTGGGGTAGCGGTACATTCACATCGCCCTTTTTCGTGCCGTCTGCTTTTTCTCGTTTGATCTTGGTGCTCTTGTCGAGAAGGTCACCCTTGCGCCTGTCTTTAGGCTTCTTGAGGATGCTCGGGAAGGGCTCGCCCCGGCTGCTGGACGCGCGCTTTTCCATAACAAATGTGAGGTTAGAGCGGCGTGCGTGCCATGTGTGAGGCGGGCCAGGCGCTGCGACGAGCGGGCGCGGAGGGCGCGAGGCTCCGACTGACCGAATGGCGCACACTGCCCGCTGCCCGCTCGGACAGAGGTGGCGCTGGGCGGCCGTACGCAACGCCCTACCGTCCCAGCGCCCTACCGCGCCTAAACTTGCTTATTGCACTAAACCAGGTCATCGTCTCGTGGATCGAGTCGGGCTTGCACTAAACCAGGTCATCGTCTCGTGGATCGAGTCGGGCTTAATGTGTCACAAACGACTTGATTGACACTATTGTTAATTATACTAGCTATATGTACGGAAAGTTGAGCTAATTTATAATATATTCATAAAATAGGTTCATCCCATATTAATTAATGGACAGTGTATATATATATTCTAAAGATTCATATAGAACTTTGATTTTAGAGTCGGCATTTGAAACAACAAATAAATTGACATCGTATAAACAGTTCTATATTTAAACTAAAATTAATTAATTTATAGACTTCGACTTCTCAAATAATGTTGCGTTACTTCTTAAGCTATTGTTGAAATAATGCAAACTTTCCTCAGATTACCAAATGCAATGCTGAAAAATGCGGATGCACAAGTTATTCTAACAACAAAATAAGTATCTCTACGACGATTAAACTTAATCCGTCCATTCATCCATGCCTATAACAGTCAGCTGTGCACACGCTTAAGAAATACTTTTGCACCTCAATAGTTCGCATTAAAAGGAAAATAAAAGTCATAATTGAACCTAAATCAAGTCTGAATGATAGCTGACTTGATAGAATTATGTTAAAATTATCAATGTGATCAAAGAAATTACTCTAAAATATTTATATACGCGACCAGGTTGTTTACTCTTTACTTAAAAATAGGGAATTACACAGAAACAAGTTTCAAGTATTCGATTTATTTAACACGGCTGTTTTCGTAGTTTACACTTATGATTTGCAACACAAAAAACTATCATGGTTATAAAATGTCAACGTCACAGATAAAGCTAAGTTTTTTGTCATGTTTTATTTTTATATAAATGATGTTTTAATTAATAGGTGATGTACCTAAATGACTAATGAAAGTCCCGGAGTATAACAATTTAACTGAGCGAAAAGCTTTTGGTGTACCTACTGTAACTTTTTTATCACGACTCAACCAAATAAACGTTGAAACGTTGGAAATAACAGAAAATTAAGATATACGTGTATGTTAATTAAAAATTAAACAAACGATACATATATATTTTACCCAAATTTGAAAAAGTTTATTAAATTTTTTGAAATAATATATTGACCTAGCTCGTTTTGAAACATCTCTTTTCGATCCACAACTAGAGAAGTAAGTTAATAATTTCAATGCCGTTATTACTGTGAATTTTCAATTATGTAAATATATTCTCGGTTTACTGATTGATTGATCGATGATGGGTTTACCTCAAAAACATGGATTAAAACGAAAATTACAATAGTTAACAACGAAAGTTAACATTTATATTGACATACCGCAATAACAGCAATAGTATTAATTACCTTGTTTTATATATTCGATTCAAATAGCATTCAGGAGGTCCACTAACTCAACCCTCAAGAATACCAACCCATCCGTAATGACCTATGAATAGAACAACGATCCTGTTTGAGGTTACTTTATTCGTAGCTATTAGGTCTATACGTAAAGGTTGTTGTTCTATATCGAAAAATATAATTAGAAATAATATATTTAGTTATTCTAAGTATGTACGTATTATTACTATTGATGGCATTTTAGAGGAAGTTCTTTGACTCCTGTGCTAAAAAAATATTCTAGGAGCAAGAAACAATAAAGTCAGTAGATAGGGATTGATTTTTTTCCTAACTGGAAATCAATTGAAGCAGGGCTTAGGCAGTGCGGTGAGGGACGGAGCACTTAAAGTCGCACCTCGTCTAAATTGGCGACTCTGTGATGTGATTGTCTGTGCTGGATCGTTGTCCTGGATGCAGCTGTGGATTATAACACATCCCGCGTTTGTCTAACGCCAATACACATCTACAGCATTTTTCTGGCCTATTACACGAAGCTTTAGTGTATAACACCATCACTGAACCACGAAATAATCACTAGTCCAATCTTTCGGGTCAACTTACATGTGGGTCAAATTTATCTCGATATATCTAGTTTCTCGATGGCTTAATCGTTATGATGAACGCTTCCGATCAGGGGTGGCTCTAGCTCGTGTAGCGCCCGTGTGCAATGAAACCCTGGCGCCCCCTAGGCC
>PDGT01000039.1:1824897-1858773 GCA_003671415.1 Megathymus violae | reverse complement strand
ATAACTAATAACTTTGCTGTCGTAACAAGAAAGTTTTTTCATATTTCAACAAGCTATTGTTCAAGTTATTGGTCATATCATTGTTGTACCATGATGGTCCAAGACGATGCTCTTAGCTGTCTCAGGGAGCGCCGGCGCCCGTGTGCATTGCACACCCTGTACTATAGGTTTAGCCTCCCCTGCTTCCGATAATCGTATTATGTCAATTTTTCATCATTGATGATAGTTGCAATTCAGAATTTCTTAATTATTGTGCCGGTTGAGCAAATTAACACAGACCGCGATGTACTACGTATACAGATAGCCTTAAATTCATACGATATCCATTTTTCGAGATCTTTAACATTTCCATTTTAACTCAAATTAATTAACAATGTTTTTTTTATTTATACAGAAATTCTGATGTTTGTGACGGATTTTCGGCGATGTCTGAGGCTCGTTGATCAAATCAAATTTCCAGAACGGAAGCATAAAAATTAAAAAGACCTACCTACTATCGTGTGTTCGTTAATGGTGCGCAATCCTAACACAACATTGATTCTTCTAGTTGTAACTGCAAGGCTGGACACGAAGGTACTCATATTCGAAAATAACACGATATTTTAATTTTTCCAATACCAGATATTAAAATATATTGACTTTGTCCAAAATTTTAACTATACCTATACCTGCAATAACTACTCCATATCGGGTCGTGCGAAACGGTTTGACATTTCTATACACTAACAATAAAAACCTTGTAGTGTCCTAGAACATTATTGTTAAACATATAGTTGACCTTACATTATTCAAAATCTGCGTCAAGGTTAGCCGAGTTTGATGGCGACTCGAACTTTACTGGAACAGTTATTACAGTTATTAGGTAGCCATTATGTTGTAAGAAGGCTACTGCTTCTAGCTATAACGTGTTATGCGGGAAGTGATGCGTGACGTCATACTGACACGCCACCACCCCGATGGTAATCACACCATGACTTACGGCTCCACTTAGAAAAGTATTCGCGCGTGTTCCCTCTAAAGGCAACTCTGCAAACTACGTGTAGATAATTCACAATTTGTTTAGTTTCACGCACAAAAGACAAAATAGATTAAATCACGTAATAAATCGGACCCATAATACTAGATATATTGTTACTCGTATTTTCGTACGAGCTTTTATTTGAATCGGATAATAAAATGAATTTCAAATATAGATAAAATCATGTGTTATCAAATTATCACTCAATTATCAAAATAGTATGTGGTATGTAGGGAAACATCAAGATTGCTAGAATAAGTTAATTAAATAAACACTTTGTACCTATAATTCGTATAAAAATACATTAATGGTAAGCAATCACTCGACCGCTTTCTTTGGAAAGTAAAACAAAATGGTTTTTTTCATTTCCTCTAGATCTGAATTAGGGGTGACCCACTACCCTCGATTTACGATTGGTTACGAAAAAAGCATCCGGGACGGATTTGAATATTCCAGCAACAAACAAAGATTTACTTAGACTATATGAATAAATACAATACAATGTTACTATTAACTAAAGATATTATTCTGACGTATCCGATATACTGATAACAACATTATGGCATTTAATAAAATAGACGTAAATAAATAAGCTTTTATGATTCTATACAACTCCTTGCCACAACCCACGTTCCAAATTAAACTGTATACCGGCATAATCTAATCATATTCTAGCTTTATCTTTATAAATTTGTTTTAAAATTTCGTTATAATAATTATTAACTCCCAGTTCAAATAGTCTCCCATAATGAGTTATGTGATAATATAGATGTGTAAAGTGCCTGCTCCAGCGATGTTCGTCACACTTTTACGCAAATACTTAAAGACAAAAATCTATAACGGGGACGAAACTATATTAATGTAATTAATTTGTAATAGAACACTTACCCCGTTAACCCACTGTCATTGTTCCTATTATAAATTTAACACACGTAATTAGTAATACAAATATTATATAAATAACTAATCGACCTGCGCGAAAATAAAAGGACTGCACTGAAAACCAGCAGCAGTGGTTCTTGATCGATCCATCGCATATACTGAGGGCAGTCCTTTTTCGTCATATATGTACATATTTATTACTGTACTGTAAATGTATTAATTAGTGTAAGTCCTTATGACGGGACACATGTTTTCTTTCTTTCTTTCTTTCCTTCTAAATATCTTTGAATATTAAAATATAAGTAGGCTTTATTAAAATATAAGAGGCAAATATGTTGTGCATCGGAATGATTTTGCAATATGGGGAAGTCAGAGAATAGCGCGTAGACCGAGGTGAATGATACCTACAAAATTGGAAATTGGACTTAACACTATTTAACTGTCCCGATTTTAATTTACAAAATATTTTTTCTTAACGTATATAATAACTAACTAAATCAAAAATATTCAATGTTGGAGCAGAAAGGAAATTTTAAATTTTCATTCTTCAATTATTTCATATTACAAGGATTACTATAATCTAAAAAAAAAAGAGATCAGAGATTATTTAAAACAAAAAAGACTCATCAAAGTGTCCTTTACTGATACATGCATCAAATTTACTTGGCAGAATGAAGCACTCAGACAGGTTTGGCCATAAGTGAACGACCTGGTTACAAAACTGTGAGCAAGACTATCTGTCCGTTCGTTTTAAAATATCTATAGCGCTTTAAAGATTCCATTAAGCCGTAGGTCTTGGACCCTGCCATTAGATTGCAATCGCTTAGCCATATCGGCTTTTAACTGGTACTAGAACTTTTGAAACTTGTTTTCCCAGCCAACGTCTCCATCAATACATTGAGTATTCTCCAAATCTCAAAATTTTGAGGTGAGATCCGAGACCTGCGATAAACTAATATTGGTTTACAAGCAATTAAATTATCTTCAGTCATGCCATGACTTTATTAACATACTTTAAATCATAATTCACTATAAAGAACTTATTGATTACAAGAGACATTAAGAGAATAACGCTTTGTTACCTTCAAATTCGAAAGCAAATCTAATTCCTTTGCTCAAAGCTCAATCAATCAGGGTCTGTGTTAAAAAAAAATCGTTGAATAACGAAGCAATTTGTTTAAGTCATCGATAAGATTTTAACACGCGTTTCTTATAGGTAACATACGTGAAGCATGTGAGGTAATTATATTAACTATAAATTAAACGAAATTATAAGTAAACTAGGCCGTGTGCCGACCCAGTTCTTGCCTCACGATATTTGCGTTTTCCAATGTGTGCAGCCAAGATGTTGACGAACAAATTCAATGCGTAACGGAGCAGGAGACAAAGGAAAATGGTGAAAACATGTTTTTCTTTCAAATATTACTTACAAATACTATTAACGTATCTTCGTTTCTTAAAAAAGCGATCGATTTGTCTTAGGATTGAGAAAAATTTTCATCGACCGTTGAGTATGGCTGTTCGTTGAGACTAAGTAACTCAGTCTGAGAAGTAACTAAATTTCCGTTGGAAGTACACCGAAGTAGCTCCACTTCTGTTCTAGCCAATTAGCCTTGTAACACTGTTGCAATTTGAGACTAAAATATTTTATGTAATTTATTTTATATAAATTATTTTATATAATATTATTTTATATAATATAATTTATGATGACGATAAGCTGTGGACAAACATCTTTCAATCCTTCCATCAAAATGTACTCTCCGTCCATTAACTGAGAAATTCTAAACAGCCTATTAGCAAATTATTATTTTAACATATTTGTAATGGGCATTTTTAATTGTAACGAAAAATCGTAATTAAATCTTATAAAATAGTCTCTTTAAAATTTTAGGTTTTGATTTTGAGATATTTAGGAAATAAAAATATTCATACTGACGAACGTTGCTTAAAAAAATTGTACGAATTGACAAAAGTTGAATTGTTCTCTTTAACTTTTAAGTAAATGCTACGCATAAGTCGCTCTCATTCGTGTGTGAAAGAATGGCAATATTAGATACAACTAACCTGTGTTTTATTTTTGTCTACGCCGGAATAATTCCATTACCGGCAACAATCTAAATATTTTATTCCCACGAAATAAATTTCTAACGTAATCTGGCAGGAGTCAAATATAACATTTTAATGAGTCTCGATATTAATGACAAAATATTTTAAAACATGAGTAGCAACCCAACCAAGCCTCTCATCGAGTAAATATGTTTTATATTAGAATACTAATGAGTGCCTGCGAGTTCGATCTACTGATAAATTGAATCACATTTATATAATTGCAACTAATATATAATTCTGATGAATCTCAAGTTCTTAACTAGAATGATTTCGGTATTTCCTTAACAAACAATGCAAAGAAGTTATGTATACCTCACTACATAGTAGATACTCATATGTATATTGTACTTTTACGGCATCAGGATGGAAGTTGGAATTAAATCCCAACGCATTTCCTCAGTACTCGTTTGTATTAAAATTACTACACCTGAAGACAGTTTACGATTGATATCCATATAGTGAATTGGAGTGTAATAAACAATATCAGCACATTAAACAATTTACTGATTCAAAATCCGGGGAACTCCTAAGCCTCATAAGTATGATACTTTTGCAGACCACGAAATTTAATGATAATATTACGCGTAACCTCGAAACCTTTGGTTACATTGGGATGAAGAATTTCTATATTCGTAAAGAAATTTAAGCTTTAGCTTAAGGAATTTAATTAATTTAAGCTTAAGGATTTGCATAGTAACAGCCAA
This sequence comes from Megathymus violae, assembly GCA_003671415.1. Classification (NCBI taxonomy): domain Eukaryota; kingdom Metazoa; phylum Arthropoda; class Insecta; order Lepidoptera; family Hesperiidae; genus Megathymus; species Megathymus violae. The sequence goes on along the minus strand of PDGT01000039.1, from coordinate 1,854,057 downwards.
CACACGAGCAGACAGACGACATCCTGGTAAGTGGTCGCCGCTGTCTATGTACATCTGTAACCCAAGGGCCATTATCAGCCCTTTACCAGTCAAAAACAAAAAAGTAAGAAAACGCTTCTTGGTAACTGGCTTTTCAGCATTACAATCAAAACACTTAAAATAATCTCGGTTTATTCTTACAAGGGAAGTGGTTGCCATGCACCTAGCTTAAAAACTTTACTGACATGCTATTGAGTACTCGTATCTTAAAGTGATATAACCCAGCGACCTCTAATATAAGGAACCTAACGGTATTACCTCGTACGAACGTAGCGATAATAGAAATGTAAGCATCATAGAACTGTTATTAGTATTATATAACGGACATATTTCATTGCCATATATATTAGATAAATATATAAAGCGAAAACGATAAGATTCCGATTTAATCCGATAAGTATCCGATTTTGGGAACAAATAAGTATAAATTGTATATTATAAAAAATATAGCTACGGTTTTTATTTAACAAATTTACATACATAGAGACCACAAGTAAAGTAGTACAAAGAACAAGCATGAGCAAAACCATCTCAAATTAGTTAAGAATAAATTGATTTACCCAATCAAACTATGAAATGAAGGTAAAAACAAAACAATTACAACTTTTGTATATTTCATTCGGCAGTTTCAAGGGTAAAATAAAAACACTATGTAGAGACTTCAACATACGAAATGTAAAATCGAACAAACGTTATGTAATTCGATAAATTAGATGCCACGTAAATTATGTTTACCGTGTTAATATTTTATAGCCAAAAGTAAGATAACCTTGAAAAGGCCAACTACCACAATCTAGATGACCCAACTTGAAGCCATAAAATGTCAAGATTCTGATTGATAACAGTCGCGCTACTTTGTCCAGAAATAAAAGGTGGACCTTTGAGGTCAGATTATATTATTAATTGAAATTATTTCATACTCTACCATTATTAGGTAGGTGCTAATACATTTCCATTTAACAATTATAACGCAAAGAAATATAATTTAGTTCAACAATAACATCAGGGATCTCACAATGGAAATATCATATAGAAATTAGTATCAAATCTCCCTAAAAAAACTAGTAAATGTTGTGAAGGAATTGTAGGCTTGTTCTGTTCCAAACGTACTACGTGGTGCAATTAAGTGTTAAGCCAGCTCTCATTTCTTGAAAGTGTTTCCAACTTACAAATCTTGAAATTAGGTATAAATTTGAAACATTTATTATAGTTTTCGCAGGTCGTATCAAAGAACGTATGACTAAAATACCTACTGAAAATTGAAAAATGTTTGCCCTGGCTTCTGCTTAATAGTGATGGCCAACGGTGGCCAAAGTGGGTCAGCGATCAATCGCGATAGTGAAAAGCTCGCCTTTAGCCATTGTATGGAAATTAAACGATCGGTCTCCGGCCAACCGCTACCAACCCACATCTTAATCGTTATATATACAGCTCCATTTTTATCTGTAACCTAAATTTGTTTCCGACCTCATAATGCTTACTGCACTGAGGGAAAATATAACCATTTTGTTTCAATCTATTCCATTTTACTAAAGGGCATTTCACAGGCATAAAATTTAAGCGGCATGGCTGAAAACGGTTGTGCTGGACCCTGAAATATTGTTGTTATCTTATCGGACATATCCTACGTGGATGGATAACTTTTTAAAAAATGCTTTGTCTCCGTCCCACTCCCGGTCACCTCTCCGGTTTGTCACACTCCAGACAGCAGCACACACGTCGCTTACTGCGTATTCTCGCCACAAACGTAAGTAGTTCACAACGGTGACATGGAGACAAAAAAATATTCATTTCGGTGATTTATTTATATTGTCTATCGTTTATTCATTTCGTTCCAAATTTGTATATTATATGTAATTTATGTTTATATTCATTTGGCTTGTGTTTATTTAACACTAAACAATTCCCTTTTTTAAATTTGGTTTTTTTCTTTTCTTTTTTCATTTCGGAGGATTCGGTGGCCTAAAATACCTCACCGAAATTAAAAATCCCACCGAAATTAATCGAACATAGCTAATTTTATTTACCTATCCGAGATCCTATCTATTTTCTTTTGTTTTAATTTTGAGATTTGATTTTAGAATACGAAATCGGAGAACAGAAGAAAAGAGACAAAAAAGAAAAAAATAAGAAAGACGAAGAAAAGAAATAATAAAAAATTAAAAAATAAATTTGCTTATGATTATAATGTTGATTGTTTTACAAAGAAATATAGAAGTTGTCGATTTGTCCTAATCTTTATATATATTTTGGCCGTATTGGGGTGGCCTAGAATACTTCCCCCAATCTCATGATGGCATAAAAGGGTGTTGTAAGCGGCAACAGAAGTAATCCTGCTTGGTAGGGTAAGGCTTCGCGTAAAGATTATATTATCAGTATTATTATTAAGTCATTAATTTTATTACTGGTATTATTAACTTTTCGTGAAGCCTGCCTAGCTACCGCCCTCCTGCTTGAGTCAGCCGTCAAACGAATCGTCGTGTTCCGGCGGGGGGCTTGAGAGCCAGTTCTTTCTTTCTTACGTTCTCATTTCCTGGCCGACAACGCATCAGTGATACCATTAGTTTTGCTGATGTCCATGGGCGACGGTGACCACTTACCATCAGGTGGCTCGTCTGCTCGTATGTCGGCAATTAATATAATATTATATATATAATACTTTCGTTGGAAAAATTGACTGGTTTCCCGCACAGGAATAACTTATTTTGAGAAAGTTCCCGTATTGCTAAATATATATATTAACATTTTCATCTATTTTCCACTAATTACTATATGTACAGTATCACTAATTATTATAAAAAATCATGTATTAAATAGTAAAACATGTTTTAAAGTTATTTATTTAAAAATATAATATACAATTTAACTTCTGTGTGTGTATTTCATTTCGGTGGCATTCAATCTCATATTTCTCAACAACTATTCATGATATTTAGTGCCAACTAGCGCCCATTTTATAAATTGGGATAAAGTATATACCATTCAACTGTGGACACACATTAAATACATATAGTACACTCTGAGCTGTTCAGGACTGGGTTGGGTTATGGAATATTTCATTGTTGTTTTTTATGATGATAACTACTTAAGTTATCATTGCCCCTGAACTTTCCAACATCTACTCGAAATAATTTCATTCGCGAAGATATGAAAGTAAGCAGATAACCTTTGTCTTATTACACATATAACATCTAAATACTTTCATATTTTGAGGGTAAAAAAGTAAGATATAAAATATTGTTTTCCGTAAAACCGTACGATTAAATAAACTGTTGTCAAAGTTTTATTCTAGAGATGATGATAATGAAAAGAAATATTGTGACAAGCTCATTCGAAAGAAAAGTGAAATACATTCATTCATTTAAAGTGACATCAACAAAATAATAAGGATAGAAAATTCATACAATACGAGTGAAATTGTTTCGAGTCCGGTTACTATTTATGAACTTTATTTTTAGATTACCTACTAGTAATTGAATGTTATATTTAACTTAATTTAAAAGATATAGCCATTTAAATAAAATCTTGATTTAAAAATTATTATATTTCATAGCCTCACAACGTAAGATAACGTAGCGTGACCGCTCTCAATTAAAACATATTAATTAATTTATAGAAGAAACGAGACATAGCTTACCAAATTTCCTGTCGGGCGCCGTGATAATATCTATATAAAACTTATATATTTAACATTTATATTGGTTACATATAATATTTTTGGGACAGAAATATTTTCGGATTAGATTCAAGAAGTAAAGCAGTTATCTATTTACACTATAAACACTAGCATTGACCTTATGTAAATAAATCACAATACAAAGGCATAGACTCGATTGAAATGACACGTGGAATTATACCAAGCGGAGCATCAAAGCATCATGTCACCATGGTGACAGACAGGACGCGTTGTCATAGAAACGGGGCGGTAATACACAAGAAAGGTTAGCAGTCACATATTAGAGGGTACAGGGCAATTAAGGAATCGAAGGATAGTTATAATAATTACACTCAGTTATATTGTTTTATTTATGTCGTCTCAAGCAATGACAATCAAGTGATTTGAACGATGACAAGGCGCACCAGTACACGGGTCTATTCTTATTTAGGAAGTTTGGATCGTACTGCTCCAGTGAACTTGTACAGGAGTTAGTAAAGATCTATAAGTTGAAAATTATTATGCTCTCTGGCAATTGACAGTCCAGATAAGGTGTAACGACTGTTATCTAAGTATAACATCAGTGACCGATGGTTAAACGTTCAGATGCATGAAAAATTTAATTACTAGCAGTCAAAACACACCACCACCGATGCTGTTTTTAAATTTTGAATTAATCTATAAGAAAAAACTCGTTTCAATTATCAAGACTATATTTGGTATAACATTACATTTATCTTTCAATCGTTTTTGGAGTTAACATTTAATTTATTTTATTCGTAGGTGCAGTGTGAAGTCTTCGTCCACGGTGAAACTGTTTCAAGGCCTTTTAAACTTCCCATTTCATAGTAAAATAATAAAACCATATTATTAACTAATAATCAATTACGTAATTAATTAATTACCATATTGAGAAGACGGATTTTGTCATTAGATTCCAAAAACGTACTTTTAATTTATAAGTGTAATTTGTCATTTACTTCCATAAATAAGAACATCATGAGGTAATCTGTGCATGTAGAGGTACCTTAGCCCACCCGTTAGTTCACCAGTGTCTGCGTCAGCGTGACTGTGATAACACAAGGAATTTCCATACCGTTACATAGTAACCATCTTTTTATTTTATGTATAATAATATCTATGGAAGGTAAATGAACGATCTTGATTGAACGTTAATAATGTATGTAGAAGATGAAAACCACGTAATATATTTAGAAGTGATTTATTTTGTATCATTTGCGATAAAAAAAGATCGATATTTATAATACGTTATCAAACACGAACGGTTTCTAGAAAACCAAGGCGAGCTTGCTCCTGTATACAATGTTTCTCTGACATGAGCATGTTATGGGTAAACTTTATGATAATATTTAAGATTAAATTTTCACAATCAAGGAACTTTTGTGTGCTCCTATCGTAACGATTTCTGTATGCTCCTCTTGCTCCCTGGCAGGCACTCGGCGGGCGGTGTTCTAGTGATGCCCGGTACATCTTGCACCTTGGTTAGGCTGATACAGTCGAGGGCTATGTTCGTTGCGTTCACCCATAGTACATCAGCGGGGAACGTTGCCTCACACGGAGTCGTCGAGCCCATCTCCTCGCATCTCCCGTTCCACATAACTAGATTGTCGACCATGCACGGGTTGATGTAACAGGTTGGTATAATTAAATCTTTCGGTAATACCAGGTATTGTCCATCGCTGCACGGTCCCTGTCGGAAGGCCGGCCAGCATGTATCTGTCTTTGGGTGATACAGATGTCCTGAAACCGCATAAACATTGCATTAATAGGTAAATAAAAATTTTATACTTTTTAAAACATTTGTTTTAACAGTGGACGTTTAATTATAAACCTTACTACTTTGTGTTAATGAGCTTCAACCTCTTAGTACTACACTGTACATTACGCGCTTATCTATCTTTCCTCGCGATTGAGGACACCTGGAACATACTTCTTCACGCTGCTGCTATCCGAACTTAGAAAGTTGTTATACTACCCAAAGCCTTTCTAAAGGTCATAAGTACTGCTCAGACCATCAACCATGCATATAAGGCGCTTAATTACGAAATCATGCCACTAGCGGTCCCGGGGATATGTGACCGTGCAGTAAGTTATCTGAATTGGGAATTTCGATATTGTATTAAAATTTCTAATTGACTTCATAACAACTTCTTTTGTGACTTAGGACTGGAGTAGTTTTGTAGTATAGTAACCAAGGAGTGCTTAATAAAGTTTGAATAATAGGTAACTCCAGCGACATAAAATACTTTGTTTATGTCCAAATAACATCATGTAAAACAACTAGTGTAATTATTTTTATGTTAAGACATTTTTAAATTGCTGTAGCACGCAGTGGTTCAAATGGTACTCTGTTTTTAGGACATCCGGGTTCGAAACCAACATGCAAAAAGTTTTGCGAAATTATGTGCGTATTTGAATTCTTTTGGTTCCGTGTAGGAATAAGTTGTGACAATATCTGCACATCGAGTTCGCAATTATTTTCTTTAAAATGTATGAAGTCTGATAACCCGTCTTTGGCTAGCACGGTGAATTATCAATGTTATACAGACTTAAACCAATGTCTGTACAGTAGTAGGATAGTTATGGATGACGAGTTTTAAATCTTATTTACATGCGTATCTAGTCGAGCTGGTTATTCTTATTAAATACTAGCTGTGCCCCCCGCGACGTCGTCCGCGTGGAATTTAACAAAAAAGTTATTTAGTAGACATAAAAGTAGCCTAAGTTACTCTTTATTACATCAGCTACCTGCCAGTGAAAGTCCCGTCAAAATCGATCCAGCCGTTTCAGAGATTAACCGGAACAAACAGACAGACAGACAAAAATTGTAAAAAATGTTATTTTGGTATATTTACCGTATATAAATTCATATATCTGTAGTAAAAAGCGGTTATTTTAATATTACAAACAGAAACTCCAATTTTATTTATTAGTATAGATTGTAACATGCAACCCTAGAAGGAAAAAATTTGGTATGGAAAATACGTTCTTGTATAATCGAAATAAAGACCCTTATCGGAAGTAACAAACGCCTATTATATGCCCGAAAAAGATTAAGTTTACCTTGACAGTAAGCCATCTTCTGTGGTGAACGGCGCCATCTCATATAACATGAATTATAAGTTACACTATGATCTTAAATTTAACTCACTGTCTCACCGTTACTCGACGCTGACGTACTTAACATCCCACGATGAAAAAAAAACTTTTTACCATTCCTTCATTTATGCTAATTCATAAATTATTCAAAATTTCATTCTATGCAGATATCCTGAGGTTTTTTTTTGATACGTTAGTGGTAAGGAGTGAAATAAAAAATTTTCTTCTTTACCTGGTCGACAATCGCATATCCAATCGTCTTTCTGGTCGCCGGGATAGTACAACTCGTTTTCATGGCACATCGCTGGTAGAAAAACTGGAATGCGATTCTACAATACCAAAAAATAGTATTTTTATATCCATTACAATGTAATATACAATCTTCCCACAATGCCATGCTGGCAGAACAGGGTGTCGTAAGAGGCGACAAAAGCCAGCCTGCTTGGTGGTACAGTTTCGCGTAAGGATTATATCATGTATTAAGTCATAAGTTTAGTTATAAGTAAGGATTATTTATTAAGTCGTTAATATTATTACTGGTATTATTATCTTTCCGTGAGGCCTGCCTGGCTAGCTACCACCCTCCTGCTTGAGTCAGCCGCCAAACGACTCGTCGTGTTCCGGCTGGGGGCTTGAGAGCCACTACCTTCTTTCTAACCTTCTTCTCATTTCCTGGCCGACAACGCATCTGTGATACCTTTGGTCTTGCTGATGTCCATGGGCGACGGTGACCACTTACCATCAGGTGGCTCGTCTGCTCGTTTGTCGGCTATTAACATAAAATATATATATATAAACGGAAGATTAATTATTGTTTGAGCTCCAAACATCTGATCAGAACAATATAGGTATAGATAAACATCTTTCTTCAACAGTGTCCATTCCAATTAAGCTGGCAAAGTTTCCAAAGTATATAAATTAAAACATCCTTTTCAATGAGATTTTAATGTTTTAGATAGACATATTTACAATAGATATAAACTCATTTGCTCTAATCACTTATATCACACAGTCTGAATCAAATAATTAAATGTACGTTTAATGATTTGGACTATCATCATTAAGTAACAAGTTTTTGGCATATTCGTTTTATTAAAATTATAATAAAATTTAAACTCTCAAGACCGACCAAATTTGAACGCTTCCGTGCTTGAGAAGGCACAACATGTTGAAGTTTCTGTTGTTACTTTTAGATCGCAGCCATTCATATCCTAATGCAATGTACACTTTCGTGCGGCACAAGAACTTCTGACATTTGCATTGGTCAAACAACCAATGGAGCAACGTGCTGGTGTATATTCTAGGTCTTCTCGATTAAAAACCGAGCCTCTTGCTTTCCATTGACGTCAAAAGCAGATTTCAAAAGTTAGCGGTGTAGATGATTTAAAACAAAACAGCATAAAAATTTCATTTAACAAGTAATGTTTTGGATGCTTTGTATTACTACTGTATAATTATGCTTCTATTTTGAACAATTCAAAACTTATAGCGCATTTTTTCATTAATATAACTCACAATATCGCTTATGATTGATGAGACGTGATAATTATTAATTCTCTTAATAATACCCATAATATGAATAACGTATCAAAAATATAAATGACTTGATGACTACTATGAATATCGATTATAATGTATACTTAAACCAAACCAGTTCCACAACCGTACGATAGTTTTATCAATCCTTGGTTAGCCAGTTTAAATTATATATGGTCTTTAATATAGACAAAATAATGACACGACGTCTTCGAAGCTTCTTCTTTTAAATGTATAGGCGGTAAACGAATAAACGGCCCACTAGATTAAAACTAAAAGACAAATTCCACTTCTCATCCCATTTTTAAACCTCAACTTTGAAATCCCATTCAATTAATAATCGAAGTCAATCTGCCTACGATTGACTATATTTTTTTTAAACAGATGGTAAAATGTTACTGAAATCGGATATAGGACATCTGCTATAAGCTAGAGAATTTATATTAAGCAGTTAAAAGGATATTTAGTACAAGGAGGTAACCCTTATTTGAAGAAGCCATACAATAATCATACTTCAATTACAACTTCATCAGCATCAGTATCACACAATAACAAAATAATTATGAACGGATTGGAAAAATTAAATAGTGTTTATTCCATTAAAATAACACTAGTAGGTTCCACAGATTTATTATAATTTTTATTAATCGTAATTCCATGATCGATGTTTTAACATTTATCCAATTTAAAATATTATCGATATAACATCGGCAATATAATAAACTTGTTGTTATTGTTTAACCAACCAACCAAGTTCCCTGCCACGTTGTTGACCATTCCAATAAAGTTGTAAAATAATTTCTATTTATACATAACAATTTGTTTAAAACTTTACTTCATTGCCATTAATCGGAATCTTGTAAAGCTATTAAAAATGACTTCGACAAAACAAATTTATTTGATAAATATTATCTAAATTGAACGTCGTTAAGAAGTTAAAAATTACATGATCAATAACAAGCGCATTAACCTTTATAGTTATTATATAAACAAATAAAAACGTTGCGTTAAGTTTCATGTGCACAAAAACAATTTGATTGAATCTTACCTCTTTGTTAACAAGTTTTGGGTTTTCCTCCATCTCGGGAAATCCAATGGCTCCAGTAATTGGATTTTCTACGCAAGTTACTATCACTAAGCTATAACTAGCAACAATAATTGTGCTTAGAAACCTCATTTCGACTATTACTTTAGTTGACCCGTTACACTAAGTATTTAATGAGTTATGTATGATTATAAAATGAATGCATTGACTAGAATCAGTTATATAATAAACATGATGTACGTGCAACCGAGATACGAGTGACTTGTAGTAAATATTGTGAGCGAGTGAGTAGTGGACACGATGATTCTACGAGATCAATATTACGATTAAGTAACTGCGATGCGGTCGCATACTCTTATTATAGGCTACATTAATTTATATATAAAGTCGTTCAAGTTTGAACTGGAATCCCTTAGACTAGGATTGCGTGGGATAAGATATATTTCCGTTTAAGAGCTTAAGATTTATGTATGGGTTTTTCTGAAAGCTATTTAGGTGCATTTACCTGGAATACTTTGAGTTATAACTTTAAGTATTTTGGTATAAAAAATATTTTTATAGACTTTTGCAGAATAATAATTATTTTTTATGGATATTTCTACAAAATATTCTTCCTTAATTTTTATATAGTGTATTTTATAGTTAGAATAAATACTTACCAATTCTAAATACTTACTTACACGGTCTTCTTTGTTTTCTGCTTAAACCAAATGTCGTTAAATATACTATTCAACTTTCACATTTATTATTTAAAAAATTATTGTTATTTGCTATGGATATCTCAGATGGAATTCCTGAGGTAGAACGCGTGCTTTGTATCTATCATTATCACTAACTAACATGGAATCGAAACAAGTTGACCTGAAACAACTTGTACAGCAGAATAATTATAATAAAAGATTACCATTATATTATCTCACGCTACAGCTACTATTACCTATAAAGCTTTAACTTCTTGATGTGAAGTACCTTCTTTAGTTACCCTCATAGAAAAAGTAGAGTAGTAGTAGTAGAGCCACCCAGGCGGTGGATCCCAGGGTTGATTCCTGATGGATGGATACTTAATCACTATAAACATGTATCTTGATTATATAATTACTTGCATCAATATTATGTTTACCCATATTGGATATATGAGTGCGTGTGTGTGTGTGTGTGTGTGAGTGTGTGTGTGTGTAAACGATTATAATGTATGTAGATTTTCAATAAATCAATTAATGTTCTCGTTTTAACCGTTTTACTTGCGTAGGTCAAAAAGAATCTAAGTGTGAAAACGTAGTGTGAAAACCGTCGTTGCGTTATATCAGCTTAGTTTGGCATTAAAATTATAAGTTAAGAAAGTTTTAACTATTCATAAGTGTGACACAGGTTAGCGTTGTCACACTCAACGGCCAGGAATTTGTGAAAATATGTTCCTTTTTTACATGCTTTATATTAGCTTGACTTGTATGTATTTTAAGTTAATATCTTAATATCAAACTAACGCGCTTCGTGATGGTAAATAGTCACCTCTAATTCGTAACGACAAAACCGTCACGTTCACGTAATTGTACTCTATACTTTATAAGAAAAATAAAGTAACGAAACTTATCGCTTGGTGCTGAATCGATGTCGGCACCCGCCAGCGCCACATCACTTAAACGCTCGTTTTTAACAATTTCTGAACGCAACCTAACATCAAATGTCAGCAATGTCAGTGTCACTGTCACATCACAGTCGAGTAATTGTTTGTTTTGTGCGAAGGGGATTAAGTGTAAAAAGAATTCGATTTAACGGTTTTATAAATTTACACTATATTATATTGACAAAGCCTTAGGGTATCTAAATAAATGGTTTGATTTTAATAACACAAACTGGTTATTTACGCTTAGTAATATAAATTTAAAGAGCACTACTTTAATAATATTGTTAACATTATTAAAAATTTAAATCTGCAAAAACTTAATGTAGATATGAATGATCTTTATGGAGAAATTGCTTTACTAAATCAACTTTATAATCAGATATGTACTTCTAAGGGTTTTGCAGAACTATCAATTGCATAAAAATGGAAGCAAGTATTCTATAAGAGTGATAATAATTTTCAAAACTTGTATAAAGTAATTTCATTTTTATTGTCTGTTCCCGCTACGTCAGCATTCACAGAAAGAGTTTTTTCTTTAATGAATAGCAAATGGTGAGACGAAAGAAACAAAGCGTCTCTAAATTTGATAAAAAATTAATTACTTATTTACTTTAATTTAAATATAGATTGTAAAGATGATGTGCAATTTTTCAGTCAAGATACTAATTTGATACAAACTGCAAAAAGCAATAAAAAATATGTTTCAAATCCAATAATAAAGAAAAATAAATTGTACTTTATTTTAATAATATGTACTTTTTTCTTACCTATAATAACCAATGTATTTTAAGTGCAAAATAAAAGGTGGCCACTCTAGTGACATCGTAAGGAAGTGGGAAGCCTCTAACATTTCATACTTCCATGTATACGTTAAAATTTCAACAACGATATAACTATAGACGAGACATATTATACGCTATAACCAGGCGGTACAATCTTAGTATTAAAATCTTGGACATATGACTATAAAAAACCGACTAGAGATGAACGTATGCGTAGTGTATGTTTTTTTTTTACGAGCCACCTGATGGTAAGTGGTCACCGTCGCCCATGGACATTAGCAAGACCAAAGGTATCACTGATGCGTTGTCGGCCAAGAAATGAGAAGGTTAGAAAGCTAGTACTGGCTCTCAAGCCCCCAGCCGAAACACGACGAGTCGTTTGGCGGCTGACTCAAGCAGGAGGGTGGTAGCTGGCCAGGCAGGCTTCACGGAAAGATAATAATACCACTAATAATATTAACGACTTAATAATAATACTGATAATATAATCCTTACGCGAAGCCCTACCACCAAGCAGGCTGGCTTCTGTCGCCTCTTACGACACCCTGTTCTGCCAGCATGGGATTGGGGGGAGTATTCTAAGCCGCCCCAATACGACTAGAATTAATGTGATACAGTTGACGACGTTTTAAATTCCCCTAATTTGGAATATAAATCGTGTAGGTAATCGGGAAAATCAGATGGCAAATATAAGAACATTGACAACACTTATCCAAAGTGACAACGGAAAATTTGTATTCAAAATTTTGAAATTTAACCAAATACTAAAGTTTTGTAAAGCACTTCTTTCTTCTTTATTTCCTTGTTTTTTTTTCTTTCAAAGTGTGCTGATTTGTTATTTAGTATTTTAGTTATAGTTTTTGAGATAGGACTCCAATAATCAGTATTTCATTTGCGGTGCTATACTCCTGTGGTGTTTCTCTGAAAACATCAGATATGTCTACCTAGAACCAATGCTGTATTCCCGAATGCTTTAATAGTGTTATAAAAATATAAATAAAATAATTAGCGAAAAAAGAAATGTCGATGACGTTAATGATCCTTTGCAATTATATTGTAAAAATTATTATAATAAACATTACAGGAAAAAGTAATACAAAAGTTTTATTTCGTAACCTCCGACTCCAAAATCACAACACCCAAGTACTTAACACTATTAAAATATTATATTAAATTTACTTAATATTTATTATTCGACAAATTTAGTGGTAAGTACTTGTTACTAAAATTAAAATTCTGATACCTAACTATGGACACGAACAATGGAATGTAGTAATTTAGTAGATAAAATACAGATGGAGCCACTAAACCTATTCCCGTTTAGGCGGCCATGTTTGGTCTCTATTTCGGTATATAAAAGTGTACTCTGTGGCAGTAACGTTTTACATGTTGCGGATTTACGCTATTTCTGGTATAAATAGGAATAATCTGTGCTAACAACTATATACTGTAGATCGAAGTCAAAAATTGTTTGGAGTAAGTCTTATTTTACACATAATATTTACTTTACAGATTATGAATAATTCATTTTTTTGGAAGCTGATATTAGATGGCGTTGTTCAATAAACATGAATAGCCGGAAATGATTAATATGTCAAATATTGTTTGGTGTCAATCCCTCTTCGTAAAAGAGCCACTAAAAGTGGTAGAACCGCTTAAAGCTTTCTAATAAATAAAATATATTTTTTTTACACAGAATATAGAAAGAATATAGAAAATAATTGCTTGACAGCAAACCCACCTGATGGTCAGTGATGATGAAGTCTAAGATGTAGAACGCACTTACTTTTAAAAATCTATTCATTCTTCTTCTGAAGACTCCCACATTCTAAGTAAACGGGAACACCAACGCGGAAAACATATTCCAGTCCTTTGCAGTGTTCGCGCCCCGTCACGTCACGACACGCAATTATATTTTAGGAGATTGCTCAGACTGCAACAGCGGGCGCGATCTATCTATGCAATTCAAATGTAAAAAAAAACAATTCGGCTTACGTCAACTTGATTTGACTGTGTGACTTTTATTTTGTATTGTCATTTTTTTAGCACTATGTTGAGTTTAGTTGAGTGAAGTGAAGTGAAATGAAAACTCAAAGGTACAGATGAATGATTTGTCCAGTGAAAACTGAAAAAAAAACAATGTAAAGTACAATATTTTAAAGCCTAATAATGAAAAACAAGTACTGTTTATTCATATAATAACACAGTCGCTATGTTTACTAAAAAATCTCACCAGGATTTCAAAAAATCTACGGTCAAAATACAGGATTCGAAAAAGGATTCTGCAACCCGTCTAAAGCATTTAAAAATTGTGTTAGGTAAGCGAAATAACTAATTTATAGGTGATACTTAATTATATGAGGGTCTTGTGATTAGATTCTGAAATGCGTATTTTATAAATGCCATCACCGCTACTTTCCGTTGAACATGCTAATTAGTAGAGAATAACTGTAATTGATGTACTTCTATAACTCTACGCTTCTCGGACACTGAAGTTCGATTTTCTTATTAGTTTACAGTACTGATAACCCTAATAATTAGTAATTTAACAGAAAACATAATTTAATATTTATCATGTTACAAAATGTTTATATGTATTATAGTTATGAACAAGGAAGTATACTAAGTTTAACACCTTAATCAGGACAACATTTTTTATATTAAGAATTTATTGCAGAACATTTTGATGCAGATGAAGCTAAAACATACTTTGAAGCTAACTTCAGCCATGTATACTTCATTCTGTATGATAATTTCATACTGGCTGAAAATAATCTCCGCCAAAGAGGTAATCATTAATAATTATTTTAGTCACATTAACTTGACAGAACTTAATATTTTATTACTTATTATGAAAATAACATGAGTAATACATTTAAGTCAGTAGATCTTCACATAGTTTGAAAAAATATTGAAATGAAAATTGTAATTACCCATTATTGATTTATATCGCATAATATGCTGTAAATAGATTATTGAACTGTTAATTTTATAAAATGATTTATCATTTTATTGGGCACCTATATAGAAGTGATCATGTTTCATGAAAAGACCGATTGTCATTTGACTATTATTAACACAGATAGAAGTTCAGAAGTTTAACTGACCATTTCATGGAATCGGTGGTGATATCATAATTTACCAATGAAAATTATAACATTTATTGAAAATAAGTATGATCATAAATTATATAATTCAAATTCAGCATATATAAATATCATGAAAATGTTATTGTGAAACACTTTTTTTAACATGACTTCTTTAATATAAATTGCATTTATGATAAACAAGTATTTGAAACAACTTGTACATAATTTTGCAATATACTATTCCGTAAATTATTTTTATATTATAAACTCAAGTAATACACTTGTGGTGTGTACTTTTAAGCTGTTTAATACTCTAATTTGTATGTATTTTGTGTCAATGCATATTGTGATGTTAAAGATATAATTATTTGTTCTTTTTTATAATAAAAATGCATGATGTGATAACAGTGAAGTTCTGCTTAATGAATAATATGTGTGTTTGTTTTGTAATGAAATTTGTATTTTTTTTCCAATTTAAACATATACTTTGATCTGTATTTACTTATACATTATTTTTCTGTTTTTCTACCATACAGAACTTCCGTTTCATCTTGGTGAGTGATGGGTATTATTGAATGGTCAGATTGGATGTTTCTATTAATTCCTAATAATTAGTATTGGTGAAAACTATTAAAATGGGGGCTTACATTATTATTATTATTTTGGTCACTAACAGTTTATAAACCCACATTATTTTATTTGTCATGAATCATGCATTGAATAATTTATTCTACAAAATATTGTTATCATATCCAGGTTCACTCGCTTATCAAAAGATATTATTAATCTCAAATGGAAAGATTTATCTTATTTGTTTATCAGTATGGCTTTTACATATTAACCAATAAACTAAATAACAGCTATTGAGATTTATGTTGTTATGTTAAAGCTTTGTTTGATAATGATAATTACCCATAATATTTAATTTGCCTTTTTAATCAGAACATGCATCATTAATCTGTTGTGAGCTTATTATTTACACATGAAATTGGGGTTGGTTTGTTTAAGCATAGCCTTTATATTTCTAGTTCACAAAGCAGGCAGAGAAGAGCTTGAAGGTGCTCTGTCACTCTTGGAAAAGGTTTTATGTCTGCTACCAGAGTTAATAGGGAAAAGATGGCACTTACATTCATTGACCAGGATATTTTCCAAACTCCTCCATGGAGGAAATTCACAGAAACTAAGAGCTGAAGCTATAAGGTAAATAATGTGAAATTTTTTTACATTATATTATATTAAATAATAAATTGATCATAAAATTCTGTCACAAACCCAATTTTAATGTGTAACAATGTGTTAATTACAGATATTTTCTGCTATGGTACCAAGCTCTGGGTGATAATGCACCTACTGAAGTTCACAGAATGTTTGCTTCACTTGTACCTGGGCTCCCAGAATCATCCTTACCTCCAACAGGGTCCTCATTCAAGGCTAAAGGCTATGATGTGATCACAAATATATCAGGTGATTCTGGAGACTTTAAAATGGAAGATTTTATGCAGCATCCTAATTTCATCTCTGCTGCAGATGGTCCCAAGAAAGTTGTAGTAGAGCAAACTCCAACAGGCATAATGGGAAAATTAGCAAATGTCTCAGCATCAATATTCCATGACACAAATGCACTAAACCCAGTTCAAAGTGTTGACATTCAGCCACTTTTACCAGCTAGTGCTAATGAGAAGCTTATTGAAAATGAAACAAAGTACTTTTTTGAGATATTACTTGATGGGATGGCCACATCGGTAACAAAAATTCATTGGAAAGACCGATCTCATGGGAAGGCAATGAGATGCTTTGCATTCCTCTTGGAAAAGTTTAAAGTTTACTATCTACCAATAATATGTCCACAGTTCAATTATAAAAATTCACTATACAAACCAAACCTTGGTAAGTTTTTCTCTTAATTTGTTGTTATCTGCTATTTTATTTTATTAGTGGCACACTTGTATTTTAAATTACACTTCTTTAAAAATAGCAAGTAAAAGGTTTTGAACAAAAATCATGCTTTTATAAAAGTATTCAATAGGTATGTAAACCACCTTATGTAGACCCTAGACCAGTGATTCTCAACCACTGTGCCGCGGCACTTTTGTGTGCCGCCAAATTTTGCAAATATATAATAATGTTAATATTATTAAATTATATCATTTAAAAAGAAAAATATTTTTAACATGAATATATATTTAAATCCACAAAAAAATAAATTATTTTATTATTTGCTTTGCAACGCGTTTTTTCTTAGTGCCAAATTATGATGAAGCGGCGTGCATAGCAATAGGAATATGTCTCAAGTCGGCGCACACTTGCCACTTCTGCGTACAAAACGTGTTGTTTTAGTGATAGCATTGTCATTTTTACGACCAAGTATAAATGAAATTATCAAAAAACATCAAGCTCAAATTTCGCATTAAAAATATTTTTATTATTAGCTTGTAATTAATCCCTTAATAAACTTTTAGTTATTATTGTTAGTATATATTAGTTTATTTCGTATATTTAAAATTTTTGTCATAAACTATTTATGCAGTGTGTTCTATGTGTGCCGCCAAATTTTGAAATCGTTAAATATGTGCCGCTACAAAAAAAAGGTTGAGAATCACTGCCCTAGACAATTAAAAGAAGCATTACTGAATATCAACAGATGAAATGTTAGAGATTTTACAGTAAAAAATTAGATTTTGCTGAAATGCAGAATATTAGATCTAGTAGATTTTATGTCCTGCAAATGACTTACAGTAATATGTCCATGCAGATTTGAAAAATGCACTCACAATATATTTCTTAATGTTATTTCAGAACTCCCAGTGCAACATAATATACTAGAAGATGACCATGTAGTTTGCAGAGTTATACTAATTAAGTGGGTAGCAAGTTATGCACATTTTATGAAGAAGCAAGGTAGTGATGGTGGCCAGCCTTCATCAATGACTAGTATGGCGTCCAACCCCGTGCACTCGAACACACCTACACCAGCGACATCATTACACCACGAGGAAGAAACTTCCTTCACTGTGGGCCACCCCTCTGATTCCAGCAGGGCCTCATCTCACGATTCCGCGTCTAATACACCTCATTCAAGTTTGGAGTCAGGTGGTAAAGAACATTGATTTAATAAAATTGTTGATTATTCTACTGTGGTAATTTTATAACAATAATTTATTAGAATTGAAAATTTTGCTCAAATATTTAATTCTCAGAAATAACAAAGAATGCTTCACCACTTTAGTGGTCTCTTGTCGAGTCGGTCTTTCTTGGTAATGGAGATAGCTGAGAATAGGTAATGAGAAGTAGAGATAATTAACCCAAAAATCGTAAGTTCTTATACCATTGAAAAGTGTCCAGGTTAGGGTTTCAGATCAAGCCTGAACAAGGCAAGCCCAGTTATGTGATGTCGTCCAACCCGGGAGCTGCAGCCTAAAACAGACGAACAATACATATGACATACGTATATTATTAAAAACAAATGCTTAATATAATTAAACAACGGAGATCAAAATAAATAAACCCGGTAGATTTTTCCAAAACGTAGTTTCGTCGCATGAATTTTTATTGTTTGACAAAAAATGCGCCAATGCGATTTTTTGTTATACAGTAACCGTGAAAATATGGTGACGTTAGTTGTCTAGGTTTTTTTTTTTTCAAAATAGCTTAGTTCTTACAAAAGATTTGAACAACATAACGATTAAATTATGTCGAAAAATGTCGCAGGGTCCGGCATATACGAGGAATTGAGTTCTGAACAAGTGGTGCGTGACGTATTATGTTGCTCTTCGCGGGAACACGTGGACTTTACCATTGAAGTGCTGCGGCAAGCCTTTCTGCTGCCATTCTCGCACGCCGCCGCCGTGCGACGCGTCATCGCGCTCTACAAGGACTGGATCCAGATGAACGTAAGTCTTCCGAACATATTTCGGTCGTTTGGAACAAGGACGTGTAAAGTGCAATATAAAGAGAAATCCCATCCTTTTTAATTTTTTTTTGCGACAAAATTTTTGTTTCATTTATTTTTGTTACTATTATTTTTATTACTTTGTCAATTATATATATGTATTATGTTTGCACTTTTTTTCGTTACTATTTTGTTTTTCTTCTGTTGTGAAAGTTAAACAAATATTTTTTTCTTTCTAATGTAACATATTGATCCCATCACCTCGTCAGTTCGGTTCCCCGCTGGTCTGGTGCAGACATTTATGTGACATGTTAATGTTTATGATATCTCATGACCTTCAACTCTCTTCAACTGTGATACTTCATCTGACTACATAATAAATAGGTATTTATTAAATATAAAACATTTGTTACAGGTGTCAGAAATTCCGCCTTTTCTTATGGAGAGCCCTGTGGACACAAGCGCGGGCGAGCCCCTGCTGCCGCCACGACGTCTGCGCAACGACTCATACCTCGGCGCACTAGGCCGCGACAACGTTCTAGTACGCGCCGGTTTGCAGGTACGTTGTACGCAACGCAAACCACGTTGAACTTAAATGTATTTCCTTGCAGTCCTGATGACGAATGTATTTCAGCGTTATGTGAGCTATTTAATTTAACATTTAACTAGACGACATTTAAAAGAAAAAGCCTTCTTTATTTTCAAAAAAGTTTTTTTAGATCTACCGTAATTAGTTGCCTGGAAGAGACGCTGTTTATCCATAAAACCGCCTTATGTACAACTTTACCTTAGAATGGAATGCTGTTGTATGTGTATGATAATAATTGTATGTGTTGTATGTATATATAAAAATAAATACATGTTCGTTTTCGGTTACAAGTGTTCTACTGTTCGCGTAATGAAAGTCGTTGCATAAAATTAGACCTAAGACCCGATTTCAAGTTTTCAGTTTATCGTATGTACCATCATTCCAATTTTAAAAATATTCGACTATCTTTTTAACTAAATAAAACAAAATGTTACTTCCCATTTAGGAAGCATTTAACAATCTCTTTTACAATCAATAAAAGGAATATTGCAGATTTTATTCAATTATTATTTATGATTGGTTAGGATTTGAAATTTGAGATCGTAAAGTAATTACATTACCCATTATTATATTAAATATGATAAAACACATGATCGAAGACTACCTGAAATCCGACTTAGGATAGAAAAGTGGAGATTGACCGTCACCTTCAGGAGAGAACGCTAGGAAATTAGCAAATAAGAAAGATATTGAGAGAATTGAATCTCCAATGTTTGTTATGTTGGCAGAACGTGCTACAAGTATTCATGACGCAAGCCGCGAACGTGTTCGTGGCGAGCGCATCGCCCGTGGCGCCGCCAGGCGCGCTCGCACACCAGCAACTGGACGAACAGACCGACACGTGCAAGCGCGTGCTCAACATATACAGATACATGGTCATGCACGTCAACATGGATGCCAACTCGTGGTATGTTTACATTTATTTAGTCATTTATCCTTACATTTCAGTTGTAGTCATCCTACCAGCCGAACGAAGATCCTGCAGTTTAGTCAATAATGAATTTGCTCGCCGAACAGAGGGGTCAGTTTTATGTAACACTTTTAGTATGTAATGAACAAACATCTTATTAGTATTTTATTTTAACATTCTGTACCAATTCCAATTCGTGGTTAAGTATCGTAAAGTAAACTCACCTTGATTATACTTTACACGGAGCGTAACAGGTTGCTCGTATGTACTGACGCTTGAACGGATAATAATTAAGCGACAGAAATACCAATATTCAATAACATGCTATTTGAATAAGTCGATTTTACTGTCTCGATTGTTCTTGAATTATAAATCCCTTAATCGGGTGCTGTGTCGTTTAGCTATAGCGTGTTTTCAACAAAATCCTTTTGTGTTATTTGTTATTCTAAAAATTTCAACTTTTTTTTTCTCTCCTGTAAAGTTCCCTCACTGCTCCGTCATGTGCGTTGGTGACCATTTACCAACAGGTGTCAGTGTCAAATCAACTCATTTGTCGGTGTGCCATCTTGTATTTAGCTAACAATGCAAGAATGATGTAATGTGTATCGGCGCTTACATATTTAATCAGTCTCACTCAGTTAGTTGTACCAAATTAGCGTGTCCACAAATATGTTTATTTAAAGTCGTGGCAAGTATTTATTTCTCTCTCTATAAGAGGTAAACGGTCATTGACAAAAAATCACTTATAACTTTTCAAGCTTCAGTATGTTGGTGTGTGTATACTTTTGTTTTAACTGTGTGTTTCCTTTGTGAAGGGAATTAACATATAGGCATGTCTTTGAAGCGTAGATTGATGCAAAGTGGATTAATACTCAGTTTGTAATAGTTTTAATTCTATGAAGAGTAATAGACTAATTGATAAATTAACCTCACAGGGAGCAGCTGTTATTGGTGCTTCTACAAATAACATCCCTGATACTTACGAAGGTCCCGCCAAAAAGGAAGCAAGATTCACTTGGTAATAATACTCTTTATCACTGTGGTTTTCTTAGTAGTTTTTGAATTAGCTTTTCCATGTATTATATATTTACTTTTACAGGTGGTTTTCTAGCGCCTGCGCTCTTCCAAACCCTCATAGTGACGTGGATAAAAGCCAACTTGAACGTAGCCGTGAAACCAGAGTTGTGGCAAAACTTTATGGAGTTACTCTCCAGACTCACCCATTGGGAAGATTTGATAAAGGAATGGGCGGTAAATACGCTATTTTTATTATTGACTCTTAATTAAAATTGATTTTATTTGATGTGTTGGACCATGATAATTGTGTGACATGTTAGTGTTAAACTGTCGTATTCTCAGTTCTATTGTCCATATAGAAAATTTGCAATAAAAAATAACTTAATATTGATACTTTAATAGGCCTCAATCAATTCTTATCCAAACTGATTACCAAAAATATATATCGGTTACATAGAATCGACAAACTTGTTACCAGTACTTCCTTTGTGTTAGAACATTGATTTACATTGATTGTAGAAAACAATGGAGACGTTGACGAGGGTGCTTGCCAGGCATGTGTACTCGCTAGAGCTGGGCGAGGGGGCGGGGCCGGCCGATCGCGGTCGTACACGTCGCCAACCGCCCGCGCCTGCGCCTCCGCGTCCTCCGCCCGCCGGTCGACCGCTCGTCGCCAACGATTCCAGGACACCAGGTACGAATTTCAAATGAATATTCAATAATATTAATAATTAATCTGATATTTTACATTCCGCTACATTTAATTTTTATTTTGTTTTACTGTGAATAACAGCAGCATTTTATTTAAAATGACAAACATTTTAGTAACAAAGTGCATTACTTACAATTATTTATGCATTGTCATTATCTAAAGTAGCTATGTTTATATGGATAAATTTATAGAAATACGAATATCGTATGTTTTGTAAATAAATATCAAAGAATAACAAGAAAAATGAAAATCTATGTGTTAGTTTATTCGTGATGTGCTCACACCGTAATAGGTATAACTAGCTATATTATACATATCGAATGGCATTATAGAAAATATGAAATTATGATACAATTAAATGATTAAATGTGGATTGTGTCAGGCAAATCACCGCGCGTCTCGCACGAGACTCACCCGCGCAAGGACGCGGCGACACGTCGTCCGCTAGCCCGCGCCCGCTCCGACCCGCACCTCGCGCGCCCTCTGGCGCTCGCGCATGTCGCTACAGGTATTTTATATCTATCGGCCGAAGCTAATATAATGTTTGGCTTTAAACTGTAGACGACCTAGTAAGAAGCCTGGAGCGTACACTACTTAAACTACTGTTCTCTAGTGGGCACTAGTGGAGGGGTTAGTAGTTCAACCCGTGAAGAAAGTTCTTATGCGGTCCGAAGGCCTCCGTTATCACTACAACACGGCTCAGTGTGTACTGTAACGTCCAGAAGCAGTCAAAATAATTTGCTATTTCGGTCACCCTTCTGACTACCGCCCGCGCCCTAAACTTTGACTCGTCGATCCACTTCCGTTTCACGCATACCGTCAGTACTATAAACTGACACTCGCGCGAACCGCTCATGCGCTTCGTAACAATAGGTGGGGTGGTGTCAAACGAGCATTGCAATCAATAGTGTAAATGATATTGAAAGTTGGTGACATATGTTTTTTTACATTTTGATTGATTAACATTATCTGTGAATTGTTAACGAATTGAATCTATTTATTTTCTAGACGAAACAAAAGACACGACCGTCACTAAGCAAAGAAGGTCTTACTCTCTCGATTCCTTGAGGCAGTCGGCGCAGCAGGAGGAAAGGGACTCTGCGAGTGGTATGGTCAAAATTTCTTATTATGGCATCTGTATGAACCACGCCTTTTTTTTTGTAATTAAAAATTTAGTCGCCGATTAAAATTTGTTTATTCAAAAGGTTCTCGCTCTCCATCGCCCGCTCCCTCTAGCGGCGTGGAAAGCAGTTCAATCAAGGATTCTCCACTGCAAATCGACTTGGCTTCGGATGGCGGTAATGTCGGTAAGTAAATCATGAAAATTTCACATTGTATTATGAATGTTATTTTAAAATATTACCTAACACCTTACTTTTAAATAATATTTCAAATACTAAAAAGTATATATGATATATGGCTTGATCTTATTTAATTGTACTTTGCTCACAGAGTAACAAGAATTGTTTGTGGGCCTACTCGTCTGCAAGCAACAATATTTGTTGCATGTTTTCCGATAACTCCGCAAATAATTTCTTATTTTCCTATGATACTAGTATTCATACGTAGGTACATAATAACTACATAAACTCTAGTTTAGCTCTTTAGCTTTGACCACCAACAATGAAACTGAATCGAAATATTGACGAACAAAATCCATGTCATAATAAATTATGTATTAACAGTTCATTCATTTCTATGTATTATCGTTCATTTTAATTTTCACTTCATTAAACAATAATCTTTCACAACCCGTTACTTACTTAGCGTTTCGTTCGCAACACTAAAGGTCAGGGAACGAAACGAAGATCAACCTGCTTTTCAACAGAGTGGTCTGAGAACGAGACGGGGGAGAGCGTGTCGGTCGGTGGGGCCAGTGTCGGCGGCGCCGGGGCGGCGGCAGGAGTGGGCGTGGTTTTGGGCGGCACCGCCCGCGGTTGGCTACCGGACGTGGCCTGCGTGCTGTGGCAGCGCATGCTGGCGGCGCTCGGCGACCCCAACCAGCTGCGCGATCCGCAAGCTCACCATCACCTGTTCAACTACCTCATACATCTGAACAGCACGCTGCTTAAGGTCAGTAGAAAATGTAATTATATACATACAGTTATATTTTAACACTATACTTGTTTGTGTTTTGTGTTAAAAAATAAAAACACTAAAAAGTGTTAATACATCTGAGATAAAACCACTTATCAGTTCTATCCAAAATGATAAGTGTCACATGGACTTAATTAATTTGGACATCTGAAATTCCAAGTTACCATTTACGTCTATAGTAATAAATAAAGTTGGAATGTCTGTTTGTAATATTAGAATAACCGCTTTTTACTACATGCATATGGATGTATATACGGTACATATACCAAAATAACATTTTTTGCAATTTTTGTCTGTCTGTCTGTTTCTTTGTTCCGGCTAATCTCTGAAACGGCTGGATCGATTTTGACGCGACTTTCACTGGCAGGTAGTTGATGTAATAAGGAGTAACTTAGGCTACTTTTATTTCTACTAAATAACTTTTTTGTTAAATTCCACTCGGACGAAGTCGCGGGCACAGATAGTAATATATAAAAACATAATTGAAGCTACTATAAAGCAGGAATAATATAAACTGTTACTGATATTTTTAACTGTTTATCCATGAAACATAGATTGTAAATATAACATAAAATTCCATACTGTACCACTACTGCACTATTGTACTGTATCACTAGTGCCCTCACTACGTGTTACGTCGGTTCTCACTACACACTTTCGGTAAGTTGTGGTCCAGTAATTAAAAATTCATCTACACTATAAAAATCTATGAACTTCCAAAAAATAAAACTGAAAACATAATAATTCATACACTAACACTAAACCAGTAACTTTATTTTATGAGAGCTATTCGGTACTTCTCGAATGTATGTATAACTTTGTAACTGCTATATGTTGTTTTAAAAGTTGTGCTGAGGAGTTTCTTTCGCCGTTTCTTCTCCTCAATGTTAAAGAAACGGTAGTAGAAACAAAAAGTGACACGCATAAGTGTATTGACAGAATATCTAAATGATTTAATGATTTTGAATATAAATATTGCTCGTTAAAGCGGCATAATGACAAGTAAAATATATATCATACATCAGCATGTCTTTATCAAATGATTTCTAATCAGCCGTGAAGAACAAACACGTCAATATTAGGGGAGTTCTCAAAAACTAAAAAATTAATGCAACAAAAATAAAGCTGTTTAAAATATTATTTTAAAACGGGTACAAATAGTAGGTTGATAGAGTTGGACAGGAGGTTCTTGGGTTAAATATACCGTATTGAAATATAATCTTCAAAATATATTTGTAAGGCTGGCTGATGGTTTAATGTAGTAGTAACAATTATTTTTATAGTCCGACATTCTTCCGCAACCATTATTAATGTTAACGAAGATGCTTCAAGTTACCGTGAATGTCACAATGTTACTGCTAACACAAAAGTCGCACATAATTTGTTCGATGCTCAAATCCAATGAACTATACTTGCTTAATCGTTGTAGCTTTAGATGTGTTCTAATAAAACAACAAATAATTTAGTCGCTATGAGTTTTAATATGTTACGCATGATTACATCTTTTAATATTACAAAAAATTTTACGCCCCTTAAATTTATTTACTGTCCGTAACATATAAATTGACGAATATGGAAATTCGCCTCGCGGAAATTAATAAGTAAACGCGAAAAGCTATGACGCCGCTAGTTCATCGCCGCTGCCGTCGTCACACCTACGTATTTAAATAGTTTAATTCACGCAACTGGGAATATTAATAGTTATCGCAAACACAACGAGCCATTTATCAGTCAATATCTGTGGCAGATGGCGTAATATAATATTGTTCTCCCCAGTTTATCTCGATTGGATCATGTTTTGTTTTCGTTAAGTTCGTTATAATTCTATTGTGATTTGTCATATTTATTTTAAACGCGCTCGGACGCTCGCGCGGTGGGTGTATGGTGTTATTAGAATTGTGCGAACTGTTGTCCAAATCGAAGTGCTTTAAGGATTGCCAATGCGAAAGAGGACCCGGAAAAAGGAGACTCCTTCGGAGGCTCAAAAAGAGAGAGGTTTTAATAGTATTCGTTTTAATTTTAATGCGTGTAGTGAAGTCTAGTATTTATAAATAAAAAATTCGCAAACCCAACTTAATAAGGAATAGAGTGATATTCTAGTATTTACCAATTTGCTTTTTTGCCACTACTAAAATTGGCTGAAATTAATCAAAGATCATGAATTAATCACCGCCTGTCTACCCACAATTTTCTTGGTTTTGTAATATCGTTAATGAGGGTACTTGGTTATTTTGTTTTCATTGTGTCAACTCATAGTAAACTATTATTTTATTTAAATTCAGAAAAAATCCTAAAAAATATTTTTAATTTCCGAATGGCTTTTAAAATATTCGAGAACTTGTCAAAATTAAAGATGGAATCTATTCTAATCGAAATTTTTACAAGTGGTTATGTGAAGGCAAGGCAATAATATTTGTGACGAAGCAGTTTAGTACTGCCGAATCGAGTTACATTATTTTAAACAGTGATTGGTTGTGGGATTGAAAGTGTGACTTTATATTGCATTATACTTGCGTTTTTAGTGCGTATTATATTGATGTGTGTAATGTGTACAATTTCTAAGTAATGTTTCTTCAACAATGGTTTAAAAAGATAACATGTTTTGGTGTTTAGTACAAGTAGTTGTGAACTTAATATAAAATAAATAATAAAATTTTGTGTATATGACATTACTGTAAAAATTATCCGCTATTATTAAATTATCATAAGTAAAATAAAATAATTTCGGTTGTTATAGTGTAAACTGCATGGTTTTCTTCGAACTATAATACCAAACATATATTTATATTTTTTTCATAGATAAGTGCGAACCAGTCTCTCAATGGCAATACCGAGATCCACGTGCCATTCAATCTGGTGGCCAGCTGGTGTCTTGAGGCGGAAGCGTTGCCGCCGTCACACAGGTACACTATATTTTATTAAAAATAATATATTACTATGATAATTTGGGATATAAGGGACTCTATTCACCATCGAGTCCAAGCCAAACAGACACCCCTGCTCGTTATCCACTGCGCTGTACAACGGACGAAGCTATTGAACGATCCCTCCTGTTGGTGGTCACCGGGCACTGTACCACCCAGTTTGATCCGGACAGTACTCGTATGGTGGCGTTCTTTAATCGCCTGGTTTGCTACAACTCACCTTCTAGAATCCACCGTCACTTGCGGTGTCAGAGAGCCAGTGATTCTCTGGCCCCCCCGGTACTGTCTCCGATGGCAATGCGTCGGTGGTAATATTGTTATTATGGAACTTCATGGGGGGTGTTAACCACTTAACATCAGGTGGCTCGTCTGTTCGTTTGGACGATTATTAATGTAAAAAATTCTGATTTCTTCCATTTACATTCATACAATTAATTAATAATAAATTGCATATTAAGTTATACTTTTATACTGAAAGAAAATACATTGTTGTAAACTATAATCACTTAAATAATAACTCATTTACTTTCTGTAAATTTAGTAGATACAGATGTAGGTGCTTTTTATAATATTTCCTCCCGCTATTTGTGAATGACGTCAATTTACTGTAATCGAATATTTATAAACTGTATACTAATATCTTGCACTAATTTTAGAAGTATAAAGTTATAACGACATTTCGTTTAATAACATGACTAGTATGACAGAAATGGATTAATCATGTTCTAGGCTTACCCTGTTTCTTTACGAATGTGATCGTGTTGCAGGGCTGGCAAGCTGCTGGCGTTGCGGCTGCTGTGCGAGTCCACGCAGGCGCAGGGCCCGGGCGCGCCCTCCTCCTGTAACAACCGACTGCATCTGGCACACCTGCACCTTTACCAAAGGGCTTTGCATCATGGTAACCTTACCTTACGGCTTTTATGCAACTAGTTATGAGAAATTAGACCATAATCGTTGAATAAAATTTTATTTGTTGTATAGCAAACAAACCAAACAACCAATAAAAGGTTGACAACCAGCAGAGACAATGGTACTGAACTGTTTGCCTTTGTCTATTTATATAGTAGCAGGCTTTGCGTCACATTCAAATAAATTGATTATTTATGTCAATTTTCACAAACATTACAGTGTTTTTATGATTCATAAAATAACCTGTACCATGGGACATCGAATCATGTTATCTTGTTAATATAAATAATACCTTGTTCTTTATTGATCCTAAAATATCTTACAGCCACTGCACCATAGTTAAGTAAATTATGAGAATGTTATGTTACAGTTGCAATGCTACTTAAATTAAGCCCAACAGTGTGACAGTAATGAGTTGTGATGTAAATGGTGACGCAAATGACAGTGGCTTCCCTTGTTGACAGGTCTGACTGGTGAAGATAGATCTGTAGTGGACGTACTGGTGGAGTATGCCGCACCCCGGTACTTGTCGCTGGCGCTCGATGGATACTCGCTGCTCCTACTTGACTTCGTACACGCTTCCACTGTTGTACTTAACTCCTCCGATATGGGACCTTCGGTAACATATAACATGACGTATAAATTATACTTAGTATTTGAATTAAATATATTTTTTGTACTAAAATTTAATTTAGTACGAATTGTACTATGTATAATGTCATTGACAACATTAACTTCGGGACTGCTGAAATTATACTAATTTTACAACAATTTGATTCATAGTCAAAATTTATCACTACAATTCACTGTTGTCCGATTAGATCGAGCCCAATTTTCTCTATCACGAGGGATGTGACTTAGCGCCGCTGCGCTGGCCATGTTTAAATATACAGACTTCATACAAATTTTAGGTTAAATTTTAACCAATTCAATTCAAAAAGTATGTATACATTTTGGTTGCAACAGTGTCCACGAACGGCAGCCGTGACCTTTTTGGGCTCTCTACTGTCGCTACCAGACGGACTGATGAACGCTCCTATGCTGCAGCCGTACCCCCACCAGTACAACACTGTGTCTTGTCCAGATTTGAAGGTATGTGTAATATTCGACGGTCCTTATAGTAGTCCCGTTATGGGTTACTGGGAACTGTCACTCACGGGCTCACTTCTACACACAGCTAGGGGGTGCCACACATCCATTCCGTATAATGTCCGTCACAAGAG